>CM072773.1:42105000-42607500 GCA_036936925.1 Cenchrus fungigraminus
TCCAAATATACATTGAAGCAAATGTATATCAGTAGTGCGACGACGTACATCGAAATCTATCACACCAACCATTGCAATGTGCACCTCCTTCCGACCAGAGCATATCAGCTCACTCCAGGTTCGATGAGGAACCAGTAGTGCTACCTGAGATAAGGCCATCTCTGGATCCTCCCATGTATTTGGATCTAGTACACACCTCTGTTTGGTAGCTTTAACTAGCTGCGTACTCTGTCGTGATTTAAAATCTTCTATGTTATTACATGAGTATTGAAGGGGATCAATTTTGGGAGAAAACTCTAGAACTATTAACTCTCTGTTGTCATACATATACACATACTAATGGGCTGGGCCTATTGTAGACATGGCCCAACACTCCCCCTCAAGATGGGATAGATATCTATCATTCCCATCTTGTTACATGCAAAATTACATTCTTTTACTCCTAAACCTTTAGTTAAACAATCAGTTATTTAACCACATGAGTTTACATGACTTAGCTCCAATATACCATTGTCTAATTTCTCCTTGATGAAGAAGCGATCTATCTCCACATGCTTGGTCCTATCATGCTGGATTGTTTCCTATGTTAATGGCTGAAATGTTATCACACAAGAGCCTTGAGGGGCCTTTTCTTAGCACATTCAATTCTGATAAGAGATTTCTTATCTATAGCATTTCGCTAACTGCTAGAGACATAGCTCTATATTCCGCTTCAGCAGTTGAACGAGACACAACAGACTGCTTCTTGCTCTGCCACGACACCAAATTCCCGCCAACAAAGGCACAATAGCCCCATGTGGATCTTCTATCATCAAGACAGCTAGCCCAATCAGCATCACAATAACCATCCACATTTAGATGGTCATGGCTTCTAAACATTAGTCCCTTTCCAGGACTACTCTTTAGATATCTTAGGATTCGATATACAACATCCAAATGCCCACTCCTCGGATCATGCATATACCGGCTTACAACACTCACTACATATGATACGTCAGGCCTCGTATGGCACAGATAGATAAGACGCCCAACAAGCCTTTGATACCTCTCATTATTCACTGGATTACCCGATTCAGCACATATATAACTTGTGATTTGAATCAATCGGTGTTGATACAGGCTGACATCCAAGCATGTCGGTCTCACTGAACAAATCTAAAACATATTTTCTTTGTTAGAGAACAATACCTTTTGGATTACGTGCGATCTCAATACCAAGAAAGTACTTGAGATGGCCAAGGTCCTTGACCTCAAACTCCCTACTCAATTTTCCCTTGAGGCATTTTATCTCCACCTCGTCATCACTAGTAATAATGATATCATCCACATATGCAGCCAACACAATGATCTTGCACCCTGAGTGTTTATAAAATATAGTGTGATCTGCACTGTTTGAATCCCATGCCAAATAATGCACGCCTGAACCTATCAAACCACGCTCGTGGAGATTGCTTGAGACCGTATAAAGACTTCTTTAGTTTACACACTTTCCCAGCCATCTCAGGCTTAGAATAACCTGGTGGAATGTCCATATACACCTCCTCTTGGAGATCACCATGTAAGAAAGCATTTTTGACATCCAATTGATGCAAGGGCCACCCAAAATTCGCCACACAAGATATTAAAGTTCTCACCGTACTCATCTTTGCTACCGGTGCAAAAGTGGCTTTGATTATGGCTTTGATGTAGGCATTTTCAATAGAGTTTTTACTTGTGAAAATGCTCATGAGCTATGGAAAACCATCAAGGAGCAAAGATGAGGGTTCAAAAGAAGTTGCTAATGAACGCTACGGTTGTCTCCTTGAGGAATTCAATAGCTTTAAGCAACTTGCTAATGAAAATGCCGATTCTATGTACTCACGCCTAAATGTGCTTGTCAATAGAATCAATGCTTTAGGTGTGAAGAACATCACGGACTTGAACATCAACCACAAGATCCTTCAAAGTCTCCGGAAGCCCGATTATGACTTGGTGAAAGCAATCATCTACGAGAAGAAGCTCGAAGAATTGAAGCCATCTCATATCTTGAGCAAGATCATGGCACATGAGCTTCAAATCATGCCCAAGTCCAAGAAGGCGCCCCAAGAAAAGCCCCAAGAACCATCTTCTCCAACTACAAGCCATGCCCTCTCAAGCCAACAAGAGAAGGTGTTGAGTAGGATGGCTACTCATGGAAGCTCAAGCGAAGATGATGTTGATGATGGTGACGATGAAGATTCCTCAAGTGATGAAGATGTTGAATCCATGGTGGCCGAGTACGTGGAGAAGATCTTCAAGTATGTGAAGAAAGTCAATATGTACGGCTACAACGTCCACTTGAGAGAAGGGCGTCATCATCAACATATCAAGTTCACCAAGATCGAGCACAAGCCCAAGAAGAAGGTGGTCAAAGAGAGGAGACCAAAGCAAGAAGCAAATGTCGTTGTCTGTGAGTGGACAAGTGGTGGAGAATAATCAAGTTCGTCTAGCTCAAGTGATGAATCAAGAAAAAACTTCACCACCCGCTTCATGCATGGTCCTTCATCATCACTACACATGTGCCTTATGGCCAAAGGTATGGAGAGCAATGTAAGTGATGACGAGTCCGACACCACCTCTCTTGATGATCTTGTTGAGCTAGTCCATGAGCAAAAAGGAATGCTTAAGAAACAAGCTAATGAAATTAAAGAACTCAATGCTCTCAATGATCTTAGTGCAACCCTTGCTACAAATTATGAACATTTGTTGTGCAAATTCAAATTGCTTAGCAAGGAGTGTGATGAGCTAAAATCTAAGCTTGAGAGCAATGAGACTAAAACAAGTAATTCCTTTGAGCTTGATGAATCATCTATCCCTTGTGCAATTCCTATCTCCAAGGTAGATGCTTCAACTTCTTGCATTGATTTAATTGATGAATCTTGCTCACCATCTTGCAATGAGAATGTTGTTGTAGAAACATGTGATTGTCTCATAGGCAAGAAGAATGATGAGCTCAAGCAAGAAGTAAAATGGCTCCGAGAGAGGTTGTTTAGCTTGATGGGCAAGGGCAAGAACAATGAGGAACAAGTGAACATCTCTCAAGATATGAATAGCAACGTCCAACCTTCTCAAGATAACCGTGAGCCCATGGTGAAGAAGCTTGAGAAGGGTGAAACCGTGACTTGCTACAAGTGTCATGAAGAAGGGCACAAGTTCTACAAATGCCCTCAATTTGTCAAGAAGATGGACAAGGGCGAGAAGAAGAAGATGAAGCCTATCATCAAGAGCTCCCTCATCTACACCAAGCCCAACCGCAAGAACAAGACCAAGAGCTACACCTACATCATCAAGAAGAAGGCTAATGGCAAGGTGGTTGCACACAAGGTTGGGAGGATGAAGGAGGAGCGGGGTTGGAACCAACCCATTTGGGTGCCCAAGGAAGTTATCATCAACATGAATGGGCCTCGAATGGTTTGGGTTCCGAAGGCCACTTGAAGGCCTTAAGAGCGGGGACTTGGGAGGCTTGGCACAAAGGAGATGTGAAGATTCAAGCCTAGAAGCCAAGCTTGCAAGTTGGACATGTGTTGCCCAAGTTCCCCGGTTGAGGTAATGGAAACTAGAACCTATCTCAAGTATCATTGTAGCTCCATTGCCTTGTCTAGGTTTGCATTTGTTGCTTTGCCTAGTTGTTTACATATGGTAGGTTGCTTGTGTCATGTGCTAACCCATGAGCAACCTACATGGTTTGATTAGTGTGTAGGAAAGCTACACTTGTTTTTTCATAGTGCATGTTTTCATATATATCTCCTTGCATCATGAGCAAGCTATAGGGTTAGTTTCCCTTTTGTTGTCATAAACAATGTGCATACATTTTGTTGGTGATTCAAACACTAAATGCACACATTTAGGGGGAGCTCATCCTATGGTTTGGTTATGGGACTAACATTGTTTCAAGCTTATCTTATGTAGTCCCTTGGCGACGCGTTCCGGTGCGGTACTTCATTCTAAGAGAATGCTATTTCACTCTCAATGTGATCTAACATCTCTAAAAGAGTGAATATAGCAATATGAGCTTCATGCTATTGAGTCATGTCCTTGCGAGCTTATGTCTATATATAAGTTCAAAGGCAATGCACTCATACATTCCTAATCCTTGTGGTACCCCAAGTGTCTTTCTTGCAAGCTTCTTTCAAGTGGTGTCACCTCCTAGTGATATCATTTCCAAGTGGCTCATCTCAATGTGGTGCCAACAAGGTAGAGAGGATCATCCCCCGGAGGTATGCAATGATCAAAAGACAACAAGTGATATCTACAAGTGGTAATGTAACAAGAACCCATTTGTCTTATCTCTTGTCCTTTAAGCTACCTCCTTGCATGATATGCTCTAAGCTTCCTTGCCTTACAAGTTGTAGTTGTGCACTTGATTTTCACACTATCATATTGTGCACACACTTAGGGGGAGCTTAGTTTGTATCATGCTAAGTCTCATGAGCTTGTGATCCACCTTAGTTATTCACACATGTGATGTCTTCATTGATATCATACATATGGATCATGGTTCATGCGGCTTTCTCCCTTGTTTCTAACATTTCTCTTTGAGCTATGTTTGCTAGGCCTTGCTAGTTTCCTTGGAGACCTTTTGTTTTGGTCAATTTTTGGAGATTTTATTCCAAAGGGGGAGAATGTGGGACCAAAGCAAGCTAGTGTTTCCAAGGTGGGAAGAAGCAAGCTATGTGTGAACATAGGAAGAGAAGATCAAAAAGGGGGAAGTTTGATCTAGGGGGAGTTTGGATGATGGTAAGCATCCAAGCAAGTGTAAGTGATTCTAATTTTGTCAATTTTTGCAAATTTATGCTTGCTTTGGTTGTGTTGTCATAAATCACCAAAAAGGGGGAGATTGTAGCGAACATGGCCTCATATGCCATTAGTTCGAGTATGATTTTGGTGATTCATGACAACATGATCAATGGGACTAACCAAATTGTTTAGCATGTCTTTGTAGACATTTCTAGGTCCCAAGGATGCAAAAATACCACATGCCAAAATGAGAAGATAGTCCATTTTTCAAGGGTCAAAACCGCGGAAGAAAAGGAAGAAAGTTGACACCGTCGGATGAACCGACGGTACCATCGGTGCATAGCGTCGGTGTAGTTGGTACACTACGCAATGGCTGGAATTAACTTGATACTGTCGGATGAACCGACGGTCCCTTTCCCAGTTGCGTCGAATGAATTGGAGAAGAGAAGCCGCGAAGACAGCAGCGTCGGATGAACCGACGGTCCATTGGAGGGAACCGTCGGTCTATCCGGTGGTCGAGTTTGAACAAGATAGAGACGCGCCAAGACTTTTACAGTAGCACCAGATGAACCGACGGTGGAGCAGCGGTTCATCCGACGGTCTCGAAGAAGCTAACAGTTAGACCTGAGCATTCCACGGGCCGGGCCGGGTTCGGGCCGGGCCGGAAAAAAACCCAGGTTTTTCGGCCCGAGAAAATTCTGCCCATGACTGTCCCATGGGACGTGTCGGGCCTCAGTTTTCGGGCCGGGCTCGGGCCGGGCCCGGGCTTGGGCGGGCCACCCACGCGTTTTATAGTGTAAAGTAACTAAAAACAGCATTTCGGGCCGGGCTCGGGCCAAAAATTTTTTTTGCGGGCTTCAAGATCTCTGCCCACGCCCGTCCAGTAAGGTCTGTGGGCGGGCCTGGCGCGGGCCGGGCCCGGGCCGGGCCAGCGGGCCGGGTCGGGCCGGGCCAAAAATGCTCAGGTATACTAACAGTAAGGTTCTGGCCGCGAGGTCTTCAACACCGGATGAACCGACGGTGCATCGGATGAAGCGTCAGAGCAGTTGTGTCAACGGTCATGTGCGGTGGAGGGCAACGGCTAGTAGCACCGGATGAACCGACGCCCGGAAAAGCATAGCGTCGGATCATCCGACGGTACTACTTTCAGCAGCTTTTAGCCAACGGCTAGTTTGATGCCTTGGGCTATTTATACCCCCTCCACTCACCCATTTGAGGTTGCTGGATTGTGTGGAAGTGCAGAGGAGTGCAAGACACCTAGAAGATCATATCCAATCCATCCAAGTGCTTAATTGCTCATCTTTAGACTTGCATATGCTTAGTGTATGTGCTTAGTGCTAGGCTTAGCTTAGAGCTGAGTGAGTGCAAGGTTGTGCCAACCTTGTGAGGTGATTCTTGAGTGAATCAAAGTGTACAAGGTTCGCCGGAAGCCTTGGGGCCTAAGTGGCTCACCGGCAATCGTCATCGACCCTCCGGCTTGGTGTGGAGTGGCGAGGACACTTTGTGCGGGGGACGTGGAGACCCCCTTCCTTGGTGGAGAAGCTCCTTAGTGGAGGCGGCATCAAGGTGACAAAGGGAGCTTGGCGAGTGCCTAAGTGGCGAGCCTTTGTGGCGAGTCAAGTGGTGCTCTTGGGAGAGACTTGGTGACCGGGAAGCAATACTCTTGTGTGAGTGCTTCAACAACGTGGACTAGGGGTGGCTTAGTGCCTACCGATACCACAGGATAAATCGCGTGTCAAGAGTTTGCTTCCTCTCATCCCCTTTACGTTTCCGCATTTACTCTATTGCATTCTTTGCTTGCCTTTACTTTCCTAGAGTAGTATCATGCTAGGATTGGCTATAGGTTGCAAACCTTGTTTTGGGATGGGAGTTTCACACTAGAACAACCCTAGTTGCACATCTAGATAGTATGTTCTAGTTTATCTTTGTGTAAAAATAGTGAAGCCATAGGTTAAGGTTTTAAGATTGCCTAATTCACCCCCTCCCCCTCTTAGGCTACGAGCATCCGATTCCTTACAATATGTCTGACTATATCCCCTCACAACAAGTCTAGCTTTGTATCTTTCAACCATACCTTCGAGAGTTTGCTTCACAGTGAAGACCCACTTGCAACTAACGGTTTTCTTTCCCGAGGGTAGTTTTACAATATCCCATGTTTTGTTCTTTTCAAGGGCTCTTAGCTCCTCTAACATAGCATCATGCCACTTAGGATCTTACTTTGTGTCAGGGGGTGAGACCTGGACAGATCCGCTAGGGGGTTGCCCTAGTGGTTTGCAGGTTAATGGAGGATCGGGACCTAAGAGTGTAGGTGGTTATGCACGTGGTGCACGCGAAGCTAGGCGAGTATGGCGGCAAGGAACAAGGAGACAAGGGTTTATACTGGTTCAGGCCTTCGGAGAGTAAAACCCTACGTCCAGTTGTGGTGGATTATGCGAGGATGAAGATGAGTTGTCCCTGTGCATGGAGCCCTAGGCCGCCTTATATGGGGGGACGGGCTAGGGTTTGCATGCGCAGGTCGGTTGACCCGTGTCGGGGTCGGTTACAACTGTGGGAAGCTTATCTCCCGGATTACAAGGAGTATCCTGCGATACTCGGAGCTACAGGCGGCGGCGCGCCAGGTCGCCGTGTCTTGACTTGCATGCCAAGCCTTCGCGGGTCTTCCGGGATCCTGATCAGGTCGCTGGGCCCACTTGTAAGGTTGTCAGGGGCCCCTAGGACCTTGGCCGGTGGGGACCCATGGGTACCCATGTCTCTCAGTTTGCTTCTTTCAAGTCCTTAGGGATAACTACAGATTGCAATGACGCGACAAATGCTCTCTATATATATGAGACAACGATGCATAAGAGACATAGTTACTAATGTCATGCTCAAATCCATACCTTGATGGAGGCACACCGACCTTAGATCGTGTTTCTTTCTGTAAAGCAATGGGAAAATCATCCAAACCGGATTCTTCAATCCCAGTCGAAGACGAAGGTGACACATCAATAATGTCTTGAGGAGTTAGTGAAGACTGTTTAGGAGTTGTTGATGTAATTGTTGCTGGAATGTCTTCTTGAGATATACACTTTCTCCTCGAATACACTCTCAAGGGACCCTTATATCGTGGATCATCACCTACAAATTTGTCCTCTTGACATGGAGTTGGGTCCAAGTCCCTAGTCACTGTCTCCATTCTTGGTTGTGGCATAGATCCTCTAATCACCACTTCCATTGTCCTTTGATGTGGCTCAATTTGACTAATTATGACATCATGATTCTCCTCCTCTCTATCATCCTGATTTATGTTTAGATCACCGTGTTCAAACATAGAGCTCAAATCAGTCTTCTCACCATAATAGGGTTCTAATTCCCTAAATGTCACATCCATACTTACAAAGAGACGGTGTTTTGTGGGACACCAACACTTGTACCCCTTTTGACTTGATGAATAACCCACAAATATGCATTTAACTCCATGAGGATCCAACTTTCCAACAGAAGGCCTGTGATCCCTAACAAAGCAAGTGCACCCAAATACCTTAGGTGGAACAATAAACTCATTAACTCCTCATAATATCTCATAAGGAGTTTTCCAACCAAGCAATCTGGAAGGCGTGTGATTGATCAAATATACTGCAGTCATCACTGCCTCACTCCATAGGAACTTTGGCACGTTCATAGTGTACATAAGCGAACGTGAAACCTCCAAGATATGCCGATTTTTTCCTTTCAGCTACTCCATTTTGTGGGGGTGTATCTGGACATGTGGTTTGGTGCAGTATTCCCTTTGCTTATAGGAAATTATCATTATTTACATATTTTGTTCCATTGTCTGTTCTCAGCACTTTAACTCGAGCATCATATTGATTTCCAATAAACGAACAAAAATCATGAAAGCATTTAAGTACCTCATTCTTATGCTTCATGAGATATATCCAAGTCACGTGTGAATAATAATCAATAAAGGTAACAAAGTACCTCATACCACTAATAGAGATGATTGGGCATGTCCACACATCAGAGTGGATAAGCATAAATGGAGATAAGCTCCTTAGTCCCTTGCTTACATATGTTGATCTTGTATGCTTACCATATTCACATGCATCGCACACGAGTTTTCTTCTGTCCACCTTATTCATCGTTTTTGGGAATACTTTTCCCATAGTATCAAATGATAAATGGCCTAATCGACAATGTTGAAGCATCACCGTACCTTAGCTTCATCTTCATTCATGCTTGTTGTCAATGCAACACCAAAAAAGTTGCCATCATTCTTTCGATCTAGGTACCACAGCCCACCATACCTGATACCAATTCCAAGTTCAATTCATGTCTTCTTATCTTCAATGATACAATGTTCCAGATCAAAAGAAACCCGACAATCCATTTGATCAACTAAAGCACTTAATGATAATAAATTAACTAGAAAGGAGGGGACATGCAAAACTGATGACAATGTAATTGATGGAGAGCATTTCACTAAACCAACACCTCTAATAGGATGGTGTGTTCCATCATCCATTTGACTTGTCTCACTATATGTGGATGGATATGCAATATATGACACAAACTCACTAGATGCACCCGTGATATGTCTAGATGCACCTGAATCAAGTATCCAATTTGCATAAGATGTACCTTTGTCAGGGCGAGCGAGGCTGATGAGATTGCCGAGCATAGTAGCCTTTTTCTTTTCCTTCAGAGAATTGCTCCTTTCCTCACGAACAACAACAGAGCAAGCTGCCTTCACTACTAAGCCAATAGCAGCAACACAAGAGCCCACAGTCGTGCTCTTCTCCAAATGTCCGTCAGGCACACACATAGTGTCCACTCCTCTTTCCCCGCCCTTCTGCTACTTGCGCGCAGCACGAGCTCCACCTCCTTGCCTCCGCTGCCACGCGCTCCTCTGGCTGCGCAAGCTCGATCCTACCGCCGCTGCCACCCAAGGGAATGAGAATGACAACTTACTGCCTCTCATAGTCTCACCCCGTTCAGCAATCGAGCTTCCTTGCTCTCACCACAACGGAATCGCGACCATGGTCGCCGCCGACGAACCTAGCCCTGATGCCATGAAAGGGATCGATTTTGGGAGAAAACTCTAGAACTCTTAACTCTCTATTGTCCTATGATACATACATATACACATACTAATGAGCTGGGTCTATTGTAGACATGGCCCAAAAGGTATTAATTAAAAAGTTATGTGTGCTAATCCAAATTCTTTACGAGATTTATAAATACCAGTCGACTGTTTTCTTGTTCCTTCTCCCGAGACAATGTGTGATTCTTTTTTTATTTCGCCTACAGCTGGCCTTTTGATGGAAAAACTTTGTGTTGTTGTCTCCTTCGTTGAGCCACTGAATGCGAGATATTTGCTTCCACACAATCCCCTCTTGTAAGCTAAGCATTACAATCTTTCCTTCTATCTTTTTCTCTTCTTCAGAAGGCCCTGTTCTTTGCACATTTGCACGATGTCTTTCCAACTTTTTTCTCATATTTCTCAACTCCCTTCTTACTGCACCAAAACAAGTTGCACTCCATTGTCGGAGTGTAATTATTAGATGAGTTAGTTTTCTGTTTATGTCCTTAAGACTGCTGCAATGTGTATCATCCTTCCACACATGAAAAATCAATGGCACAAGATTTTATGTGTTTCCCACATTACCTCATACCTAAAAGGTCGTCCCTTTGCAAAAGTACTTGTGCATCACTCCTCTTGTTTTGTAGATAAAATGATTGGACAATGATCTGACTTCACTGCAGTTAAATGTTTCAGTGATGCCATTGGAAACATATTACACCCTTCAGTTGTGGCCAATGCACGGTCCAACCGCACCCGAACATACACACCATTTGCCACTTTCCTCTCCCAAGTCCAATCCAATCCAATATAACCAATACCACAAAAACCACAAACATCCACTGCATTTTTGAAGCCCTCTATTAAATATTCCTCTCTTGGATTTGGACCAAATTGTTCTTGTGGATATGGTATTTTATTGAAATCCCCCATACAAATCCAAGGTAGGGAACTATGACATTTGATAAATTTTAGTAACTCCCATGTCTTCTCCCTTTCAGCGCGATTTGCTTCACGATAAGCAAATATTTAAGCCTCCACAGTTCTTTGTCCCTTTCATATATCTCGGTATCAACATGATACTGCGAAAACTTTGTGACAGTTAAGGGAAGGTCATTATTTCAGAATATTACCAAACCCCCACTTCTTCCATCACTGCTCACAACAAAGCTATTATCATAACCCAAAACAAATCTCAAGTTCTCCACCCAGATCTTAGCAATTTGTGTTTCAAGGATACACAGGACTAAGGGGGCTTATTCCTTCGCAAGATCGTGAAGTTCTCTTACTGTTGTCAACATTAACAACCCTTGTTTGTATTACATAGCCAACATGTTTTCCATTATTTATTCATCGTACTGGTAGTAGGGATAAGAGCCAGGTGCTGATTGCTGCCTTCTTCAGTTAGACTTATTTCCACACACTGCTTATCAACCTCTTGATTGAGGGATTTTTGTGGCTGCTCTCTCGTCACAGCTAGGGTCAATACTTTCCTTGTGAAGGTTGTCCTTGTGCAGTTCCTTAGAAGCCAAACCTTTTGTTTCAGTGGAATCAGATTATCTGCTTTTGCCATCCATTGCCTCTCACTACTAAGTATAAGTCAACCCCCATTTTTAACAGCCTTCTCACCATACACTCCGTCACCGCATTCAGAATCAATGTGCCACAACAAGCCACATATTGCACAAAACTTCACAATTGAGAGCTTTTCGTATTGAATACGGAATGCCTCCCGGTATCCATTCTTCCCAATTGATAAATAAACAATCCTGGTCAAAGGTTTTTCAATGTTCAATTTAACCTTGATGCCTAAATAGTCTCGCCATCCTGATATATTCTCATCAGTCTCCACTAAAAGTGTTTCCCCAATTTTATCTCCAATTTGGCATCCTACCTTTTCAGTTTTGAAGCCCGTTGCTAGATCACATATATGGACCCATATTGCCAATTTATTTAACTTCACCTTGGAGGGCTTTGTAATCGCATCATATTCTTCTAAGACGATAGCATTTCCCTTGAAAAGCCATGGTCCCTCATCCTGTCATCCATAACCTTACGCCAATCTCCTAAGCAAGAAAACTGAAAGACAAACAAAGTTTCCTCCATGGTCTTGAAACTTACCGTAACACCTCTGGTGTTAGCACCTTAATCACTTAGTTTAATATGCACTTTTAACCTAGGTTTTGGCCTAACACACCTCATCACTTTAGAACACATCTGAAAAGACCTTTTTGCCCCCAATCATGGCCAAGCCACACTCAAATACTGAAACCCAAAAGACCCACAGGTTGGCATCAATTTTAAATAAGTTTTCTTATATAAACTTGAGTTTCGGCCAATATAAAAGTTGTCGAACATTTCCAGGAGCACAACTTTGTTAATTGGTGTCATTTCAAATTCATGGTGCAAGACCCTCAAAAATTCGGTCGAACCACAGATCAGCAATCCTGTGAGCCGAGGAATTGATCAACTTCGCCTCGCGTTCCCGGCTCAAACAATCACCTAACCACATGACATCCTTTACAAAACGTTGAGGCTTTTGCGCTAGAAACAGTTTGTAGTTTGGGAGCTTTTGAGGTTTCAATTGAAAGTTTGGAGTAAATTGCGGTCAAATAGGCTTTTGACCCGGCCCTTGGCGCGCTCCCGCGCTCCAAAGCGCGCATGCCTGTGCCGCTGGCACCCTCGCGCCGCACGCCATCTGGCAGTGACCCCTTGCGCTTGAGCTCGTCATGTAGGGCCTCCTGCTCGTGCTGCCTTGATAGCTGAGACCTGACCTAAATAGGCATAAGTTAACCCAAGAAGGATGAGGGAACTTCTACCCCACTTCAGATCTAGTCCATTTAGGTCAGTCTCATTCCATAGTTTCATAACACTGTTACTAAGATTATGAATTAGGTGTAATTGTACCAGTTGAGTTTTATGACGATGAAATTCCTCTCATATATGATGAGTTGTCCCTTCTCTCTCTCCTCATAAAGGTCTTGCCAAATCAGCAAAATTGCAGATGTGGCAATGGCATTAGCCTAAGATCCAATATAATGCACGTGGTTGACCTCCACAACTCCACTTAGTAATGCTATTCACAAAGCATTTGTTCATACTTTTACCACGTACTACTAGAAAAACAATGTTTAGTACCGGGCTCAAAACCGCATTAGTATCGGTTTTGGACCTGGTACTGCGTGGCCGGTACTAATGTGGAGGGAGGCATTAGTACCAGAACAATTTACCCTGTACTAAAACCCCTCCATCCATCTCCGTCCACCACCCCTCTGTCCTTCCCGTCCGTCTCTCCCACCGTCATCCTCTTTCCTTTTTTTCTTTCCTTTCATTCCTTTTCCACATGTTCACAACACACATTCATGAACTCAAATTCAACACTCATTTCATAGATTTCAGAGATCCACATGAACAAAAACTACTAGAACTACATGAGTCAGAGATCCACATGAACAACTCAAAAATCAGAGATTCACTCTACAAATTCACATGAACAACTCAAAAAAATTAGAGATCTGCCGCCCATTGGCTCCTTTGCCCGCGTCGGCCTCCTCCGGGAAAAATGAGAGAAAAATGAGAGAGGAAAGAGGAGAGACGAGAGAGAGGAAAAATGAGATAAGGGAGGCAAGCGTGTGGGAGATAACGGAGGGATCTATTAGTACCTGGTATTAACTCCCTCCGGTACTAATGTATCTCACATGAGTACCGGGTGGTATATAGACCCGGTACTAATGTGGCAGGCACACATTAGTACCGGGTCTAGACACCACCGGGTACTAATGTGAGACATTAGTACCGGGCTGGGACTAGACCCGGTACTAATGCGCGTCCGGAGGGGAAGTTTCGGAGCCTGCCTTCAGGCTCCCAAAAAATATTAGCTAAACTATTGGTCAAAAATTGTAAACTTTGAATCTTGATATGTGTGTGCGTCTTATAAATAGGAACAGAGGGAGTACTAATATAACTAACTAGGTGGTCCCCGCGTGTTGCTACGGTATTTGAGAGAACCTTTTGATCGTAGTACGACACGCGGATAACTTATGTTTAATAGTGATACCCCGCGTCTTGCTACGAGAATTATTTTTAAGCAAAATTTTAAAATGAACTTTGAAAGTACAAAATTAAGATGATTGCAAGACAACATTCTTTCGCAAATGACATTATAAATGAAAACATGTTTATTTTATTGTAGATAATTGCTTTTAAATTATTTATCATCCATGTATTCTATTGTGGGGATTTTGTAATATGGTATAAATTGTACGTATGGATGTTATTAGCCACAGAAAATTGATATGGCAAATAAATAGATAAAAAGATCGATAGTCCTAATGGATGGTGACGTGGCACTAACGTGGATAACTTCAATGTTGAGAGAAATGAAGTTATGATCCTTAGTGGGGTGCTCTTATATAGTTATACTAGGTGATTCTCCGCGCATTGTTGCGGGATTTGAGAGAACTTCTCGATCATAGTATGACATGTGGATAACTTATATTTAATAGTGATATCCCGCGTCTTGCTGTGAGAATTATTTTTTAAGCAAAGTTTTAAGATGAACTTTGAAAGTAGATGATGATTGCAAGACAATATTTTTATGCAAACGTCATTATAAATAAAAACATGTTCATTTTATTGCTAAAGAATTACTCTTAAATTATTGATCATTCATGTATTCTACTGTGAAATTTTTGTAATGTGGTGCTTGTAAAGACTTATAAATTGTATGCATGGATGTTATTAGTCATAGAAAATCAACATGAGAAATAAATAGATAGTCCTAATAGATTGTGACGTGGTGTTGACGTAGATAGCTTGCATGTTGAGAGAATAGAGTTATGGTCCACTAGTGGGGTGCTCCTATATAGTTATATATAATAATAATGATATGATATGATGATACACAACAAAGTGTTGTTATAATTAAAATGCAAAAAATATTAATAGACATGTATAGTATAAATGTATGTACGAGATTGTCTCTAAATGTATACAAAGTGTTGTAATTTTCTTTGAAATCACGTGTGATCAAATGATGAAAAAGTTGTCCCGTTGTCCGAACTTCTTCTGGTTGAGATAATCTATACAGGGGCAAAGCATTGCGTGAATACCACGGTTTCGCATATCCGCCTCTTCTTGATCTAGAAAACCATTGACCCCCCTTAAGAAACTGTCCCAATCTCGGGACTTACTGTACATCCAAGCCCGAGCAGCATCAACCATCTGCAATTTTCATACATCAAATGAGTATAATGCATCACCAAAACCGATGAGTAAGAGGATTAGGACAGCGAAGTTCAATAAAAGGGGCAATTTCCACCTTGATGAGGACTGTCTACGAGGCGAGCGCTTTCGAGGAGGAGGACGAGGCGTAGCGGTCACAGCGACGGCGACGCGCGCGGAGGACGGCGCGGAGCCCGAGGAGGAGGATCAGCTGCTGCTTTGGAGGACGTCGACGTACGTACGACGCGGAGGGACGTCGCGCCGCGGTCAACGTCCGCCGGCCCCTTTCGCCGTCGCACACGCGGCCGGCCGGCCTGCTACAGCGCCGGCTTTCTGAGGAGAGAGAGCACGCGCGCAGCGAGTGGGGCCTTCAGAGAGCGCGTGAAAATGTTGCTGCAGCAATGGCGGGGAGCGAGCGAGTGGGGCCCTCAGAGGAGAGAGAGCGAGTGTAGTTGTCGAAGATAGCAGAGTGGTCGGAACGCAAAGACAAAGACGCGTAATAACAACACGCTTTTGACCATGATTATTTGATCTACATGATCATCTTGATCCTTTTGGTAAAAGCTTCATCTTGGTGCACTTGAACTCATGATTTGACATCATATCGACGCTTCTTCAAATACTTCTTCGCCCTCTTTATGAAATCATATTCAGAACTTCCAAGATGACCCTCTTGTCCTGTAAAATGCATATCCAAGCTAAACTAGCAAAATATTAAGGATTAGTACTAAATTGGCAATTCTAGCCTTAGCCTCACATATCTTGTACCGTGCCACTTTTGGGTGCGAACACAATCATGAATTTGGAGGAAACTCGTTGATGAGTCTTGGTTAGGGCATGGGATCGATTGAGACTGAGGATAGAATGAATCAATTTGTGACGAGTTTGTTTTTCTATTGTTTTTTAGCAAATAATCGTGTGTTTTTGCAGCTTGAACGCGGTGAAGAAAATATATAGGGAGGGGTTGGTGGTGGACTGGTCAAGACTGGATTATGATGCCACACCTGGCTCTCGTACCTGATTTCGTGTTGCATTTGGTCAGGTTTCGAACACCGGTGGAAGGGGAGGGGTCGGTTGTTACTTGTGTGCATATCAACCTAACCCTAGATCATTGGATGTCGTTGATCAGGCACGCTAACACATAGCAAGACACCATTTAAAAAAAACATATAGCAAGACACGTATATATGGGAAGGACAAAATTGAGCTGTGAAGAGAAGTACAAGGACCGGAACGGTAGTTTAGTTAGTTCAGGTACGAAGTTGAGCCTCGATAGAAAAGTTTCCAAAAATTTCACTAACTACCCATCACATCAATCTTCAGACACTAATTAGGAGTATTAAATGTGGATTAATGACAACTCATTTCACAAGCTCTACCTTAATTTTCGAGACGAATCTAACGAATCTAATTATGTCATGATTAGACAATATCATGCTATATTAACAATCTCTAATGATGGATTAATTAGGCTTAATGGATTTGTCTCGCAATTTCTAATCCATTCGTGTAATTAGTTTTATAATTAGTCTACGTTTAACACTCCTAATAGACTTTGAAAAAGAACCTCAAAAAATTTTCTAAAAATTTCCACCGAACTAAACACGAAGTTTGAAACGCTATTCCGCCAAAACAAAAGCGTATACAAATTGACTTTAAATCCCCTAACAGTACACACACTTGGATTTTTCATACTAGCTAACAGTTTACATATAAAATTTCGCGGGCCACTCTGCTAGCTAGTTTTTTTTTGAGGGCAAGCATAAAGCATTCATTCATTTGACAAATCGTTACAATCCCGAAGGACAGCCTCCCTTAACCACTGAGGCATGTACCCTAACCAGGAATGCGACGGAGAGGAAATAGAGGCAATCTTGGCACAGGCATGAGCCACGTCGTTCCCCTCTCGACGGACTACTGACACTCGAAAGTTTACAAAAGAAGAAGATAACTCTCTTAACTCATACCAAATCCCAGCTATTATGCTTCGGTTGCCATCAGCTGAACGAAGAAGGGCCGCAACCGACGTGTTGTCCAACTCCATACACACCTGACCGCCACCATTCTCCGCCGCTAACTTCACACCATCTCTCGCTGCCAAAGCTTCCGCCATGAGCACATCCGGAATCCTTGAGTATGCCCGCGCCGAGGCTGCCACGAACTCGCCTCGATCATTTCGCAGGACTGCTCCACTTGCGCCATTCCCCGTCGCTGCATCGAAAGCAGCATCGATGTTCACCTTCACCCACCCTTGCTCCGGTTTTTGCCAACACACCGCCCTTCTGGCTGGTAAAGCAGCATCAGCTGGCTGATTGTTTGTGCTGCAAATCATATCCTCTAGCATGGTTGATATATGGCGCACGGCAGCGACGTGATCCCAATGCACCTGCCATGTTTGCGAGCGTTACGCCCTGTCCACAAGGACCAAACTCCACAGACTAAAATTCCTGCTTCTCTTTCTGAGCACCGATCACCAACAAGAGCGTCCTTCACCCATGAAGCTGGATGCAGGTCTGGCACTTTGAAACCCATCAACCTCTCCACTGTCTGCCAAAAACGTCTCGCCAGAGGGCAAGCAAAGGCCACATGGTGTAAAGTTTCAGCTTCTGCACCGCATACAGGGCAAAACGCCTCCTGTTCAACATGTCTTCGATTCAGCTCTGCCTTTGTAGGCAAGAAATTATTTACAGCTCTCCACCAGAAGATGCGTATCTTTGGAGGTACACGCAATCACCAGAGCCTTTTCCATATAAAACTGACAGATGATGAGGTAGTTTCGTTTAATTTGCCGGCTTCACTCTGACTTTGCTCTGCTTTCAGTAAACGATACGCCGACCTGACGGAATACAGATCGTTCCTTTCATAATTCCATGCAATTATGTCCTCCTCCATCCTGAAACTAGGCTGTATTTTCAGAATCTCGTAAGCATCACACGCCACAAATGACGACCTGATCAGATCCTCATTCCAGGACCTTGTTCCCGGATTGAACAACTCATCTACATGTTCAAAAACAGCCCCATCCAATTGCACCAAGGGTTTCATGGACACCCCTCCAGGTAGCCAATTGTCATTCCAAATATTTATTGTAGTGCCCGGTCCAACTCGTTTGATAGCTCCCTTCAAAAGCGCTTCCCGGCCATACAAGACTGCTCGCCAAGTCTCCGAAGCCCGCTTCTTCCTAGATGCCGAGAGAAAATCCCCATACGGGTAATATTTCCCCTTTAGAACCCTTGCACATAGTGAATCTGGCATCACCAGTAGCCGCCAGCCTTGCTTCCCGACGAGAGCTTTGTTGAACAAAGGCAAGTCTCTAAAACCCATGCCTCCCTCTCCCTTTGGAGTATTCAATTTAGACCACCGCTGCCAGTGGATCTTATGGCTATCCACCGAGCTTCCCCACCAGTAGTTTGAGATGTAGTTCTTCATCTTCTTACAGACCGGTGCAGGCAATTTAAAACAACTCATAGGATAAGTTGGCACAACCTGGGCATTTGCCTTTAGGAGCACTTCATGGCCGGCGCAACTCATGTGATTTACCCCCCAGCCTTGAACAAAACTCCTGATCCTATCTGCAGAGTAGTCAAAAGTTCCATCAGCAACCTTGCCCACTGCAGTCGGCAAACCCATATACCTCTCCCCCAAAGCTTCAGTGTTAATCTGGAGAGAGGCTTTGACATCATCCTTCAACTGTTGGTCACAATTAGTGCTGAAAAAATAGCCGACTTTTGCCTATTGATCAGTTGCCCTGACCCTCTGTGATAAGTTTCCAAAATCTCGGCCAATCTATCAGCACTCCTCTGATTTGCTTGAATAAAAATCATACTGTCATCCGCAAACAGGAGATGTGATATCCAGGGTGCATGAACTCCCACCCTAATGCCACGTGACAAGAAAATAGGCCCCCCTTGCTTTCAGCAGCGATGAGAGACCTTCCGCACAAAGAAGAAAGAGGTACGGGGACATCGGATCTCCCTGTCGGATCCCCCTGGTGGGAGAAAAAACTAGAGAAAAATTCCCATTAACTCAAACAGTGAAAGAAACACTGGAAACGCACCTCATGACCAGGGAACGCCAATGTTCAGAAAAACCCAACGCCTCCATTACAGCACGAAGGTACTCCCATTCAACCCGGTCATAAGCCTCTGCCATATTCAACTTCACCGCACAAGCTCCACTCTTGCCCTTTTTCTTCCTCAAATAATGAATGCACTCATAAGCAATCAACACATTATCAGTAATTAAACGCCCTGGCACAAAGGCGCTTTGCTCCTCAGAAATAATGTCATCAAGAATTAGCCTCAATCGGTTTGCCAAAGATTTGGAGCAAATCTTATAAAGCACGTTGCACAAAGATATAGGATGGAACTGTGTCAACTCTTGAGGATTTGCCACTTTAGGAATTAACACCAGGACCGTCTGATTTACCACTTCACTCATATCACCTCCATTCAGGAAACCCAGCACTGCATTTGTCACTGAATCTTTTACCAAAGCCCAATGTTTCTGGAAAAAGCCTGCTGTAAAACCGTCCGGCCCAGGCGCTTTATGTGGGCTCATCTGAAATAAGGCCCGCTCCACCTTCTCAACTGTGAACGGCCTATCCAAAGTCTCACCCATTGGGCCGGAAATCTTCCTCGGCACATAGCTGCAAACCAGCTCCGGGGCGAGGTCCTCCTGGGCCATGAACAGCCCTTGATAGAAATGACTCGCCATCATTTCTAGTTGATCTTGGTCGCTGATCAATTCTCCTGCTTCATTCTTCAAGCAACTGATTTTATTTCTCCTAGCTCGTGCCTTTGCTTTCGCCTGGAAAAAACTAGTGTTGCGATCACCATCCCGCAACCATTCCACCCTGGCTCTTTGTCTCTCCATAATATCCTCTCTCGCCAAAGTTTCTGATAGTTGCACCATCAACTCCTTCTCACGAGTAGTAGGGCCGCGGTAAAGGGTAGTTGAGCGCACCTGCTCCAGTTCCACTTTTAGCTACTCTATCTTCCTCTTCACAGAACCAAACGCGTTCTTGTTCCACTTAGAGAAAGAGGTTTGCAAGGATGACAGAGCCCCGGCCACGGAGTCCAGGTTTGCACTTGCGGGTCCAGGGTCCCAGGCTTGCTGGACAAAATCCATATATGCATCATGATGTTGCCACATATTTTCATATCTGAAAACCCGGCGTCTTCTGCGTCTTCTCCGAGGGGCAGCTCGTTGACGCCTCTGGACTTTCAGCACCAACAGTGGCGTAGCCAAGGGGGGGCTGGCAGGGGCCATGGCCCCCCCTATGGCTTGCAAATCTCCACTAAAACTTCGATTTTGATCAAATTTTTTAGATAAATTAGTACTATTGGCCCCCCTTAATGATGAAAAAAATCAATTCCTGGCTACGCCACTGGCACCAAAGCACAGTGGTCCGACTCTGCGAATGGGACATGTCGCACCTCTGTATCCGCTAGGGCATCCATGAACTTGTGATCTCTAAGAGCCCTGTCTAACCGAACCTTCACGTTCCAAACTCCTTCTTGCCTATTATCCCATGTGTAGGGTAGGCCCTGAAAACCAACATCCACCAAGCGGCAATCCTCCACCGTCTGCTGGAAAGCCTCAATCTGCCAGCGTTCCCTAGTGTTGGCTCCAAAATATTCATCACTCGAAAGCACCTCATTGAAGTCCCCAATGCACATCCACGGGGCATCATGTTGGGCTCTCAAGAAACGCATAAGAAACCAACTATTCTTCCGGAGCTCCCTCCTCGGCTCCCCATAGAAGCCAGTCAGCCGCAACTGGTGTATCCCCAAGTCCGGGCATGAAAGGAGTGCATCAATGTGAAACTTAGAGAGGGATTGAATTGCCACCGTGACATCCCCCCTCTAGAGTAACACAAGGCCACCACTCAGACCATCTGAACTCACCGCTTCCCCATTTGCAAAACCAAGCTTCCCCTTCAATCCAAGAGCACGATCACGATCCATTCTGGTCTCCATCAAAAAGACCACCGCGGGCTTTACATCATCCACCAGATGGCAGATCTCTTGAACTGTCTTGGGCCGCCCACAGCCCCGACAGTTCAGATTGATGCAATTCATTGTGCCCGGCGGGGGCTATCACTCACAGCCGCCGCCGATGGTGCATCGTTGTTGTTGTTGCCTTTCCGCTGCTTCTTCGTCAACTCCTCCGAAGCAGGCTTCCTTTTCTCCCCCTTTTGTGCTAACTGGTTCACCCTAGCCAAAACCGTCCCGGATGGAACCAACACCACTTCCCCCACTGCTGGGAGATTGAGATCAGGAGTCAGCGAGGAGCCTGAGGAAGAGCTTTTGGACTTTCTTTTCCTTGGGACCACCCTTTTGTCCTCCCCCTGCGAATGGAACAATTGCCTGTTCGCTGTCGGATTCTCCCCTTCCGTCCTGGGAGTCGACGTATGCTCCGCTGCCTTAAGCGGTGAGGTGACTTCCTCTTCCTCCCGCATACTTTGCTCAGCCCCTTTAGCATCCGCCTGCTTACCAGAGGTACCCTCCTTTGATTGCCGAGTGGAAGAAGGCGAGCCACTCTTATACGAAGCTGACGCCGCGTCCACCAGGTTCTGGAACCTCTTCCTTCTATCATCTTGTGCACGTAACCCCACATCATACGGGAGCTTACCAGCCTCATTTCTGAGAACTGGTTCTGCACACTGCAACTCAGAGTGCCCCATCACGCCACAATTCAGGCAGTAGAATGGCAGTTTCTCATACTGCACATCAAACCATTCCGGGTCACCGGCCTTCTTTGTGCGTAACATCACACCTCTGCGTACTGGTTTGTTTATGTCGATCGCCACTCGTGCCCTGAGGAACGAGCCGCTGGCCTTCCCATGCTTGTCGACGTCCATCTTCCTCACCTCACCAATCAAGCTCATGGCACGAGAGCCACGTGCCTCATTCATCCACCCAAGGGGTATATTCAGGATCCTTGCCCAAATTTCCAATCGATCAAAAACAATCTCCGACGGCCTAAGCCGTTCATCATAGTCCTGCAGGATCAGAGCATGTTTTCCGAAGATCCAAGGCTGGTGGTGGACTGGTCAAGACTGGATTATGATGCCACACCTGGCTCTCGTACCTGATTTCGTGTTGCATTTGGTCAGGTTTCGAACACCGGTGGAAGGGGAGGGGTCGGTTGTTACTTGTGTGCATATCAACCTAACCCTAGATCATTGGATGTCGTTGATCAGGCACGCTAACACATAGCAAGACACCATTTCAAAAAAAAAACATATAGCAAGACACATATATATGGTGAAGGACAAAATTGAGCTGTGAAGAGAAGTACAAGGACCGGAACGGTAGTTTAGTTAGTTCAGGTACGGAGTTGAGCCTCCATATAAAAGTTTCTAAAAATTTCACCAACTACCCGTCACATCAATCTTCAGACACTAATTAGGAGTATTAAATGTGGATTAATGACAACTCATTTCACAAGCTCTACCTTAATTTTCGAGACGAATCTAACGAACCTAATTATGTCTTGATTAGACAATATCGTGCTATATTAACAATCTCTAATGATGGATTAATTAGGCTTAATGGATTCGTCTCGCAAATTCTAGTCCATTCGTGTAATTAGTTTTATAATTAGTCTACGTTTAACACTCCTAATAGACTTTGAAAAAGAACCTCAAAAAATTTTCTAAAAATTTCCACCGAACTAAACACGAAGTTTGAAACGCTATTCCGCCAAAAGAAAAGCGTATACAAATTGACTTTAAATCCTCTAACAGCACACACACTTGGATTTTTCATACTAGCTAACAGTTTACATATACTCCCTCCGTCCCAAAAAGAATGACGTTTTAGGATTCAAAATTTGTCTCAAAAAGCATGTCGTTTTACTTAATTTGGCATGTCTATATGTGCATGTGGGCATGTAACGATCAATTAGCACTAAATATGGCAAATAAACAAGAGCAATCGAGGTCATTTCACCTTCTTAATAATCTGTCCTAAAATTTCTAGGATGACATTCTTTTTGGGACAGAGGGAGTATACTATATAATTCCGCGGGCCACTCTGCTAGTTAGTTGTGTAGCGTGCTATGTGCAGTCATCTGTTCTCTCCGAAAAGAGACAAAGAAAATATTGGTGCACAGTACAAGAATTGCGCTACATGCATGAAAGATCGAGGAAGAAGCAATGCAAAGGGACTCAGATGCATGCATGCCAAACGGGCGGCCTCCTGCTACCTCACGCAAGCCACCTGATGCAGCGACTGTTAGTTGTTGCCGGCCGCTACTATAGGCTGTGCGCAAGACTGTTTGGTCGTCGCGTCGTCCTTAATTGCTGTCGTGTTTTCAAATTGTTTTCTCGAGCGGTGAACTGTGTAGATGCATGCGTCTTTCTCCCCGGCCTTTGCACCTGCGGGGAGACATGCGCAGTATGCGATCTGCCCCCTAGCGGAGGTTGTGGGGCGCGCCGCGCGCGTATGTGCGTGGCTGTGCCTGTGTCGGGGTAGACATCTCTTCGTTTTTCACTGGTACGTGTTAATTGCTTTTACAGGTTAGTACACTCGATAGTTGACGCGATGACCTATCCAATTAAAAGACCCAATTTTACCACGAGGTTGCCAGCAACCCCCGGCCGCGCGCAACGACCCTAGCTATAGCTAGCTGGAGAACCAGGCTTCTGTAGTGGTATGAGTTGGGCATATCTCTAGTGCCGCGCTCGATCGCTTGTAGTCTGGACCGCACAACCACTGCACCCATGGCGCCTCCATGTCGCACCAAAGCACCATGACATCCAAATAGGGCACCAGCTGGACTGGGACAATATGCCTCGATAGATACGGACGAGAAGGACCATACCAGCTGTTCTTGCTTTTGCTCGATGATGGAAGGACTGAGGTGCAGGAGATGTGATCTTTCGTTTTTTTAAAAAAGGGTAACGGTGCATTATATGTACTCTCTCCATTCCAAATTACTATCCGTTTTTATATTTTCTAGATACATATCTTTTGCTACACTACACACATATAGTTGCATAGTAAACTAAAAAAATAAACGAATAGTAATTTGGGATGGAAGGAGTAATAACTACTATATATATAACATCTATAACATGAACAGTATTATATGTAAAGAAACAAGAATTTGTTTGGTCAGATAATAGTCTATCAAAAAAATTAGTACATTTAAACACTAGGTCACAAACGATTTGTGCTGACACTTGCAAATTAGTGGGCTGGCGGGTGCAATTGGCAACCGCTAGCACTGTGGTTTGCAGGGGCGCCGGTTCATCACCCGCCAGCGGTAACATCACAGTGCTGGCGGGCAACATAAGGAACCGCCAGCAGAAATGGGGACGATTTCTGCTGGCGGTTGCCATATGTTGCCCGTCAGCACTGTGCCCCTCAATAAAACCTGACAGCTTCTTCTTCCCCAGCTACCTTCCATTGGAGCTTTGCCCGAGAGGAGCTCGGGAAAAGCTCCAAAAACACCCAATCTATGAGGGGAAGGTTTTGCACTTGATTTCTTTGGAGGAGGTGGCTATATAAGGTGAGTTTGTGCTATTCCAACCTTCTTTTTTTTACCTTTTATCCATCATTTCTAGCTTCATTATAGATTTAGCTCTCTAGATCTAGGTTTGCTAGCTAGGGGAGAGAGAGTAGTGAAGAGTGAGAAAATTAATTGTAGATTATTTTTTTAAGTAGATTGTTATGCATATTAATTGTAGATTCGCTATGTTTGACATTAATATAATTAGTTTCATTAAATAAAAAGAGAGAAGTGAAAAGAGAGAAAATTAATTGTAGATTATTTTTTTAAGTATAGTGTTATGCAGATTAATTGTAGATTCACTATGTTTGTCATTAATATAATTAGTTTCATTAAATAAAAGGTAGAATTGAGTTTTTAATTATTGTGACTCATTTATTAATACTATATGATTAAATTAGTTTCTAAAATATAGAATTTTTTCATAGGTTGTTTAACATGGATCACAGAGCATGGATGTATGGCGTACAGAGACATTCTTCTACATTCATGACAGAGTTATCAAAGTTTCTCGAGGTTGCGAAGAAGCACGCTCACATTTGCAAGTCAAAGCAAATACGTTGTCCGTGTAGTGATTGTTGCAACAAACTTGTATGGGAGGATCCTAGTGACATCAAGATGCATTTGATACAGCGAGGTTTTATGAAAGGATAAACAACTTGGTCCCACCATGGTGAGGCAGTGTCTACTTTCAACAATGCAGACATTGGCACCGGGTATGATGAAGTGGGTGACGAAGATGAAAATGATCATGTCATGATGGATGATGCTTTTGACTGTGGAGATGAAAATGTTAATGAAACAGATGCACCACAGGTGGACGATGAATGTGATGTTGATATGGAGGAAATGTTGCGCCACATTGAACCGAAGGTGTTAGTAGGGAGTGCTAAAGGGTTAGAAAATTTTGAGACACTTAAGAAGGCAGCAAAGGAACATATGTATGAGGGTTGTGAGAATGAGTGGATAGTGTTGCATTTCATCCTCAATCTTCTGATTGTTAAGGCTAAATTCAGATGGTCTGACAATAGTTTTAACGAACTCCTTACTTTGTTGGACAACCTGCTCCCGAAGCCTAACCTTGTGCCAAAAAACACATATGAAGCAAAGAAGATCATCAACCCATTGAAGATGCGGGTGCAAAGAATACACGCATGTAGGAACCATTGCATATTGTACCGCGGTAACTATGCAGAAATGAAGAAGTGTCCTAATTATGAGGCTAGTCGTTACAAAAGTAATGCTGATTTCGACGCAGAACGTGTCGCTAGCACAAAAGGCGGGAAGAGGAAGAAGGGTGGAAAGAAAAGTGCAGGTGCTCAAGTGGGGGATGAGTCTAGTATTGGTACCACTGACACGACTAGTCAACGTAAAGTCCCTGCCTTGATGATGTGGTATTTGCCGGTGGAGGACCGTCTAAAGTGATTGTTCTCAAACCCAAAGACCGCCAAACTAATGACTTGGCATGCCGATCGCCCAGAGAAGTCCGATGGGAAGCTTAGACATCCTTCTGATGCTCGCCAGTGGAGGACCTTTGATTCCGAGCGTAAAGACTTTAGAGATGAAAAAAGAAATATACGGTTCGCGTTAAGTACAAATGGCATGAATCCATTTGGTGAAAGAAGCAGCACGCACATCACATGGCCAGTGCTGATGACCATATACAACCTTCCCCCTGGCTATGTCACAAGAGAAAGTTCCTTTTGCTAACCATTCTAATCCAAGGGCTGAAGCAACCTGGTATTGACATAGATGTTTTCCTGGAGCCATTGATGGAAGATATGGAGAAGTTTTGGAAATATGGGGTTGAGATGTGGGATGAGTACAGACAGGAGAAATTCACACTTTATGCAATTATCTTTGTTACCATTAATGATTACCCTGCCCTATTTTCTGTGTTGGGTCAGATAAAAGGAAAGATAGCTTGTGTAGTTTGCGTTAATGGTACAATATCTGTGTACCTAAAAGGATCTACGAAGATAGTGTATATGGGGGCCAGACGCTAGCTACTGAGGAGTCACAAGTACCAGAAGATGGCGGACTATTTTGATGGAACGATTGAGGGAAATTCTGCCTCACAACCGGCCACGGGTAAAACCGTATTTAAAATGTGTCCGAAGGTCAAGTTCAAACTCGGTAAAAAGTCAAAAGATAAATATGGTGTTGGAAGGAAGGAGGCTGAAGCTACAGAGGAGGCCAATGATGTGCCTTTCAAGAAGATGTCGATATTCTTTAAGTATTTGCCATACTAGAAAGACCTGGCGGTGCTCCATGCCATTGATGGGATGCATCTTCAGAAGAATGTGTTTAATAGCACAATCGGATTCTTAGGCTTAATGGGCAAGGTAAGGGACGGACTGAAGTCACGTAAGGATCTTGTTGACCTAAAAATTAGGCCAGAGCTCCACCCGCAAGAACGTCCTAATGGTAAGCAATACCTTCCCCCTGCTAGCTACAACTTAACACAAGATGAGAGGTTGGCTATCTGCAAGTGCTTGCGCGGGCTGAAAGTGCCTACCGGATTCTCATCGAACATCCGTTCACTAGTCTCGTTGAAGGACATGACGCTTACTGATTATAACTCTCATGATTGCCATGTTATGATCACTGTTTTTCTTGCGATTGCGATCCGAGCTGTCAAACCAATATTCCTTAAGATGGTTATCACAAGGATGTGCTACTTTTTCAACTTCATTTCGCAGAAAGTCATCGATTCAGTAGAATCGGCAAGGCTTCAGCTTTTTATGTTGGAAACTCAAGCACAGCTCGAGATGTGCTTCCCTCCGTCCTTTTTTGATATCATGGAACATCTAATGGCCCACATGGTCGAGCAAATTACTGAACTAGGACCTATGTACTTCCATGAGATGTGGACGTACGAACGGTTCATGTCACTTCTCAATGGATGGATGAAAAACAAGGCATTTCCGTAGGGCAGCATGATTGAGAGCTACCATACTGAAGAGAGTGTTGATTGTTGCATAGATTACATAAAAGATAAGAAAGCGGTCGGTTTACCGGAATCTCGACACGAAGGGAGATTGTCGGGGCAAGGTACCATTGGAAGGAAAAGATTCATTGACGAGGACAACCAACAATTGGAGAAAGCACATGCAAGTGCTCTACAACAACTTGCAATAGTGGAGCCATTCATTGAGCAACTGGAAAATGACATTCGTGTGGAAAATAATGATCGGGACGAGGATTGGGTCATCAAACAGCAAAAGCGTCGTTTCCCATCATGGTTAAAAGAACATGGACATCTATTTGAAGGAAATTCCATACACGACGCAACATTGAGCAGGTTGGTGGCGGGTCCATCAAGCAATGTCACCTCATGGCAAGCATATGAAATTAATGGGTACACCTTCTATACCAAGGCAAAAGACAACAAGAGTGTCGCTTACCAAAATAGTGGTGTCGCTATGATGCAATTGATGCTCACGGAAACAACAACACTTTCTACGGTTTCATAGAGGAAATATGGGAACTTGACTATGGAGCAAATATCCGGATCCCCTTGTTTCGGTGCCAATGGGTCAAACACCCGAAGGGCGTTACAGATGACAACTATGGGCTGACACTTGTAGACCTTGCCAATGTAGCTTACAAAGATGACCCATGGGTACTCGCTGAGCGTGTTGCACAAGTTTTCTACATAGCTGATCCTATGAATTTAAAGAAGCACATTGTTGTCTCTGGAAAACAAAGAATTCTTGGAGTTCAAGGTGTAGATGACGTTGAGGATTACAATCAGTATGACGAATTAGTCTTGTTCAAAGATCATGAAAAAAGAATCAAAAAATTGAAAGCAGCATTCCTAAATCGGAGAAGCCATGATTACGTACAGACTGCGAAGGAAGAATTGTTAAAGGATAAATTAGCATTTCTTACTAGTCTGGCTTGATGATGTATCTCTTGTAAGACTTTATTAATCAATGTCGTTGTAAGACTTTAAATTAAGTCTCATTTTCCACTCATTATTCTATTGCATTCGGTTTGATTTCACGTCATTAAAAACTCACAAGTAAAACCATACTAATACAACAACGTATGATTAATACATTAGTACTTTAGTCTTAGCAAAGACTACAAGTTCAAATGCATAGAATTAAAAGGGTACATATTTCGTACTTATTTAAAATCTAGGATCGTTCACATCATGACCGTGAATCATCGCGACGTACAAAGTATGATTAATATCGATGATGTTGATTCCTAAGAACCTATCAACATAATCCAGCGCATATATGTATGCACTATCTCTGGCCATGTAGGGTGTCATGAATATCTCTCCAAATATTTGCACCGAATTCATAAATGATGATAGGGTAATGCCAGCTTGCCAACCGCCGTGTACTGGACTTGGGTGCGGTGTCGTGATTGTCCATCCAATGTTATGTAATACTTGACGTAAGACCTCATGCATCCTGATTCAATTAGCAAGCAAAACATAACGTGTAAGTAGACAGTTCTTAAGAAAACAAATTCCGAAAATAACGAGTAAGTTTTAGTTACATACAATGGGCGATTGATACGATGGTGATATCCGTTTAGGCATTTCAGTGACGGCCATGTTGTTGTGTTCTAAGGCTTTAATCTTGAAGTAACTATAGTCTGGGATTACATGTCTTGTTTGAGCTTCTATTTCGATAAGTGTCTTCCTCACGGCATCAGAAGCGGCAACATGTGGTTGTAGTGCAGCAAAAGAATTAACATGGATAATAATTGTATCACCAAGTGTTTGCTCTCGCATGCCCGTAGCGTTAATTGATAGAGAAACAATAAATCTTCCTCGTGATGAAGTCGTTTGTTCATGTCTCGCCATTGGAGCTTGTCCAGTCACACAATATATAACTCGTTCTAACCATTGCATTGGTGAAACCAGCTTCATTATAATGCAAATAATACACATTATTATCATTGTAAAAATAATGACAAATTCAAAAAATAGAATATCTAAGTACATACCACATTTTGGCGTAACTCTTGTTGGGTAATGGGCATGGGTTCTTGACCGACGGGGAAGGAAACACCAACAGGCTGCCCTGGGGGTGGTGGCAGAGGCTCTGGGACAGGGGGACCACTACGGACAGGACGACGACCACCTCCACGGCCGCCATCACGATTAAAAAATTCAAAGCGACTTGTCATCATTATCCCTAAAATATACACGATATTTTATTAAAATTTTCTACACATTCACAAGTCTAACAAAATTTTGCTTATAAAATTTTTACACATTCTCTAATCTACGCATTATCTAAACACGTTCAATTTTTACAAAATCTCTAATCTACACAAAAATCAAACATTATTGAATTGCAATATGAGATTAAATTAATTTATACCAAATCGAGAGGAGGCACGACGCCGGCGAAGTTCGGGCCTGTGAGGCGCTGCGCGGCGATGCAGGGCAGGAGAGGAGGCAGCGGCCGGAGGAGGAGGAGGCGGGCAGGGGAGGTTCGTTCGGCGCGCTGTCGGTAGGGGTGCGGCCCGGGAAGGAGGCAGCTAGCGCGGCTAGCGCGCTGGGGGGGGGCTCGATCAGGCAGGGTGGTGCGGCGGCGCTCGACCTGGGGGTGGTGCGGTGGCGCTCGGGCAGCCTGCCGACATCGATCCAAACCGTCTGCATTGACTTTTATTGCCACAGCCACAGCACTGGCGGGCGCTTATGAGGCCCGCCAGCAGTAACAGTCAGCGCTGGCGGGCCCTTATGACGCCTGCCATCAGTGATCGTCACCGTTGGCGGGCGCTTATGACGCCTGCCAGCATACAGTATTCAGATGGTTTTTAAAATTCTACTACTACAATAAGTTTTTAAAATTCCTCTACTGCAATAAAATAGTATCAAATTGAAGACATCACAACCGAATATATCATTGTATCAAATTGAAGACATCACAACCGAATATATTACAAGTAATAACCACTCAAGACATAAAAGGGTACATCGATAGTTCAAACAGGGTACATTACATAAGTTCACAAATATCACAAGTTCACAACCTTCAGAAGCGAAGTTCACAACAACAGTTCACAAGCAAGCTCACAGCGTCGCAAAACGTAGTTTTCCACAGATACAAATACATTCATAACGGATTCGAAGTGAACAACTGAAGATCAAATCTCGGTGCTAGCATCGTCCTCAAGTGCACCAATGCAGGCAGATACAATGTCGGCAGATGTTGACATGTCCTCTCTAGTTGGAGTAGAACCATTGTGATCAATGGATGGACTGTTGGTAGATGTTGACATGTCCTCTCTAATTTGATCAGTTGAACCATCGTTTGATGAATCGACGGGTGTAGCTTCCAGAAATAGAACTACAACACATGAAAGTTTCATCACTTCAATTTGCAAATGCCAACTTACTTAATACATCACAACTTAGTGTTCGGCAATTTAAAAAACAACTCAGTCTAGATGTATCAAATTAAGACATCACAACTGAATATATCACAGCTTCAAACATGGTCAGAAGTAATAAGGCTACAACACATAAAGTTTCATACTTAAATTTGCAAATGACATGTACGCCACAACTACCTAGATCATGTGACGTTAGTACTCCAAACATGTCTTAGGTAATTTAGAAAACAATTACAATATTCCTAATCTAATCGCTTGAGAACTGGCCGGAGAGCAGAGAGCCAAAAGAGCTTCCGGAGTCCTGCGACGACATGTAGTAGTACCCTCGTTGGGTTGGAGGTGCAGACGATGTATGGACTGCTTGTATCATACCTGCATGCTGACGACCTCCACTAGCTTGACCTCCTTGTGCGGCGGAAGGCCCCGAACCGTCACCACCTGTGGCTCGAGGATATAACCTGAACTGACATCATTGGTTGCGGTTATCTACAGTCAGAGTGATAATTGTTAGAGGGAACAATGTACAATTATCAGAGTAAGGTTTTGCTGCAGAATGAAATTAAATTGGTCACATGTTCAGAATGATATTACCGTTGGCCAAAGCACATCTCTGTCCATCACCGGGTGGTGTAGCTGATTCTACTTCAATCCAAATACCCCACATGTTCAGAATGGTATCACCATTTGTTGCTGTTCTGCGGATGCCTACAGTTGCATCTTCAGTTATAGATGAGGGGCTTGCATATGTGGTAAACAGCATAGCGAGATCGGACCTCCTCCTCTGCACAGCGTTAACCTGACATATGTTCTGGAAGACTCTTGCATAGAAATTAGGAATGTTCCAAAATATTGGTGGCACTCCAAGCATGGTGATCCTCAGTGGTTGCGCAGATTGTGGTGGGTGTGGGACTGGAGCCGGTGGCGTCGCGGTGATGGGTATTGTGGAATCAAGAGAACATTCAGCTGAACCATAAAATGGCATCATTGGCCAGATCTGGAGCTTATATCCATCAACTCGAAGCAATCTATGGTCCAAGATTCGTTCCAAGTCAGCCGCTGAAGTGGTCACAGCCGCATAATCATTAAGGTAGTGCCAGATATTTTCTAGCGGAACCGCCACACCCATCTGATCACGAATGGCTGTCTGTATCTTAATGCGACCGATGTTATCAAAGTTACGTCCGGTCCTAAAAAGTACCATGATGCTAAGGTAGTGTGCATCATACGCATTGACCTCTTCCTCGTCAAAGAGAACGAGGTTTGGATGGTGGAAACTCCCCACCATCAGCTTTGAGGGCCTCTACTCCTGTAAAATAATAGTCGAGTGTATTAGGGTACAATAACAATCAAACTTGACATTTGTATTAGGGCAGAGTAACGATCATAGAATGATTGCACTAAGTTGCATGTGTTCGAACTCACCTTATGTGAGGAGCCGGTGGCGGAAGCAAGACGGGGGCCTCCAAGGCAGCGGCAATGCCTACTCCTCCTTCCCTGCCAAAATAAACCAATGCTTATTGTATATTCAAAATTTTCGAAACACCTCCCCTGTACGGTGAGGTTTCCAGAAACCTGCAAGTAAAGGCAACGACACGAAGGGCGGGCCACACAAAAATTTTCTAGTTCAACAAAGTTCATCACAAAGGTCAAAACAGAGCCGGTAATAAATTATATTGTTCTAGTTCAACAAACTCATTATAAATTTCATCTAGCATCACTAATTCATCAAAAACTCAACAAAATTTTGATCCAACATCACTAATTGATCACTACGTGTAACTAAAAAATTGAAATCGTGAGGAGGCTCTCAAACCACTCACCACGGGTGAAGTCGAATGGAGGACGGTGCCGGCCAGACCACACCCCTCCTATTCACCCTCGGCCGTCTCCTACCCCTCCCCCTCGGCCTCCTCCCTCTCCTTATCCACGGGCCTCCTCCCTCTCCTCCTCGTTCACTTCCTCTCCCCTGGCCGGTGGCGGTGGCGTTGGCCGGCGGTGGACCGGATCTGGTGGTGGCGTGGGCCGGGGCGTTGGCGCGGCGGAGGGAGGGAGCTGCGGCGGCGCGGCGGTGGGAAGGGCAGCCGGCGGTGGAGGTGGCGGTGGCGACGGCGGGAGGGAGCGTTGGCGCGGTGGAGGGAGGGAGCTGCGGCGGCGCGGCGGAGGGAGGGAGCTGCGGTGCGGCGGCAGGGGGAGGGAGCTGTGGTGCGGCGGCAGGAGGATCTGTGCTTGAAGATGGATGGATTTGCGCGGCGGAGGGATGGAGCTGCGGTGGCGCGGGAAGGAGCTGCGGGCGGCGGCGGGAGGGAGCTGCGGCGGCGGCGGAGGGAGCTGTTACGGCGGCGGAGGGAGCTGCGGTGCGCGGCGGAGGAGCTGCGGTGGGGAGAAATTTTGGCACCCTGACGGCGTAGCTTCGAGGTCTCACCAGCACTTAGAAATTTTTCAGGTGCTCGGCAAGTTGTATAGAAGAATAAAACTACTAGCGGGCACTAAGGCCGCCCGCCAGCACTCTAAGTGTCTGCTGGCGGGCTCTAAGGCCGCCCGCCAGCGCTCCCCTTCACTGCTGGCGGACACTAAGGCCGCACGCCAGCGCTAAGGCCCCCAGAGGCACATATATGCCCTGTGCTACCTTATCCTCGGCCGCGCCCTAGATCGAGCTGCTGCTCCCGCCGCCCGCGCCTAGAGCCTCGCCGAGCTGCTGCTCCCGCCGACCGCGCCTAGAACCTCGCCGAGCTTCTGCTCCCGCCGCGCGCGCCTAGAGCCTCGCCGACCTTCCCCGCCCTAGAGTTGTGTTGCTCCCACCGCTCCGGCCCGACGGCCAGATGGCTCGAGGAAGGAGGCACAGGAGCACGCCAAGGCACGGGATGGAGGGAAGAACTAGCCACGATGATGAATCGGATCACCGGCTTCCAGAGATGGGGGTGAGCCATCCATTCAACCACAAATTTGGTGTTTGAATCAATATTGTTCTTGTTTGGGTTTTATGATAAATTCTTTGGTTAATGCTAGCTCGAGTGGTTGCTGGAACAACACTCAGAAGAAGGCATGGTGGTGAGGACGGGGCTTACATGCCGCCATGGACAGTACCCACGGTTGGCTTGCTACTGGTGTGGAGTGGATGCAGGGAGAAGGTTCTTGCAATGCTCAAATGTAGATAATCCTTGTGATTTCAAGTACTGGCTTGACCCTGAATTTTTTGGGAGAGCAAATCAATTGATTCAGGACCTGGTGTCTATGAATGGAAGTTTGTCAGAGCTTGTGCAACATTTTCATGGGAATGGGACGTTTTGCTTGGTTCCAGACATGAAGCAAGACAAGAATGTCACAAATTGAAAGCCATTTGTAATGAACAACTTAGTTGCATATGTATCCTGCTGTGTATTTCTGTTGTAATGGCATGCTTCCTTTCAGTGGTGTTGTAAGCATGTATGCAATGTTGTATCCTGCTTCCTTTTGGGACTAAATTGAACACATTTTGAGCTGTTTTCAATTTTTTTGAATTTTTTAGAAATTCACAGTGCTGGCGGTCGCTTTTCCCCAAAAATAAAAAATGAAAGTGTGCCTAAACTAATTCAAAATTATTCAAAACTTCTACAAGTTTACTAAAATGTTAAATAGTAATTATGAAAATTATTATTTGACACATAACACTAAATATTTTTCAAAGTTAGTTTAAATGTGACTCTTGGGTGAAACAACCCAAGAGTTAGAGGGTGTTTCACCCAAGATACTCATTTGAACTAAAATTTTGAAACTAAAACTTTTCTATGAGCAAAAAACCTTCCCTAATTTACTTTGAATCATTTTACAATAATTATAAAAATTTGGGACTAAATTGAACACATTTTGGGCTGTTTTCAATTTTTTTTGAATTTTTTAGAAATGCACAGTGCTGGCGGTCGCTTAAGACGACCGCCAGCACTGTGCATTTCCCCAAAAATAAAAAAAATGAAAGTGTGCCTAAACTAATTCAAAATTGTTCGAAACTTCTACAAGTTTACTGAAATGTTAAATAGTAACTATGAAAATTATTATTTGACACATAACACTAAATATTTTTCAAAGTTAGTTCAAATGTGACTCTTGGGTGAAACACCCCAAGAGTTAGAGGGTGTTTCACCCAAGAGACTCAATTGAACTAAAATTTTGAAACTAAAACTTTTATATGAGCAAAAAACCTTCCCTAATTTAATTTGAATCATTTTATTATAGTTCTAGAAATTTGGGACTAAATTGAACACATTTAGAGCTGTTTTCAATTTTTCTGAATTTTTTGGAAATGCACAGTGCTGGCGGTCGCTTAAGACGACCTCCAGCACAGAAGCTCACTGCTGGCGGGCGCTTTATACCGACCGCCAGCGGTGCTACGAACCATATAGCAGCCCGTGGGGCTGAAAATTTTCCAAGTCCCGGCGCGAAAACGAAAAGACGCCGTGAGGCCGCCGAAATTTCGCGCCGGCCTCGCCGCCGTCCTCCCCAAGCGCCACCGCGTCACCGTCCTCCTCCCCGAGCGCCGCCGCTCCTCGCCGTACGCCCTTGGAGCACCACCGCCTCCCGCCGTCTTCCTCCCTGAGCCGCGCTGCCGCCGAAGATGCCGGCCGCCGCATCCATCCCAAGTGCCGCCGTCTCCTCCGCCCCTAAGACCCGCCGTTGTCTGCGGGTGGAGAACCCGCCTTGCGCCGCTGACAACGCCACCCTGCACGCGCCGCCGTCCCCGCGTCCTGCCGCCGACAATACCTCTCCGCTCGCCGGCCCCGCGCCGTCGTCCACGCCGCGCGACGCCGCCGCCTGCGAGGGCCCACTGCCGTCCTCCTCCCCGCGCGCCGCCGCCGTCGGCGAGGGCCCGCCGCCGGTGTCCTCCCTTCACCGGCCGGATCCGGATGGGTGGGTTTTTTTAATTTTTTTTGCAGATGTATTATTAGAAATGCTTATAAATGCTTAATTTGTGGTTAAATGTGTTATTATAACTGTTTATAAATGCTTAATTTGTATTTACATGTCTCAATTAAGTGTGTAAAAATTGTGTATGGTGTAGATTTCGATATGCTTATCTATTAAGTGTGAAAATTTTTGAAACATATTGTACATGGTGTAGATTTCGATATGCTTATCTATTAAGTGTGAAAAAATTTGTGTGTATTTAAATATTAGTTATCTTTATTAATTGACAAAATTAGAAATGTTTATCTATTATGTGTGAAATTTTGATATGGATTATGGATTATTTTTTTGTAAAAAATGTATAAATAATAACGTGTACACTGGAGTTTGGAATAGATTTGAGGATTATTAGATAAAATAGTTATTGCTGGATATTATTTGAATTTTTTAAATTATAACTTGTACACCGGTCAGTCATGAATCCTCCGAGGACGAAGACGAAGGAGGATTTCAAGACTATTTAACTCCAGATGAGTACGAACCCAACGAACCACGGCCTCGTAGGTGTGCAGATGACGATGACATTGATTACAATCCTAGCCTAGATGAACAGGTCTGCATACACATTCATATGTTGTTGATGTGTTTGTTGTTCACATTCAGATATATTGAATATAATTTGTATGTGTGTAGAACGATGATCGATCCCCGCCACGTCACCATAGAGCATTGACTAATTCTGCACAGGAGATAGAAGGTTCAGGACCACTACCTTCGGCTACTACTACTTCTACTAGTAACCCCAAGAAGGGACGTGGAAAACGCAAACGAAACCAGATCCCTGAAAGAGGACAATATGTGATAGAACAACTTGGTGCCAAAGACGAGCCCGTCCTTCCTGAAGGGATAAATGCTCGATTTCGGAACATAGCAGGTGCAATTGTCAGGGATCAATTATGGAACTGGATCACAACAACTAACTGGAAGAAAGTGCCGGTGGCAACAAAGGATGTATTGTGGGCCAAACTGAAGGAAAGGTTTGTTTTTCCGGAAGGGACCGAGCGAGAGGCTAGACGTTTTGCTGAGGGCCTCCTTGGAAGATGTTTACGGACTTGGAGGTCTACACTTAATACAGAATTTGTTCAGAAAGGGAAGGATGCTAGGGCAGTGTATGGTAACATCCCGCTAGCGGTGTGGCAAGAATTCAAAGAATAGAAGACAACCGAGAAAGCAAAAGCTGAGAGTAAAGAATATATAGAGAAGGCTAAGAAAGTTGCTGAGAACCCCCATCACCTGGGTTCGGGAGGATATGCTGCCAAGCTACAAAAATGGAGGCAAATGGAAGAACATAGGAGGGTAGCTGGTTACCAGAATTGTTTGAAGGCATGGATGAGCGTAGCAAGAATTGGTGCCTTGCTCGAATTCTGACAATAACACCTGACGGCAAGGTTGTATTCAAGAAACCCACAACAGAACAGATTTATGAGAAGTTGGAAGAACTCGCCGATTTGCAAAAGCACAGCCTTTTCAAGCCCGATAGGGAGAAAGATATGCTAACCACCGCGAATGGAACCCCTGAGCACACTGGCCGTGTTCGAGGGATGTCATCTACCTTACCTTGGGGTAAAGCCTTTCCTGAAGATAGAGGAAGGTACAAGAAGTGCGACCGTTATAAGAAAGATCTTGAAAACAAGATGAGAGAAATCGCCAAACAAGAGCTGGTACTGTTCTTCGTATCCGAACAACAGGCCACCGGATCGGCTGCAACCGATGCTCAAGGACATGGAGTATTACCAAACCTGCTACTTGCCCAGAGTGGAATTGTCGTCGTTCCTCCAAGTAGTGCCGGGTCTATTGCCAATGTCAAGTATCCTGTTGATGACATAACAGAGGATACCCCATGCAAGTTGGTTATACCTTACGGAAGGAAACAAGATAAGTTTCGCGAGGTTGCAACGGCCATGGCACCCGTGGGTCATACGTTTCCGAATCCACCCCCGCCAGAGTATGCATGGGTGCAAGTTGTCTCGGTGTCTGATGAGGCGTGCGAGATTGATATCCCTACTGATGAGGGGATCGAGCTCCTTGGTGATGCGAGGAACCAATACATACTATGACATCGTCGAGATATCATTCTTAATGTATCACCAAATCCCTCACAGCAGCCTGTAGTCGAGAACACAAACCACGAACAACTATGGATGTTGGGCAGGGAGGTAACAATGAGACCGAGTAGACGACTATGGATGTTGGGCAGGGAGGTAACAATGAGACCGAGGAGCAGATGACTATGGATGTTGGGCAGGGAGGTAACAATGAGACCCGAGCAGTCAGTGCTATCACCTATCCATGAAATTGTCCATGACGATGAAGCAAGATTCAAATGTGGATAATTTTGAAGTTAATTTACCAAATTCACCTTCCCCCCCGCCAGCTTCACCTACCAAGAGGGTACCCTGTACGATAACTCATACGAACCAAAAAAGAAAACACCAGAAGTTGACACCTTCTAACATGTACTGAAGACGAAAAAAGGTGCAGCCATGAGTGATAAAATTGCAACTCGCTCCTCTGTTCGAAAGAAAAAGCAAGAACTCAATTTATTTGATTCGGAAGAGGTGCCCCAGGTTTTTGTGCATGGAAAACCATTCTGTTATAGGTGGCAGCTGTTGGAGGGGCCGTCGGAACTGAATAAGCTGCATGAATGGATCATGTTGGCCATGAAGCAAGGCATTCATACTATTACCGCGAATGTCCCAACGTGGGTGTTCGGTAGCTTGATACCGCAAAAGTTGGTAATCGATCTCCAGGATTTGCATGCGATGTTCAGTCGTGAACGCCTTGACGTGAATCTCGTCACCGTTTAGTGCATGTAAGTCAACATGCTTGTACCCCATACCAATTTTCAAATCCATATGTGTAGTTTTACTTTGGTATAACCATCCTAAGCGATCTATATATTTTGTAGGATGCAAGCCTTGGATGAAAGGAAGACCGGCGGGAGGTGGAAGGTAGCATACCTTGACCCGCAACAAGTGAGCGAGCCGGCGCACACGTACATAATCAGGGAAGCATTTGAAAAACAAATCGAACAAGAAACAAAGACAGAAGAGGAGAAACAACGTGTAATATAGAAATTACATGCTGCTAGACAACATGAAGTGACTGTATACATTGCAAAGATAATGAAGAAAATGATGAAGTAGAAGAGCCACATCATGTGTGCTTACAATTTTAAGTAAGCTATTTCTAATTACTATATATAAATATATTTAATATGTGGTTTATTTATATTAATTATTGTAACATAATTATTTTCAGAGACCATTTCATTGTCTTATGTATCTGTCCAAAGCTTGGAGAAGCAGGGATCTTCGACTCATTACACTACGAAGAGAACGTTTACGGGGATTTCATTAACATTCTAAAAAAAGTAAGGAAACCCATTGTAGTACTTTAATAATGCATGTAAACACTAGAAATTGTATCACTAACTTCTGTATTTGTATCCTCAAAGCGCGTATCGCCTACACATACTAAATGGTGGGGAGCACCCTGCAAATAGGGAAAAGATGTTAATATGACATGCCAAATACGTAAGAACATAACAAATTGATATTTTTCATAGTTGTGCAGTTCGTTAATAATTTCTCATCACTTTTTATTTTTTTGCAGTGCTACAAGCAACCTCCTGGCAGTATCTTATGTGGATATTACGCGTGTGAGATGTTGAGAAATAATGGAAGGTATCGGACGAATCCTGAAGACGTAAGCCTCTGGTACACAACCATGTGCTAATTTACTTCCTAATGATTATGCATAATAATCTTCAATTATTGTGCGTATGTGCAGCTCCCTACTATAGATACTTCGTGGGGGAACCTGAGAGACAAGGACATCGAGAACATTTGTGCAGATTTGGCGAGGTTCCTCCAACGTGAGATTTGCCACGAGGTGGGAGAATTCTTCGATAACGAAGGAGTGTTGATTCTAGAAGAGCACGAAAAGTTACGTCGACGGGTGTAGTAGAGGATTATCTATTTTAAATGTGGATTAATATGTGAGACTTATGTAGTATTATATGCTAGTTTGGATTATGTGGTTGATTACACATTTGAATTTGCCGGACAAATACAAATAAATACAGGTGAATTTGGCCTACAAATACGAATACTAATGAATACGGGTGAAATTGGCGGATAAATACAAATAATAAACAAATGCAGTAAAAACTAATAAGAAATGAAAAAACGTAGTTCCTGACGGGCGGCTTAATCACCCGCCAGCACAGAAATACTCTATGCTGGCGGGTGGCATAACTTCACCGCTAGCAGAGAAAACCTCAGTGGCGAGTAAGTTAACTAGCCCGCCAGCACTGAGGTCCTCTATGCTGGCGGTTGATGTAAGGCGCCCGCTAGCACTGAGGGCCATTTGTGCTGACTCTAAGTTGCTGGCGGGTGCTGCGCCCGCCAGCATAGAGGCGTTTTAGCCGTCAGCACAAATCTTTTCTGGCCTAGTGAAATGCAGTTTCTATTTCGTTGTTACAAGGAGTCTCTAAGGACGCTACCGAGTCCTTTCAAATAAAGTGCGAGTAGCTAGTAGCTACGTACACCTCGTAAATTAATGAAAGGGACAGAAGGAGAGGACTGAGGACACTTTCGCTTGGACTTGGACTGGATCAAGGCTTAGGAGAGAGCGGGGGGATATGCCTCGGATGCCCAGCCATGGTCGCCTTCTCTTTGTGGAGAAAGAAAGAGAGATATAATGGGAGGACAAAGATATTAGGTATATTATACTAGGTGATACTCACATGCAGTGTTGCTACAAAAATTTTTTAAACAAAATTCTAAAGTAAAATTTGGAAGTAGAAACACTAAAATGATCGCATGACAACATTTTCTTGCAAACGACATATTATACATTAAAATATATTCATTTTGTTGAGAGCACAGATTAATTATTTATGTATTTGTACTATAAGAATTTTGTAGTGCGACTCGCAAAGAATAATAAATTGCATGTATAGATGCTATTAGTTATAGAAAATCGGTGGAAGATATAAATAGATGATCTTAGTAGATAGTGGACATGGTGCTCCTTATATGATGTGAATAATAGCTTGCACATTAAGAGAAATAATTAATGACCCCTAATGAGTGCATTATATATAGATATACTACCTAGCTGAAACAAACGTTCCGATGGGCTCCTAGAATCCTTCCTCCGCCTCCAAAATAATTTACTGCAACATGCATGTGTGTAAACAGTTGAGAAAGCAACAAATGTCGGCCCAGTTCACATAGGGTGGCTGGTGGGAGACCGTTTTGTCCGCCCACAAATAATTCCAGACAACACACATGTACGTGCGTGGTACGCGCTACCAAATTGCCATGGACAAGCAGACAGATCGCAAATGGGAGGAGGGAGCGAGGATTGGAGGGTCCAACGCTACAAATCTCGGGTCAAAAGGGCGCTAGCAGAGCTCCATTTGAAGCGTCTGTCTCTGTGTGCATGTGTGTGTCTGTACTGTCTGTGTATGGGTGTGTGCGTGAGTGAGAGAGTAATATGCATATGGGAGCTGGCAGATGCGCACTGGGCCTGCATGGCTGCATGGTCCATGCATGCAGGGACAGCGAGAGCTAGTGATCGATGTACGATATGGGATTCCCCCTCTACAGAAGTTGCGAGAGACAAAAGAGAGGACAGCGAGAGAAAGATGGGCAAACAGTGATGAAGGGGGGCGTCCACCCTTTCAGGGCTCGAATCATAAGGCCATCATGCACACCCGGCCCGCCCGGCCATCCCCATCCATCCCGCGCACCTTTTTTGTTCCAGTGCAAGCTGCAACTAGCTAATCCCCGGCTGCACGTGATTCTTCTACCATCATCATAGGTGGCTGATTAAGCACTATAGCTATATTGTCCCAATAATCCTTGTTGTTTTTGTTGTGCTCTGTATAATGGCAACTCTTCTGCTTGATTCATTTTAAAACAAAATGATTGATTGAGCACTAGCTCTACGTGCCCTTTCTTTCAAATGTACATCCTCCGGCTCAAATTACTATTCATTTTGATTTTTTCTATATGCATAACTTTTTTGATACATATAAACATAGTATATAATATATATCTAAATGCATAACAAAGACATGTACCTAAAAATACAATAAATAGATAGTTTGGTAAGGAGGGAGAAATATATAAGCCCCTGGTGCTCTGCAATTTTCCACTAAAACTTTCGAATTTAACCAAATTTTGAAAAGAATTAGCATATACACAATTGCCCTTTGCGTACATAGTATAAATCTCCCTCGTTCAACTGCTTAAGTACACCAGTCCTAGCCTGGGCAATGTTCAGCTAGAGCGCATGCACGCATGCAGAGGCACAGGCGCGGATGCGGATGCGGCCATCTGAAAACACTGTTCCTCCTCCTGTAGCCTGCGTGATCTCTGGCTGGCCAGGCCAACAGCGCAACAACAACATGGACGCGGGGCCCCCCTTGTTTACAGTTGGTGGGGCCTCCTCCGTTGCATGCCTAGGTCCACCAAAGGATCTGTTACGGCAGGGCCGGGTGACCCCGTTTCCTCCCGGCCGCAAGCAAAGGACGTTGTCAAAGGAAACAAACAAGGTTAACGTCCCTTCCATGCAAGCTGTCCTATGTTCGTCGTACGCACTGCCTGCCCCGTAACATGCATTTTGCAGCTGAGAGAAAGAGAGGGTGGCCAGACGAGAGATTGTCGGGGGCATACATGTAACTTTTCCCGGTACATCTATATGTATACATACGACAGTAGTCTAGTTTAGATATAGATATAGGTACATAGTAAAAAAGTTAGGAGCCGGCATACGTTAGGTGGTGGTCTAAGGTGCTTGCAGCTTACTACAGTAAATATTATTTAAAACTAGGTGATACTCCGTACATTGCTTCGAGAATTTGTTAAGCAAAATATTGAAGTAAACTCTGATAAAAAGAAAAGAAGGTGATTGTAGGACAACATTCTTTTCCAAACGACGTTAAAACATGTTCATTTTATTAATAGAGAATTGCTCTTAAATTACTGATTCTCCATGTATTCTACTGGGTGAATTTTGTAGTGTAATACTCACAAATACTGATAAATTGCATGGATGGATGTTATTAGTCATAAGACATAAATAGATGGCCTAATGGATGGTGACATGGCGCTAGCGTGGATAACTTGCATGTTGAAGGAAATCGAGTTATGATCTTTAGTGGGTTGCACCTATGTAGGTTATATATATTTGAGGGGCGGTTTATGCCCTGCCTCGTTATCAATTGGATCCACCCCTGATAAAAAGCTATTCCCTCCATACTAAAAAGAATGATGTTTTGGCATTCAAAAATCTAACCAAAAAGAAATGATGTTCTAGGATTTAGGGGTTGTTTGGTCTGCCGCCTTAACTCGCCTCGCCACAGACGTCTTCGCCACAGGGTGTGGCGAGGGCTTCTGGCGCCACACGCCACGGCAGGCTCCCCCGTTTACTGTAGCGCGGCGGTACTGTAGCGTGGCGACTGGTACTGTAGCGTGGCGACTTGTGGTCGCGAACCAAACAGCCCCTTAATCCTTATACATGCAAAGTTTGGAGTTTGGTTCATTGGATCTCGTGCATGCATGATTAAATGGAAATAAATTTTCTTCATTTTCTATATGCAAATTGAACTTAATTACGTGCGTTTTTTTCATTCACTCCTAAACGTCTGAAAAATCTCAGAAAATCATTCTTTAGGAGACAGAAGTATACGGAAGGAATATGTATCTAGACATTAATGAAACAAAATTGGCCGGGACGAGATGCCCATGTGTGTATAGGAACGCATGCATCGATCGACGCGTGTGGGGTCTGGGTAATCGCCAATGAAATGCAAACGATGCATGCGGGCATGGCTGTGCAGCTGTGCTGCTGCATGCATGCACACATGCATGCACGACCCATCATGTTAAACGGCGGCGACGACGAGTATGGTGTCACGGGGAGCAGGGACAAGCGGGCACTGTGTCTCAGGAGCGAGGGCCGACGAGGGAACCTTGACGGCGGGGATGCGTGGGGGCACGCGCGTGCTGCGGCGCAGCGGATAGTGTTGGTGATACATGATCGCGTTTGCGTGCATGCATGCGTAGTATCAAGCTACCAGCAGGCAGCAGCAGAGACGACGACACAGTTAGCGCCAGCACTGTTCAAAGTAAAAGGTGTACGTTGTTTCATGCATTTGCATGGTGTTGTGCATCGATCGCTTCCTGCATGGTGTGTGCTGTGCCGGAGGGAGAGAGGGGGAGGGGACAGTGCACGAAAGAAAAGAAAAAAAATTCTCCTCACGTCGCTCCTCCAGGGCTGACTGTGGGGCCGCACCCACTACTAGGGACTCGATCTTGATCCTGTGCAACAAATTAAAACACATTAATTAGTACCAGTTTTTTTCCCTGGTACTAATGTGACAACCGCACATTAATACCGGACCACAACATCACCCGGTACTAATATGAGCACATTAGTACCGGCTCCAGTACCGACCCGGTGCTAATGTTCCTCGCATAAAAAGTCAGCTTCTTCTTCCAACTCGAGCCACCCTCCCCTCTGAAGGACCAGAATGGCGACCAGAGAGGGGGAGTGAATGAGAACCGATAAAAATTCTTCTCCGAAGAGACGAACTCCAAGATCCTCGACACCCTGCTAGCCAAATCCACGCAGCCACTAGAGTGGTACTGGACCTAGGAACTAACAAACCACCCAAAACACTCGAGAACGCAACGGAACAAAGAACTCGAGCACCAACACTCGGCACTGATCATACCGGTCCCTAACACCGGTCAGACCGTTCCTGAACAATCTCCTCTGAATTTTCCCGAACTTGTCTAGCAAGTCTAGATGGTAATTCTAGGATGTGGAACAGCAAGGAGAAATTCAGAAACCAACCAGGCTAGAGAAGACCACACCAAAACTCTAGCAAGCCGAACCACACCAAGGCCAAACTTGCACCAGATGAAATCTGCGAGCAAGTAGCGAGAACCAACCAAGAACCAGCTGGATTTCCACTGGAAGCCCTGCACCGGTCAGACCGGTGGACAGCACCGGTTAGACCGGTCTGGCTCAGAAACCCCAACCGCCAAGAACTCGATGCTCCAAAGGCCCAAACTGCACTGAACTGAAACAACAGCAAGCCAAGAATAAAACCAACACCCTGGTGATGAACTCCCCGACAAAAGCCACAGCAGGGCTGCACCGGTCAGACCGGTCTACTGCACCGGTCAGACTGGTCATGCCTGGGCAGTTCGGGATGAACTCCACCCGCGGGTCAACTCCTCCCTTTCGATCCTCTGATCTCCCGAGTTGCTCCACAGATTCAAGTAAAACTTTGAGGATAGGTGTAACACCTCATGGACGAGCAATGCCTAAGAGATTGTCCCCAAAGATCCACTAAATCAAGAGGAATCGAAAGATGAACACCAAGAACACCTCCTCATGAAACTCCAAAGAAAACCCCAAATCGAGCACCTTTTCTCACAGATTTGGAATGGGGATCACCAAGAAAAGAACCACAAGGGGCTCATGTGTGAATCCCGCAACAAATCCACAAAGGGGAGGCCTCAAATCCACCAAAAGAAAATCGCTAAGAAAAGGCTCCGAAAATCACCAAAAAGAGAAACGGGAGAGACAACCACAATCACTTGAGGAATCACGCCGAACCTTCTATACATCAAAGGAAAGATTCATACAAGGTCTAGCTTGCCTCCCTAACATCCATCCCTCTCTAAAGATCTCACCATGAAGCTCTCGAGCTAGTCCTAGAGAAAATAGGAAGCTAAAAAGAGAAAATGCTAAGAGCAAATGAAAATCCTAAAGCCCAAGAGATGGTTGCCAACACCCATCCACCTAGTTTATATATGAGGTCCATCGGCAGGGGCGAAAGACTAAAATGCCCTTAGGTGATACAACCCCTTGAAGGGCAAATCAAGAAACTTTGACAACGTTTCCATCAGACAGACGCCCAACACCCGCACCACGCATAGCCTCGAGGCCAAGCCTGCGATCTCGACGTGTGTCCTCCGCTTCGAGTCACCCGACGCTCCTCGGCCGCCACAGGTCAGACCGGTGTCCACCACCAGTCAGATCGGTCCACACCGGTCAGGCCCACTGGTCAGACCAGCCTAGTGCAGTCTTGAGCCGCCGACCACTCAGACTTGGCTTTGTGGCACAACCAAGGAACCCAGTGGTTTTCTGGTGAACCTCTGCAAACCCCACAAGGTTGGTGCAGCCTCCACGCTGAGCTCCTCGACTTGACCGCCAGGTTCGCCCCGGCTCGATGTTGGCTTTCGGATCAACCAACGAACCTGCTATTTGACTTTGACTTGCTCTTCTCGCACCATGTGACTCGCACTTCATCCCATCTGGACACTGGGTCCATCGAACCAAGTCTACTTGTCCCTCGAGTCCTTCGGAGGCCCTGCTAGGCTAACCTTTCACGCTTGTTCTTCACCTGCACCAACACAAATCAAGCCGTAGCCTACATCCACAAGACAAAGCACAACGTTAGTCCACATAATGTTGTCAATCACTCATCACTAAGGAGTGGCCATCCACCGGCCGTCGGACACTCCGGTCCTCACCCTCCACTCTCCAACTCGAGCTCCAGCTCCTCCATGGCACCCTAGGGGAGTTTTTGCCTGATTTGCGATGATTTCTCGATGATTTCACTCATTGAAGTGGTCTAGAAGTTAGTTACTTCGTCTTCCCTTGATTCATGCTTATTTTGTTGAGTTTTATCAGTTGACATAGGAGTATTTTGGCACTTTATAATGAGCTAGGAATGAGGATTTTTTCCATTTATATGCATTTTTGTATACGTTCTAATAGAGTTGATTGCAAAGGATGTGCCGTGTTAGTTGGATGAGATGTTGTATGTGACGATTGAATTTTTTTAGTAATAATTATTTATTTGAGCATATGACATAATTAAATATAAAAATAGTTTTAGAATTACTAGAAATGCTAGAAAGGCTAGGAATGCTAGATTTTGTTTTAGAATTACTAGAAATAGTTTTAGTATTACTAAAAATGCTAGACCTTCACTTAAGATTGAATTTTTTTGTAATAATTATTTATTTGAGCATATTCCATAATTAAATATATAAATAGTTTTAGAATTACTAGAAATGCTAGGAATGCTAGAATTTGTTTTAGAATTACTAGAAATAGTTTTAGAATTACTAGAAATGCTAGACCTTCACTTAAGTTTGTATCATGTATTAGTGTTTCATATGTCGTACTTTAAATTTGTGTAAGACCTTCACTTAAGTTTGTTGTATTGTATCGTGTGGATTGGATATGAACACATTAAATTTGTGTAAGATCTATATTTAAGTTTGTCATATTGTATAACGTGGATTGGAAATGAACACTTTAAATTTGTATGACCTTTTATTTTGAAATACTTAAAGATTGTTTGGTGGTACTTTATAGATGAATCGACAATGGATGTACCCCGATAAGAGAATCTCCAGTGAATACATTAATGGGTTGCGTGGATTTCTAGATGTCTCGGAAGAAAACAAGCCCCCGTCTGGTTTCATTATTTTTCCATGCAAAATGTGCAAAAATCAGAAGGATTACTCATCGATAAAGAGTCTTCACGATCGCCTATACAAATGGGGATTCATGCCAAATTATTTTATTTGGACAAAACATGGGGAAAGGGGGGTTATAATGGAAGACGATGAAGAGGAAGATGATCGTATTCCAGATTGGATTCAAGAAGGTGCCTTTGCAGATGACCTAATGGGAGAGGAGTACATGGGAGAGACTCAAGAAGCTCCAATTGCAGATGATCCTATCGACGATCTAGGTCAGGTGTTGCGCGATGCAAAGGAAGACTGTGAAAAGGTGAAGGAGTCAAAGAAGTTTGAATGTATGTTGGAAGATCACAAGAAATCGTTGTTCCCAGGTTGCAAAGAGGGGCAGAGGAAGTTGGGTACCACTTTGGAAATGCTGCAATGGAAGGCTAAACATGGAGTTTCTGATAAGGGCTTCGATGAGTTAATGATGATCGTCAAGGACATGCTTCCAGAGGAGAACAAATTGCCGGAGTCCACGTACGAAGCTAAAAAGGTTGTTTGTCCTCTGGGTTTGGAGGTTCAAAAGATACATGCGTGCCCTAATGACTATATCATTGACCGAGGTGACGAATATGAGAAATTGGAGGCTTGTCCTGTGTGCGAAGCACAGCGTTATAAGATCCCACGCGATGAGGCTGATGAAGTTGAGGGGGCGGAAGAAGAAGAAAATTCCTGCAAAGGTAATGTGGTATTTTCCAGTGATACCATGGCTAAAGTGTTTATTCAAGTGCAAGACCAATGCAAAGTTGATGTGTTGGCATAAAGAAGAACGCAAAGAAGATGAATGTTGGTGGTCGATTTCCGTCAACTAAAAGCACTTGTTACACTTTGGTTTGAGTTTTGAATTATAACTAACCCACCACTAGGCATACTAATGATGTAATAAGTTCACACTTGCATGTGGTTTTTAGAGTATGTTGTTTACGTAATATTTTAGCGCTTAAAGGAGTACTTCTGGGTAAAGTTCATCGAGCACTTTATGAGAAGATAATGAAGCCCAACACAAGTCAAGACACGAAGTGAACATGACTCCAAATGACCCGAGGACCAAAGCATGAAGTCGTAAAACTCCAGGGACTTGGAGGTTTACCCACGAGATCAACTCAGCCCGAGATATATTCACGCAGCCCAGAATAGCATGATCTTTCGGTGCAGATTCGGAGACTTAAGCGGCCTCTAATGACAAAATTTTGAATACCAAAGTTGTGAGCCTCGATGAGAGATTCAATTTGTACATATGGAAGTCCCAATTCGGGTCAAGGAGTTAGGAGATATGACCCCCGAAATACCTGCTACGCAGATAAGTCCAAAATCAGACAGATTATCTTCCGAGGTCGTTTTAGGGATATTATCTTTGTTTCCAAGGAAAGCAATGAATACCAAAGTTGGAGATAATTTCATGGCACACAATCTAGACACCGAATTTGCATTATTTGGAGTCCGGACGTGGAGATATGGTGCCGGCAAGAAAGGGCTACGAATCAGGAAAATCTGAACGAGGCTGATTTTATGGAAACCAAGTTCGCTTCTATTCCAAGGAAGATTTCGTGCAAGGAAAGGTGGAGCTCGCCCCCAGGCTCCCCAAGGGCATAAAGACAACCCCCGGACGTTCAAGAGGGGGATCCATTCACGACATCTCGGCGAATCCTAGAAGCAAGCACCGGAGGGAGTCGATGGCGGCCGCGAGTCCTCGAAGTTGTCTAGGAGATGGCCTAGGCCGACCCTAGCCGCCATGCTGCCCTGCGTGGTTGTGCCATGGTGGAGTTCCGGAGCTAGTTGAGGTCATCAATGGTATGTACTTGGTGGTGATGATTGTTGACATTTCTTAACGCAATCACCTAAGGACAGGTTTGGAACCCATCCTAGTAATAGCGCCAGAAATGCTGGTTGGTAATTCTTAACGTTACAGAGATCCGCAAGCGTACGGAAGTACCATTGTAGCATTTCCCCAAAGGAGTATTCCAAAGGGTATCAAATCCAAGGAAGGCATTGGCGGAATGACAAGATCAACTCTATTGCAATGAGTATAGATCATAGACGGAAATAAATCAGACACTCAAGTGCAGGGGTAAAATATGATAAAGGGGGTAGTGTGATCACACACACTCACTCTCTCTCTAAAGGGTCCTAGGCATAGGAGGCGACACACGAGTTAGTTCTAGGTTCTTATGTACTATACACATAAAGCTGGTAGGAACGAGTTAGATACACTAGCATTGAAGAACATTGACTTAAGCACCCAGGTACCACGGGGAGATAACCTCCCGCGTTGCTTCCGCACAACTTCGGTTGTTATATTTTAGACTCCTACAACTTATCCGAACATGGGGGATTTCAGAGGACCAATGGCTGTCACTACCGCGGCCTACCCCAAGACAAACCGTGGGATAAACTCATAAGTAAGGTAGCTACGCAACCCAAACACCATGCTTACATTGTTAGCCGGACTTGACCGGCCCGGGCTATTGTGACCCAGGTCAAGCCACCAAATAAACCAGCCAATTACACCGAGTACCGTAGCTTAAGGACAGACTTCATATAACGCAATCATGCCATGTAATTAGATCAAACTAGGTTAGGTACACAAACGGATTCATGTTTTCCTATGTCTATTCAACTGGATCAAAGGATCGTGTTCGCGAGGAACACGAGCCTCTAACTTATGAACAGACACCAGAAACATGTAAAAGTCACCTGTCAAGTGGATCGAAAGGTCTTGTTCATCAAGAACAGGAGCCTCTAAATAATGAACAGGTGAAGAACACATGAACAAATCACTCATGTATACTAACACAACTTTATATGAAATAGATAAATAACTGAAGTAGATCAAAGTCATACAAATGAAATAAGATACAAGAGAACTCGTACCTAGATCCCAAAGTAGACTTGGAACCTGAATTAGAACTACTCTAGCCTACCTCCTAGCCTTGAGACTAAAAGTGAGAAAGGTGTTGCAAGTGTGGATGTCTCATAGGTGAGCCCCCTCTCCTTCTTTTTATGGGCCCGTGCACCAGCGAGGAATGGAGGCAAACATCCCGGGGATGATGCCTAGGACCAATAGGGAACCACCACGTGGAAGCCCCTAAGTGGCGGCCACAAGGTCGGTTCGGCCGACCTATGGGGTCGGCTGACCCCCTGTGGGCCCCACTCGGGGTGTGCTTCCTCTTGGAGGCTGCCCTGTGGGTCCTTAGGTCGGTTCCCGGTGTCCACCCTGTTTTGGCAAGATTTGCTTGCCTTTGTGGGCCCATGGATCCATGTGCTGTCCACGTGTCACACTCTGATTCGTCGGGGGTTGCTTCACTTGGATTGCTTGCATGGCATGCATGCATGGCTCCCTAGTTGGCAGGTTTGCATGCATGGCATCCTTGTTGGCAGCCCACTAGGATGAGGTGATGTGGCATGGACCCTAGAAGGTGGGTTTGGCACTCTTTTCCTGCTTATTTTCCTGCAATCAAATAATCTCCAAGGACAAGTGGAACTACATTATTCTTAACTAAATACGTGTAAGAAATGCCTTATGCTCCTTTATTCATGAGTATATTGATGGCTAAAGTAGGTACTTAACAACCGTCAACAACCGACACCGCCCTGGACATCGCACCCTCCACGAAGAAGGTCTGCCTCGGCCTTGCCGACACAGAGAAGATGGTGGTGATCGGCGACGGCCTTGACAAGTAATAGGAACTCACGCTCTCTAGTTTCCTCTGGGATAATGCGGATATATTCGCATGGAGTCCATCGGATATGCTGGGTGTCCCCAGGGAGCTGGCTGAGCACTCCTTGGATGTAAGCAAGACGGCCAAGCCTGTCAAGCAGAAGCTTCGCCGCTTTGCGAAAGATCACAAGGACGTCATTAGGGTAAAAATAATAAAGCTCCTAGCTGCAGGATTTATCAGAGAGTGTAAAAATAATAAAGCTCCTAGCTGCCGGATTTATCAGAGAGTGTAAAAATCCGGTTTGGCTCGCCAACCCGGTGCTTGTACCTAAGAAAACCGGTCAATGGAGAATGTGTATCTACTACACCGACCTCAACAGGCACTGCCCTAAAGACCCCTTCCCTCTTCCGCGTATTGACCAGGTCGTGGATTCCACGGCCGGAAGCGTCCTCCTATGCTTTCTCGACTGCTACTCAGGGTATCACCAGATAGCTCTGAAGGTCTCCGACCAAGATAAAATGGCGTTCATAACACCGCACAGCATCTACTGCTGCACGGCCATGACCTTTGGCCTCAAGAATGCCGGAGCGACCTACCAGAAGGCTATCCAGAAGTGTCTGGAGTGCCAGATCAGCAAAAATGTAGAAGCCTACGTGGACGACATGGTCGTCAAGACCACCCAAGAGGATAAGCTCATAGCTGACCTCGCAGAGACCTTCGTCAACCTCCACCGCTATCGCTGGAAGTTAAATCCAGAAAAGTGTGCCTTCGGTGTCCCGTCCGGCAAGCTCCTGGGCTTCATGGTCAGCAACCGGGGCATCGAGGCGAACCCCACCAAGGTGGATGCCATCTGCAGGATGAAGCGACCTACTGGGAAGAAGGACATCATGAAGCTCACCGACATGATGGCGGCCCTAGGTCGGTTCATTAGCAAACTTGGAGAGAAAGGTCTACCCTTCTTCAAGCTGCTAAAGAAGGCGGACATGTTCGTCTGGACAGAGGAGGCCGACCAGGCCTTGAAGCAACTCAAGACCTTCCTTACATCACCCCCGGTGATGGTGCCCCCGGCACCAAAGGAAACACTACTACTCTACATCTCCGCGACCACCCTGGTGGTCAGCTCGGTCCTGGTGGCAGAGCGACCTGAAGAGGGTAGACCCTACCCTATCCAGCGACCTATCTGCTACGTCAGTGAGGTCCTGTCAGAAAGTAAGACCAGGTACACCTAGCCGCAGAAGATGTTATACGCCCTCCTCGTCACCTCGCGCAAGCTCCGGCACTACTTCCAGTCGCACAAGATCAAGGTCGTTTCGGCCTTCCCTCTTGGTGAGATCCTGCGCAGTCGCGACACCACTGGATGCATAGTCAAGTGGTCCATTGAGCTAGGCGAGTTCGACCTAGAGTTCTGCCACCGGCAGGCCATTAAATCCCAGGTCATCGTGGACTTCGTTTCGGAGTGGACAGAGATCCAGCAGCCTCCACCTTCGGAACGACCCGAGCATTGGAAGATGTACTTCGATGGTTCCCTGAACCTCGAAGGAGCAGGCGCAGGCGTACTGTTCATCTCCCCCCAGGGCGATCACCTGAAGTACGTCCTGCAGATCCACTACAAGGCGTCCAACAATGGCTCCAAGTACAAAGCCCTCATTCACGGGCTACGCATCGCCATCTCCCTGGGGATCAAGCACCTCATAGCGTACGATGATTCCAAGGTCGTCATCGACCAAGTCAGCAAGGACTCCGAAGCCAAGAAAGATACAATGGATGCCTACTGCGCCGAAGTGCGCAAGCTCGAGGGTCACTTCGAGGGACTCGAGTTCCATCACGTCTGTCGTAACAACAACGTTGCGGCCGACGTCCTCTCCAAGCTCGGCTCCAAGCGCACGCTGGTCCCGGCCGGCGTATTCGTCCAAGACCTACGCAAGCCCACCATCAAACTTCTCCCCGACCTAGAGTCACCAGCTGACGACGCGACCCTGTCTGGAGGTCGTGATGTCCTCATGATCGAGGCCGAGGACGACTGGCGTCTTGACATCCTTGCCTTCATCCTCGAGCATCGAGTCCCCGAGGAGAAGGCGGAGCGCAAGAAGATCACGAGGCGTAGTGCCAACGACGTCGTCATTGGCACAAAGCTCTACTGGAGGTCCGCCTCTAATGGAGTATTGAGGAAGTGCATCCTGTGATCTGAGGGCCTCAGGCTCTTAGAGGAAATCCACGGTGGCGAGTGCGGCAACCACACCGCTTCGGCCAACTTGGTGGGCAAAGCCTTTAGGTCTGGCTTCTACTGGCCTACCGCCATGGCCGATGCACAGGACCTTGTCCAGCGATGCAAGGGGTGCCAATTCTTCGCCAAGCAGCAGCACATGCCAGCTCAGGCCCTGCGCACCATCCCTCGATCCTGGCCCTTCGCAGTATGGGGCCTCGACTCCGTGGGACCTTTCAATACCGCCCCTAGCGGGTATAAGCACATCATCGTGGTGGTGGACAAGTTCACCAAGTGGATCGAGGTCAGGCCCGTATCCAGCATCACGTCAAAAGAGGCGGCCAAGTTCATCGAGGAGATCACCCACCGCTTCGGGGTCCCCAATAGGATTGTTACCGACCTTGGTACAACCTTCACAGGCGCTGATTTCTGGGACTTCTGTCAAGACAGCCTGATCGACGTATACTACTCTTCGGTCGTGCACCCACGGTGCAACGGCCAGGTCGAGCGTGCCAATGGCATGGTCCTATAGGCCGTCAAAGACCGCATCTTCAATGGCTCATCACCCTATGCAACCAGGTGGCTCGCGGAGCTCTCTGACATCATCTGGGGTCTCCGAACCCAAGTCAGCTCGGCTACAGGGTACTCTCCCTTCTTCCTGGTCTACGGGTTAGAGGCCATCCTCCCCACCGATGTTGCCTTCGGGGCTCCTCGCATCCAGCACTTCAACGAGGGAGAAGCGGAGCAAACACGCAGGGTCGACCTCGACAGCCTCGAAGAGCATCGTGTGGCTGCGCTCATGCGCCACACCCGCCACGAGCAGCAGCGACGTCGCTACCACGACTGCAACGTGCGGTAACGTTCCTTCAACGTCAGTGACCTAGTCCTGCGGCGGATCCAGAACACCAAGGACATGCACAAGCTCTCTGCACCTTGGGAAGGCCCCTTCATAGTCAAGGAGGTCATTGGACCGGCGACCTATCGCCTCCAGTGGGCCGATGGCCAGGGCGTCCCGAACCCCTGGAACATCGAGCACTTACGTCGCTTCTATCCTTAGGAGCCCTGTACCATAATAAAAAGCTATATACTCTATCCTTTGTAATTCATAGTCAATAAATATAAAAATTCTCTTTCGGTAGTTTTCTGTCGACCTACTTTTCGGGTCTCTATTTACTATCTGTTCACCCCTCCCCCTCGACACGCTCGGGGGCTTGGTTTAAAGCCGGACCCGATGCGCTCGGGAGCTTGGTCTTAAGCCAGACCCGTCGTGTTCGGGGGCTTCGCTTTGCGAACCTAAGGGTCGTATGACCTGGGGGGTTTACCTTTCCTTTTTACAAGTGTTTCCCTTACTACAACTTTTATGCTTTTTTATGAGTATTCCTAAGTCGTGTGGTTGCGAGACCTTGGGTCCAAGGCCCCCCTCCACACGCCGACTGCACGTAAGCCTCCAAACTGAGCCATACAGTCGGTAAGGCGTTCCTCCACTGAGTTGGGTTAGCGGGGGGGGAAGGGTTTTGCAGCTTCATTACTTTTGCATTCTTATAATAAGTGTCCTAGCCAAATAAGGGATCTCAGTCACTAATTAAACATGACCTTTTCATTCATGCAAGCTTTTTCTTACATCAAAAAGGTCCACGACCTATCTACATTAACAGTCTGATACATCCTAAGTTACAATTTTAGAGCTCCAGCTTCTTGACGACCTCCTCCGCGGCGGCCTGGACGTCTTCGGAGCCCACCAGCGGTGCCAGGTTGATTTCTTCCGCGACCTTCTACAGGTCGAATGCTGGCTCGTGGTGCTACACCGTGGCTAGCGCTGCGGCCGCAGTGAGCTTACCGGTGTCCATGAGCAGGGTCTTCATCCGTCCCTCCGCTTCCTCCAGGTGAGCAACGAGCTCTTGCGGCTCCCCTTCGACCTTAGGGACATACACGACCATAAGGTACTCGGCAGCCTCCTTGAGGTCGCCCAGCTCCTTCCGAAGATCTGCAGTCACCTCATGATGGTCAATAAGAGTTTGGATCGCCCTAGAAAGGTCGACCTTCAGGTCCCGGCGCACACCAAATTCATATGCAGCCTTACGGGTATAGTAATACTCACTAGCTTCAACCTCCTTGGTCTTCTCCTTGAGGGTCTTCACCTGGTCCTTGGACTCCTTGAGCTCCTTTTTCAAGGCGGTCTCCTTCTTCTTGGCGTCCAAAATCAAAAAGATCAAGGTCGGCACGCGCCGCAAACTCAAGAAAACAAGGTCGGGGGTATATCCAGACATACCTGCTGCGGCGATCTTGAGTTCATCCTCAGCTTCCTTCACCTTCACCCTGGCAGCTTCAAGCTCCTCCTTCAGGGCGGCCATCGCCCTTTCCTTCAAGGCTGCGTCGTCCTTGAGGCGTCGGATCTCCTCCGCGGCCTTGATCTTGGCCTGTAGCACTGTCTCGCGGCCTGCGGTGGCCTCCGCGTGAAGCTTGGCCCCCTCCTTCAATAGGTCCGCCCTGGACTGTGCTCGCCCAGCGAGCGACTGTAACAATAAAAGGTCATAATCCGCGATCCATCAGAGCAAGTTGAAGACCTAAACACTGGGCAAATGCAAAACTTACAATAAGCGTCCTCCCAATGGTTTGCTGCGCCTCCTTGAAATCATCAAGGTCCGGGCGATCAGCAAGAATGTCCTCCTCCCACGGGGTGCCGGAGTAGAGGCAGCTGTCATTGCCGCCAGGTCCGCTCCCTCCTCCAGCCTCCGCCTCCTGCGTCAGCGGCGGGTCCGGATCGGGCAGGTCCTTCTGTTGAAGACCTTCATCCTGTTGGGCACTGTCATTAGCGACCTTGGTAGCCACCGATGCTGTCGCCCCTATGGCCCCAGGGGCCCGGCTCGTGACGTCTTCGGCCGACGTTGCCGGTGACTGTCCCACTGACACTTTATCCGCCTTGTGCCCAAAGGCCTCCTGGCCTAAGGCGTTCTTGCCACTCTCCGAAGTAGCAGGGGTCCCCCTGTCAAAAAAATGGATTTTGTCAACAGCAGCATACACAGAGTATGCAAGGTCGAGCAGATGAGGATCAAGTTCGACAACGTACCTGCCACCGAGCTTCAACCCAAGCTTTATTGGCCTCGACGGCACCCGCCTCTGTTTCTTCTGCGACCCTTGGTCGCTCACCCCTTCAGCGCTTGGCTTCGGGCGCTGTTCATCAACAACCCCGAGGGGGTCTCTTCTTCCTGCACGGTCGGTGTGTCGCTCGACCTTGGGCCAGCGTCGTGCGACCCTGCATCGTCATCTTCGCCAGTGTCGGTCCCAACCTCAGCACTGACTGTCGCCGTCTCTGATGACACGATGGTGTCTTTCCTCTTCCTCTTCTTCTTCTTCTCCGCCTCTTGGGTGGCGGCGACCAATTTGGCAGCTTTGGACGCCACCATCTTCCCGGCGACCTGCCACGTGCGCCGGGCCACTGGCGCGGAACCTCCCGCGGAGGGATCTTCTTCATCGCTACCTCCCACCAACGAGTTGGAGAGGTAGTCGTCGATGTACTGCTGCGGAGGCACCTGGATGTCCTCCGCAGCTCGGACCTTGAAGCTTCGTCCACCCTCGTCAGGAAGGGGAGCTGGGCTCCAGTACACGCCCTCGCGACCCTGCATCAGGCAACCTTCGTCACAGACCAGCAAAAACATTCAAAAGCAAGAAATCAAGGTCGAATTGACAGCAAGTTACTTACAGCTTCGGTGGGACGCTTCAGGCACAGCGCCTTGGGGCACGTCCGGTTCCGGATCTGCCCAGCGAACAGCTCCTTCACCCGTGCCACCATCTTCTCCTTGGAGACCTTGCGCTGCGCCACACGGGTAGGGTCGGCCTGACCCCAGTACTTGTAGGCCGGATGCACCCGATCTTGGATCGGTTGCAGGAGCCTCCGGCTGAAGCTAAGGGCCACCACACCGCCCGTCAGACCTCCTGTCTTCAACTGCGCCAGGTTGTCCAGCAGCGGCTTGATGGCGTCCGTCTCCCGCGATGTCAACTGATGGTTCCACTCCGACACTAGGACCAGCGCGAACCCTGACCTTGTTGCCAGCGTCAGCTTCGGGTTGTCGATGTAGAACCACCCTTGCCTCCAACCTTGGGTGTTGTCCGGCAGCACCATTTCGATGTACACCGGCTTCATGTGACGACGTAACATGAAGCCGATGCACCCGACGACCTTTGACTTCCCCGTCTTCTTCAGCTCGAAGAAATACCGCCACAGACCGAAGTGTGGCGCTATCCCCAGATATGCCTCGCAGAGGTGGATGAAGGAGGAGATCGTGGTGATGGCGTTAGGGACGAGGTGTACCAGGTCGATCCTGTAGTAGTGGAGCAACCCGCGGAAGAAGTCACCCGTGGGGACTCTGAATCTGCGCTCGACGTGCGCGACGAAGGCCACGGTCTCCCCGGTCCCCTCGGAAGGGAAGGCCTCACTGGCGGCAGGCCTCCAGCCCACCTGTTCCTTGGGCTTCAGCAGCCCGCGCTCCAACAGACCTAGGAGCTGCTCCTCTGTCACCGTCGAGGGCTCCCAGATGTTCTCCGGTGCTGGCGCAAGCTCGGGAGCCATCTCTTCTTCTTCGAAGCCGGTGGATCTAGCTCTAAACACCACTAGGGATTTCATGTGCATGCGGCGCGCGTGAGGCGCGACGGATCTGAGCGCAGGCGGCGCCGACAGATTCGGGCGGAAAGCTCTAGGCGGCAGTAGTGAAACCCTAAACCCGCGCGGAAATGGAAGCGAGTGGGGTCCCCGGTCCCTCACTCGGCCTTTTATAACTAGGCCTCAACAGCGCTATGGGCCGCGGCGCCCCAACATCTCTAAGGATCGACACAATTTTCGGCGACCCAATGGATCTTTTGACCAACAGCTCTTTCAACCTAACGGTCACAGGCAGTAACGGCTCGCGCCGTATGGGAATCTATGCCCGTTGGCTCTCTGGTCGACGGCTTGGCGTCCATGGACTCGTTATGCCCTACTTCAAGCCCCCATACCCTAATATAACTGACATTTGCTTCAAGGTTTGTTGACCACTAGACGACCTTCGGGTCTATCATATCACCTTTCCAAGGTCGACAAAGGCCCGACTGCCTGCTAGGTCGCCTCAGCCCTCATGGCGGGTTCACACCCTGACTCCTAGGCCCTGCTGCGTACTGGACCGCCTCAGCCTACACGGCAGGTTTACACCGGCGGCTCCGCGCTTAATGGCTCTACTGCCTGTTGGCGGCCTCCTAGCCATGATTACAGCTCCTCCTTGAGGTCGTTGAGGCTCCACTGCCTTCTAGGTCGCCTAGACTTAAGATCCTCAGATTGACGACCTGCATTGTGTCGCTGCACAACGGCCGTGTTGATCCAGGTCAACACGGGTTACTTGTCGCTTTTTAAGGCCTCCCGAAGGTCGGTGTGCTACTGCAGCCCTGCTGGGACCTTGGTAGCCATACCATTACCGCCCGGACGCCTCTACATCTACTTTGGACCTGGCATTTATCATATAAATGTGTATTTACAAGCTTCATAAGCTACAAGGAGTTTGGCCCTTGGCCAAATTATAAGATACAAAGACATTGAAGGCCCTGAGCTACCCTACATAAGGTTTGCGACGCAGTCTACACTAATAAGGTGCGTCGCAAGTTTTCTCCTAGCTCCAGGACCTGGTTGAAGACCTCTACAGCCACTGTAGAGGCAGCTGCCACACAACCACCTCTACTCGAGCCCCAATTGGTTTCCTGTGGTGCCCAGCATCAAGTCTGAGCTTCACCACAAGATTCCAAATGGAACCAGCATCATCACGGGCCTTGCTGGGTGGAGTGTCGTGTTCACTAGCATCACATCAGGCCTTAGTGTGTAAGGCCCGGCGATGCATGTACTACTCCATGCTTCACCTGGATTCCTCAGTGGGCCTGGGAGAAGAGGCTGATCGAGTTCTTTCTGCTTTGCAAGCATTCTTCTAGCTCCAAGCATGAACGACACTAGCTCTATGCTCTGGTGGACGGACGTAAGTCCCTGGCATGGAAATATTACTACGCAGCTTTGCCATGGCTCTCCTTAGAAGTCTGGGTGGAGTGCTTCAAGGTATGGGTGCCTATTTATACCCACAGCACTTGGCCTTTCATCTTATAGGCAACTTGGCTTGCGCGGCGTCCTTATCCTCAAGGGCACTGTACCCGCGTGGAGCACGAGGTTACTATTCACCCATGGGAGGCATTGGCGTGCCTTTCCCCTACCTGATCGCATTCTGAAGCATTTTTGTCTCTTGCGGTGATAGCGACCTGTGCTTCGCCTGGGAGTCGGTCCGTGACCGTATAGTATGCTTATGACTCAGGTCATGTCAGCTTCTGGCGCCTGGTGTCTTCTGCAAGATTCCAGAGGTTTTGTCCTATTGGCTTAGTTGGATTGTCAGTGCATCATGTTGATCCAACAGAAGGCCATAGGTTCTTATTTCTTCTTCTTCTTTGGAGCATCAAACCGGCCATTCTGGTCACTTTACTGCTCGGGAGCTACTATACTAGTGCGTCATGTGACGCCCTATTCCCCCTGGGTCGCCTCGACCTACTGGAAGCCTACTTCCACTACATCTCCGCTCGACCTACCTACGGTTGGGTTGGCAACCTTTCTGAATGTCACAAAAGCTACTTTATGTTACCTGACCCAGGTCAGGTCGGCGGTCCTTCAAGGTCGACGTCTCGCCTTCACTTCGACCTTCTGGCTTCACATCCCAGGAGCTAGATGTTTGTCTTCGTGCGCGCATTAGAGGGGTTTCTTCTTTTTTGGATCCCCGTGCACCCTACATGACCTCGACGGTGCCGCGCCTTCTTCGACATGGCCACGCCTCGTCCGCTACGCCTACACGTCGATCGGGGGCTTGAGAGACATGGGTACCTGTGGGTCCCCACTGGCCAAGGTCCCAGAGGTCCCTGACACATGGACCCGACTTTCCCGAAGCCCCGCTGACCTAGAAGTGGGCCCAGCAACCTTATCCACAACTCTGACAACTCCAGGCGACCTTATCAAGATCCCGGAAGATCCGCGGTACTTGGCGTGCAAGCCAAGGCAGTAGGACGCGGCGCACCGCCGCATGTAGGTCCGAGTATCACGAGATACTCCTTGTATTCCGGAAGGATATCTTCCCAGATTGTAACTGACCCAGATATGGGTCCACCGACCTTGAATGGAAGCCCTAGTTCGTCCTCCCCATATAAGGCAGCCTAGGATTCCATTCAAGGGGACATCTTCATCCTCCTCGCATAATCCACCACCACAACTGGACGTAGGGTTTTACTCTCCAGAGGCCTGGACCAGTCTAAACCCTTGTCTCCCTGTGTTCATCGCCATACTCGCCTAGTTCCGAGTTCACCACGTGGACTACCACCTACGCTCTTAGTTTCCGATCCTCTCCATTAACCTGCAAACTGCTTGGGTAGCCCCCTTGCAGATCTGTCCAGGTCTCACCCCCTGACAGTTACAAACGGTGGTCACTCCTGACAGCATTCGTTGATGGTTTAAGCAATAGGATGTACCTTCAGCTAGTCGAATAATTATCATCAGGCTAGCCTCAGTGGCAAGGTCATTGATATTTAATGGACTGCCACATAGGCTTTTTTGATGACATAGTACCAAATAAATGAAGAAAGAGAAGATCTAAGGGTCATGGTGATGACCCCAGGTCGACACAGGTACCAATGCTCACGACCCTCCGCTGAGAGCCCATGACCCTGCATTTGATCACAACACATGCAAGATTTAAATGCTACATTCTATCTATGAAACTGTGCCCACGACCCTGTGCATTGAGAGTGACAGGGTCATCATGCTGAAAAGCTGATGTGGCGGACTTGGTAAGTGTGCCCATGACACTACCACTGAGACTGGCCTCAGAACTACCATCAAGAAATAATTTCTATCAGACAACCGTAAGGAGAAACTCATCTTTCCTGACCACTCACTCTTGGCGACCGACAGGGATCACTCTCCTAACGGTTTTTTAGACTTCCCTTAACTATTTCAGGCCATCAGGAATTTCCGGCACTGTGGTAGTGCAAGATGTTTCCACGGGTTACTTCAAAGCATATCTTACTTTATCACATTTTTTGTGTAAGTGAGTTGGTATGGAAGGATCATGCGAGGCTTAAAGGCATTGGTTCAACTTGTGACTTGAGATGCGCACGCGTGTGGGATTTCTTGGGATTTAATTTTTAATATTTTTTAGTGTAAAACTTTGTAATATCGGTTGGTATTATAAACTGGGACTAACAATTATCTTTAGTTCCTGCTAAAAAGGTGTGAATTGGCTTGTAGTCCAATGGTAGACGGTCCAGTGGGACGCTACCCATCAGAGTTCAAATCCTGGTGCTCTCTCTCTAAAAACGTGCATAGTACATATTTCATTAAGCATAAGAGAATTACAAGTACACAACTTCAGAAGAACCTCTGAAGTGTGGAGAAAAAGGAAACAACATGACCAACAACAAAGATAGATAAAACAACAACCCAACGCGCCACCAGCACACAGAAACACAACCCAAGAGGCATGAACCTGCCAGAGAGAGTACACCAAGAACGCATGCACATCACCGAGTGTCTAACCACCTGTAGCCGACGGAGGAAGCGCGAGGATACCCTGTAGAACGATGCCTCCAAGGGAGGAGCAATGCTGACCGACGCCGCCATCGTTCGTCTACCCGCGAAGGAGCAAACCAAGTTTTCACCTGGCGGAGCCAAATGGATTCGGTGGCCGCGGCAACACCCCCAATCAAGTAAGCTACGGAAAGGACCGCAATTGTTGTCGACACCAACGAGAGCCGAAAGAGCTTTCTCTAAGGCCTCAAATCCAACTCCTCGCAACTACCACTGAAGCTTGGTCAAGAGGAAAATGATGGAGAAGTAGCAAGCAATTCAAGGTGATGGGAATGAGAGTAAATGTAGGCTCGTGACCAACACGACGATGAAGCGACCACGACGAGCAAATAACAACCGCGAGGAGAAAGGTGATGCCCTCCTACATCCAGCAACACTTGAAGCCAACCAAAGGTGGACACCGAAGTGATAGAAGCCATCGTAAAGTGCTGAAAACCTGGAGATGGGACCCATCCGCCCATCCTGCTAGCGAAGCGCACGACTGGAGGAGGCAAGGTTCAACAAGCTACCAACAAACCACGAAAAGGCGACCAGTTATGCCACCACCAAGCACAACAATGACAAAGCAGTGGCACACACGAATCTAGATCGAGGGCAGGGGCAGGAACCCCCAAGATGTGACCTTGAGGCCACCGGAAGGCGACACATCGGGCCCGAGCAGCAACGTTGTCCCTGACCCCGTCGTGCGGGCTGCAGCTCGAAGCAACCCCATGTGATGGCCGGACTAGACGCGGCCAAGCAGAGACGCGGTGGTCGGGTTCCCAGCACCGACATCGGAGGTGGTGGTTGTGCCGGTGCAATCGTGCCAGGCCAGGTAACCCAGGCCGTGGTGGTTGCCAGGGCGCCCACACCGGCAAGAGTGGTGACCAACGAGCAACCAAAGAGCCACCAGAGAGCGACCAACGAGCGACGGGGTGTGACAAAGATGTGGAGCCAAAGAAAGCTGCTTCACCGACCACTGGGCACTCGCTCTGCCGAGCCCCACCGCGGAGACCTGCAACGTCGGGATTCCGGTGACCGCTCCTACGTAGGAAGGTGAGCCGCCCAACGACCACCACGGGGAGCCACAACTCCGATCACTAGGCACACGCGCGGGGCTCTCCACCGACGAGCATGCTCGATGGAGTCGCAGGGAGCCCGAGCGCGGCCCCACGTCGCTGGGCACAGTCTGCCACTGCCGCCACCAATGGGGACGATGTCGCACCAAATTCGGGCGAGCGCAACCGTCCACGGGTAGATCTGGTAGCACCCCGGCGAGATCCGGCCGCCCGACGTGCCCATCAGACGCCAGCGCGCACGAACTGGCAGACCTCGCCAGAACCCTAGAGGTAGAGGGAGGGAAGAAGAAGAGAGGAGAGAAGAGAATGGAGGGAAGGGGGAAAGTACGGCCGCAGCATGGGGCTGATGCCAGCCACCACCGTCGGTGTCAAGGTGGCAGCTGCACGGGCACCATGGAGGCAGGCGCAAGCGGCGGCGGGGTCACTACTAGGAAAACAACATTTAGTATCGGTTCCAGAGGGCCATTAGTACCGGTTGTGGAACCAGTACTAGTCAACCGATACTAATGTGGAGGCCACATTAGTACCGGTTCGACACACCCGGTACTAATGTGACATTAGTACCGGGTGGGGATACCACCCGGTACTAATGTGCCCTTCCCCCGATGATGTGGCAGCCTCCACATTAGTACCGGGTGTTATCCCCACCCGGTACTAATGTGTTTTTCTTAATTTTCCTTTTTTCTTTTCTTTTTAGTTTGTTTCGTATTTGAACATATTTAGACGTATTTATTTGGTTCATGTATACTAATCTAATACGCAGCGTTATAAAGTCGTTTGTGCATATATATATATATTGTGTGTGTGTGTGTGTGTGTGTGTGTGTGTGAAGGATATTGTGTGTACGTAAATACGAAAAAGATATACACGGAATCAAATGTTAGAAGAGTAAAGTCTTAATCGTTTTAAGCTCGTCGTTGATGTTACACGGAATCAAGATCCTCCTCGCCGTTGATGTTCTTTGGTAGTGACCCTAGAAGAAGTTCTACTTTCTCAACTTCTTTTTTCTTGTCCTTAGCAGAAGCTACTTCTTTCTCGACCTCTTTGTTCTTGTCCTTAGAAGAAGTTCCTTCTTTCTGGACATCTTTGTTCTTGCCCTTAGAAGAAGATTCTTCTTTATCGACGTCTTTGTTCTTGTTCTTGTCGGTGCTTTGTTGAGCTTCATTAGCAATGCTAGCCGTGTCTTCTTTGCTCATTATTACCATTGAGGCACCGACATGAAACTCTCCCGCGGGATTAATCACCTCATCTAGAATAAATCCGCAGAGTTATGCTTGAATTAACTGGATTCTTTGCGTCTAGAGTAATCCTTCCTTGATGTTAGCAATCTACAAAAGAAGTTATTAATTAATAGAAAAAAGTATATAAACAATAGGAACTAGGGATATGTTTGTTTGCATTTTTTTGTACGCACCTTATCACTGAAGGAGCCGAAGCTACCACTTGCAAAGTGATGGATGAAGTCACATACATAGAATCCACATAGATTGGTACCGCGTGGCTGTTTCATGCACCGCACATATGTGAAAATAAAAGTTATGAAATATTTGTTAACTTGTATTGAAAAATGTGACACGAGCTCAGCGAAGAAAACACGTACCGGGAAATCATGGTAGTATCGAAGTTTCTCTTTCAAGCCCCCCCTCGAACTTTACATGGATCATTTCCCATGAAGCGTTCAACAATTCTACGAGAGGTTCGTACCATTATCTATATCTGCCAATAGTGTCAAAGACATGGGCAAGACTTAAATCAAGTATAATAATAATGAGAATCCAATAGAAGCTATCAATACATTTTAGGGAAGAATCAGTTAATTAAAATATTCATTGTATTTTGAAAAGATAAAGAGTTGAGAAACATGTTGCTCACTGGCAGTTGTATGGAATAAGTATGTAGTCCTTGAAGCGTTGCTTGTCCAGAAATGTGTATAAGTTCTCCACTGTAGGCGCAGGGAAATCACAGACAAGCGTCTCGTTTAGCATAGTTGGATCCATGAAGCCGATGTCGTGCATTCCAAGCCTCCGGCAAGCTTGCATATCCATGCTACATGATACAAAAAAGTCCAGGTATGGTAGAAATGGCTAGAGCGGTGATTCTAAGGTTATGGCACAATAAATACTTATGAAACCCAGCAAGTGACGAATGAGACGTCCATTGCATCCATATTGAATAGGAACCAGAACTCCTGCATGGGAATATTGAAAGTGGTACGACCTCGGAAAAAATGGTCCTCTTCAATTTTAACTTTGAGAAAACGAAGCCCCTGTCCTGCCATTTCTATGTGCCATTTGTGCAGAGAATACATCCTAGTTTTTTTTGAGAATACATCCTAGTTGGAAGTTCCTTCAACAATCGCTCCCAGACAAGCGGCATCCCAGGCTCATAATTACATCTACCTGACCCTGGGTGCCTTTCAATTTCAGCAGTGCCTAGAATTTGATCAGGTGTCAAATTTGTGTCCAAACCAAATTCAAGCAATCCACGCTCCGCATCTGAGAGAACCTTTAGGTTCGCATCTGAAAGCACCTTTAGGTCCGGGATAGATTGCTTTGAGTGGGTCCCTAATTGTGGAATAGTTTTCCCAACTTTTTACACCTTATTGAGTTTCTAGATTTTGAGCGCCGCGTGATCATAATCAGACAACGGAGGTCACTCTGGCTTTTTCCTTTTTTCTTCCTCCAAATGTTTCGCGAAGCGATAAAATTTGACACGGTCAAATGGTTTCTTAGGTGGAGGCCTCTTATTTTTGAATATTTGTCTATCCAGCTCCTCATGCACTGACGCATCCAGTTCTGCTTGCGTCTTCTCGTAATATAATTTTGGTGGAGGTGGCTTCTCCTTAGGTATCCTCTGCTTCGTTGGAGGAGGAGGAGGAGGAGGAGGAGGAGGAGGATGACCTCGTTTGTAACCCGTACTCTTTGGAGGAGGAGAAGGATGTCCTTGTTTGGAACCCTACTTCTTTGGAGGAGAAGGAGCATGTTCAGGACTACCCCCGTCAGTTGCATCATGTTCTGGACTGCTGCTGCGTTCCCTTCTAGCTGGTGAAGACTGTAGCTGATCTTGGACTGCTGTTGCGTTCCCTTCTAGCTGGTGAGGTGCAGGAGATGATTTCAGGGTCGGTTGCGTTGTCTTTATGAGATCCTTGGGCCACAAAATCCAACTGTGCACTACTTCCCCTAGAGTATTTTGCCTCATCAACTCCTGGGAACTCTAGTTCGAGGTCATCCCAGATATCAACCACTCGGTCCACAAAGACTTTGGCACGCCCGTGACTGGAATAATCGATGTTCAAATATATATCCCCTGCTTGTGGTACCTCAGCCACACGGTACGCCACCACAATCTTCTTATTTCTGACTTGAAATACAATGTCACATACGGACCTCGCAGTGATGTCGTCCACGGGGTAGCGGCGTTGTTCTAATAGGGCAGCTGCTACCGTGGCATTTGGAGCTGCTTCCGTGGAAGTGATGCTACTTCTACGCCTATTGGATGGGCTCATTTCATCATGCAGCCCTGAAGCTGCAGGTGGTTGCTCACTTGGTTGCTTCCTAAGAGCAAGCACCACATGCTGGTCGATGATGTCTTCCATTTTTTTCTCATTCACATAGTTGCAGCTCTCGTATATGTCGTTGTTGGCATTTCTTAACGTCACTACTAATGACGCCGAGTTAGCGTGAGCATCAAGACTTGCCATAGGTAAATCTAACGATCATGAATGAATCTGCAAGCGCATAGATAAACCATTATAGCATTTCCCCAGGGAAGTGAGTGTTCCAAGGGTATTGTATCCGTGGAAGGCAATGGCGGATATCAAGACTTATGCTTTTGCACTGAATGTAAACCAAGAGATAGATATAGAAGACAACAACTCAAAGACAGGGGTGAGATAAATGATATGATAAGGGTAGTGTGACACACACTTAGATCTACCTCTACTCTAGCACACTATGGCTTAGGGGGGACATACGAAGCCAGCTCTAGGTTCTATGGTACTAAACATACAGAGTTAGATGATACAAGAGATAAGCATAAAGCATTGCATGAAAGGTAAGGTTCAGCACCCAGGTACAAACGGGGAGATAGCCCGCGATGACCAGCACTCTATGAAACTATACTTTAGACTCCTACAGCAATACCCTAGCGCGGAGGGTTTGAAAGGGTCCAACAGCTGTCACCACTGCGGCCTACCTCAATCGTTATGGGGGGCAAGCTCATAAGTAATGTAGTCACACAACCCAGACACCATGTCTGCATTGCTGTTAGACTTCACCCGGCCCGGGCTATTGTGACCCAGGGTGAGAGCCACCAGAAGACTGGTCAACTTAGACCGAGTATCGTAGCTTAAACATAAACTTCATGCAACACAAACATGCTATCAAACATGATCAAACTAGGGCTAGTCATACGAACGGATACGAACTCTCTTATGTCTAGTCAACAAGATCAAAGGGTCGTGTTCGTGAAGAACACGTGCCTCTAACTTATGAACAAACACATAAGGAATGAGTAAATCATCCTTCAACTGGATCGAAAGGTAGTGTTCACGAAGAACACGAGCCTCTAAATGATGAACAATGGATGAACTCAAGAACATATCAATCACATGATCTACCACAACTTTATATGAAATAGCTGAATAACTGAAGTAGATCAAAGTCATACATAGAAATAAAGATACAAGAGAACTCATACCTAGACTCCCAAGTGGACTTGGAACCTGAATAAGAGCTACCCTAGCCTACCCCCTAGCCTTGGAAACTAAAAGTGAGAGGAGAATGGAGAGAGTGGTGTGTGAGAAATGGTGCCCCTCCCCTTCTATTTATAAGCAAGGACCAGGCTTGCTTCGGGCACGAAATGGCCTCAAAACACTCAGGGATGCAGCAAGTGACCAATGAGTGAGCAACACGTGGAAGGCTGAGATGAGAGGAGGCTAAGGTGGTTCGGCCGATCCTAGGATCAGCCGGCCCCCTCGGCCCTCCTCTCGAGGTGTGTTTCCTCTGGGTGGCTTCCAGGTGGGCCCTCTGATCACTCCCCCGTGCATGCCTTGTTTTGGAATCCTAGGTGGGCCCATGGATCCTTGTGAAATTCATGTGTCGCTCTCTGATTCGTCGGTGAGTGCCTCCCTTGGATTAGTGATGTGGATTGCCACATGTTTTCTAGGTGGCAGCCATCTCCTCAGCTGAGTTGGCATGGATCATTCCATAGAAGGTGGGTTTCCATCTCTTTTCATGCTTATTTCACCTACATACAAATAATCTCCAAGAACAAGTGGAACTACATTATTCAAACTAAAATGCAAGTAAATAATGCATATGCCTCCATTTATGTGAGAATATTGGTGGCTGAAAGTGGTACTTAACAGCCGTCAACAAACTTCCCCGAGCTAACCTCTTCCTCGTCTCGAAGCAAGACATTAGAGACTTATGTTGGTTGATCAGGAGTTGCTACAATGTTGTATTCTTAACTTATGGCAAACATACAGCAAAGGATTCTACCAAGAGTTGAACAAGTTCGCAATGTTCTTACCATTCGCTTGATGACGGGGGGCATATAGCTTCACCTGCTTTGGGCGGTTGAGAGACAAAATGGTTATATAGTAAATGATAATCACTCATACCTTGATCAGCTATTAATCCGGAGGTTTTGCAAATTTTTCAAAAGAAAATCAGAGTTCCTCAAATGATACTCTTGGATCGCTCAAAGTGTGTGGTTCCCACCAAGGCACTGTTGACACATCTTATCCTATATATTTATAAGTCAAACAAACATGAGAAAAGGGCATAATTGTTAATACCAACTTAGAATAGGGTGTCACTAACAGTTTTCCTGGAGTTTTGGAGAATTCTATGTCTTGCAGGGACTAATCAGAAAAAATAGGAAAAGGAACAATTCTAGAAGACTCTAGAAGACTCTGGAACTCAACGTGACTTGGCATCCAAGAAAGAAGCATCTAGAAGGGGCAAGGACCCACCGAGCCGAAGCAGACCCTAAGGGGGGCCCACCCCAGACCGGTCGGCCTGGTGGTGGGGCCGGTCGCCCCCACTCCCCGGGCGCCACCTCAGCCCTACTTCTGGAAGGTTCTTCCACCGCCTATGAGGATCAATCTAAACCGTATGTTAGGTCGGTTTGATCGTACGACGCATGGCACCTCCTCAGGACTATATAAGCAGCCCCCCTGACCCCCGTGGAGAAGGGGATCTGACCTGAGGAATCCCAGATCAAGTCATCAAGTCAGAGATACTACGCCCTAGAAACACCATATAGCGAGAGTAGCTAACTAGTCTAGATCTAGGGGGAGGCAAGGCGTCTACTTGGCTCCCGATCATCTAGAAGCTGGTCGAGATACTGATCTAACTTCGCTCTTGTAAGTTCTTCTTTATAAGTTCTTTTACATTTGCTGTAGAGACATATGTTCTTATCAATGATTATATTCGAGATTATATGCTTTGGTGTTTATTATGATTACATGTTTAGCATAGTTGATTTACCTTTATATTCATGTATGGAGTCGTATAGCCCTCACCTAGATCAATTGTTAACATGGATGAGTGGTAAAGATAGTGTAAGCGTGGTGCTTATACTGTATTTACCTGCGATTGCACCCTACATGCCGTGTCGTGTGGTAGATCATGGTGGTGACAACACTATTGAGTCCTTTGCAATCCACCCCCGTGTGTAGGACTAGTGGAGCCTTATACTATTTGGGTTGTTTCAATTTTCGGCCTTGATCCTCCTGGGTAGTCTCCCTATGCATAAGTATAATAGTTCTTCTTCCATGATTGTTAAATGTATTGCACTAATCATAGTATGCATTGATGTATAGTTTAGAGTTACTAAGGAGTATCCTCACTAACTAGGTTGTGAATACGCTTCTCTTTCTATATTGACACTTTCTGGTGGTTCACTATGTTATGACTTGATCAATGCTATCATTATCATTATCTTTATGTGACTTACACCTGTTTATTGTAATTGATATATTTTGGCCACTCTACACTACACAACTGAGAGATGTGCATGTATTTGTTATTATAGATAGAAGACTTCTTTCCCTGTGGTAGAATATAAATACGATACCTGGTTTTACTCCTGGTTAAAATGCTACAATGGTATATTCATATCTGTGCGCTTGCGGATACCCATTTATATATATTTTCTTATCTAGAGATCCAAGGCATATGTAAGAGTACCAATCCATGCATTTTAGTGGCACTTCTGTCAGGGATGACAACCTAGATCGAGTGTGCTATGACCCGTAGCGGATATATCTTTTAGTTTATCTGAAAGCAACATCTGATATACACTTAGCATCATGTTAAGATATACCTTTGCATTTCTGGCGCCGTCGATAGAGATGGATTTTATATCTGTTTCTAGTCGATGACGTTAGCAATGTCAACAGGCACTAAGTTGTCCTTCTTCACATCCTACTCCTAATAGGCTTATGTGGAGCTATAGGTAGGGAAGAAATATGGCATACTCATCTCTCATATTTTGCTAAGTCAAAAACCGGATCCTTGAAAGAAACAAACATACATCCTGATCAAGATGTGCATAAGTGTGTGATGATAATGAGCATAGTAAGGTGTATACTAGGCCCGGAAATGGGTGCTAGATATTACCACACTTTATGTGAGAAAAGAGGGATTGATGGTAAGGTGGACACTAGCCCCGGAGTAGGTACTAGTTATTACCATCTATATGGTGGAACTCTTTTTCTTGCACATATCAATCCCATTTTCTCCTTTTGGAATTTTTTTGAGACTTGGGCTAGCTCTCTTTATTTTATTTTGCCATGCTTTGAGCATGCTTCTTTCTTTTTTTTAACTAGCCCTTGTCTCTTTTGGAGATGTTTGGGGAGGGATGAATGATACAAAGATGCATAGAGTTTTATTTGTGAAAGAATGCGTAAGCAAATGGAACAAATGATGAATGCTAACTTCCAGTGTAGAAGTTTTAGCATGAACATGTACGTGATCTTGATCAGGGGAGTATGAGTTCTAACAAGGGTCACAACAATTTGACAAAGCTCAACGAGAGAACAAGCTGCATATGTGGAGGCTAACAAGAGCTAGAATCTACATATGGCCTTGGATAGGAAATGCTCATCATTGAGGAACTCATCATGTTTAGATTTTTTTCAAAAAGGAAAACTCCGGATGTCAAGCATCACTCGGTACAAGATCATAGCACTCTATTATACCATATCATGTCTCATAACAACTTAGGCATGGATCATGCTTTTTGCTACCCACAGTTTTTCAAGCTAAGGTTCGAACATGCAAGCCAACAAACTCAAATCTTAGGTAGGATACAAAGCTGTAAGCAAGACATATGAGAAGAATAAACAGAGCAACTATTCATCATTTCAACCATAGAGGCAAAGCATTCTTACCATGCACATCGAAGCAAACTAAAGCAAACTTATGATGAAAGCAAATAAATCTTTTTGGTCTTTTTATTTTTGCAGATTTTTATGGATTTTCATTATAAGATATTCTGAAAATAAAGGAAGATACAAGTTACCTCAGGATGGGGGTCCTCCCCCAAGCTAGCTTCAGGCTCACTGCGGAGGAGGGTAGATGTCGGTGTTTTAGACCGGCAACCTACCAAGGGGAGTACCCGAGGTAGATGAATGTGGCCTCGCCGAGATCGGTAACTCGAAGGAGAGACACGTGGCACACAATTTAGACAGGTTCGGGCCGCGAGGTGCGTAATACCCTACGTCCTGTATGCTGCGTAGCTCTGGATTGATTGGGTGTGTTTACAAGATGATGCGGATTGATGAGATAGGGGTCCCTGCCTCACCTTATATAGTCCGGGAGGCAGGGTTACAAGTCGGTTTGCCAGAGGAGTACTAGTTGTGTGCGGCTAGGAGTACTATACATGGATCCGGACATGTCTGGCTTCCTAACCGAGTACTAATCCTCCGCTTGCCTTGCGCCCCACGCCAACAGGTGCCGTGCAGCTCAAGTCGAGTAGTCCCAGGGGTCCACGGAGTAGCCGGTCCCAGTACCCACCTGAGTAGTGGGCCTAGGGATGTCTGTACGACAAGCCCCCGAGTACTTTGTAGTCGAGCAGGATGTCTTCGAGTAGTCTTGATGGCCTTGGCGAGTAGTCCTTGTGTCGTATGGACATCCCTGGGCCCACTACTCTGGTGGGTACCAGGACCGACTACTCGGTGGGCCCCTGGGACTACTCGACTTGGGTCACACGGCACCTGCTGGCGTGGGGCGCAAGGACTACAGAGGGATAGTACTCGGTTAGGAAGCTACACATGTCCGGATCCATGTAAAGTACTCCTAGCCGTACACGACTAGTACTCTCCCCTCAAACCGACTTGTAACCCTGCCTCCCAGACTATATAAGGCGAGGCAGGGACCCCTATCTCTTCATCCGCATCATCTTGTAAACACACCCAATCAATCCAGAGCTACGCAGCATACAGGACGTAGGGTATTACGCATCTCGCGGCCCGAACCTGTCTAAATTGTGTGCCACGTGTCTCTCCTTCGAGTTACCGATCTCGGCGAGGCCACATTCATCTACCTCGAGTACTCCCCTTGGTAGGTTGCCGGTCTAAAATACCAACAGCTGGCGCGCCAGGTAGGGGATCTCGCCGAAGATCACATGGCGAACTCGACGGCTTCGATCGTCATCAAGCCAACCGCCGCCTTCAACCGCGGCGACACCTTCGTCTTCGGATCCTGGGTCTGCACCGCTGGCGGCGCTAGATCGTTCCAGCGCTACCTCACCATGACCCCGGACCCAAAGACCGAGCTCGTGATGCTTCCCGAAGACGCCACGGGCCCACTCATCGAAAAATTCGGCGAAATTTCGCTCTACAACCAAGCCGCCGATTTCGAGCTCGGATCCGCCTCCAACTCGAACTCGACGTCACCCTGGATCGTTTCATGCGAGCCGGCTCTTGAGCCATCATGCGAGACAATCCCCCTCCATGAGCACTTCCCATACGGTCTCTGCAATGCTAGCAGGGCCCACGCGGAAGCCCTCGCCGCACGCCGGGCCGGCAAGGAGATCGCCTCCGAGTACTCCTCGGACTCCAACACCGCAACCGGCTACTACTCGGACTCCTCCTACGAGTTCGACTTCGGATCGGACCCAATCGAGTCCGAGTCTGAGCTTAACATGACTGAGGATCCGCTGTCAGGTCCTGCTGCTGGCCTGGACATTACATCTACTCCCGCCGGCAGATTCGTCTACTGGCCCGACCACAAGCCTGCAGACCTGACGGATGACAACTCACGCTGCGTCGCCTACCTCGATTCACTCCCCTTCTAGGAGGGGACCCCGCTGGCTCTAAACGACGAGCACACCCCCACCAAGGTGGTGACTACTGACTCCAGTCTCTGCACTCCCGACCGTGAAGTGTTCATGACGGCCACAGAAGTTGGGACTTCGGAAAACCGACCCGACCGGTACCTTGACGACATCTCAGAGGACGAGTTGTCTGCCAACGCACCTCCGAACGAGACCCTCGAAGACAAGAACGCTCGACGTGACTGCAACAGGAAGCGGAACGATCGACGCAAACGTCTCCGGGAAACTCTCCATATCCGGAACCTCAATAAGGCCCTGGAGCAAGTTGCCAACCGGGTACACACTACTCCTGAGCAGTGCCTCATGTCTATCACCACGATAGCACGGCAGGCCCAGGGGATCCGCGTGGGCGAAGTCATCGCCAAACTCGCTGAAGACACCTACTTCATGTGGATCGACAACAGGGTTGCTCAAGTACCCCCCGTCAGAACTCACGACGTCAGAAACAACGAAGCCACTAGCCGCAGCCCGGCAGACGGCGGACGCAACCGTGTCCATGGTGAACACCAGCCAAATCCCAACCGCTCTAGGGCCTCGGCTGGAGGACCCTCATAGGGTGGCATCAGCTAGGGTGGCACCGGAGGTAGTCGCGGTGGCGGCGGCGGTAGTGGCAGCAGCGGCGGGAGTTCATCTCATGACACCGGCAGAAGAGTTGGTGGTGGTGGCGATCGCGGCGGCCGAGGCTACGCGGCTAGCCACGCCACCGGCAACACACGTGGCGGCTACGACGCCCGCCACAAGATCGATGAAATCCGCCGTAAGAAGGCCACTGAAGCAAGCGACAGTGACGGCTTCCCCGCCTACTCTGCAAGACTTCGCAACCTGCTTCTTCCCGAAAAATTCAAACCTCTCGGGATCTCCAAGTATGACGCGAAGCAAGATCCAGTTTAGTGGCTCAGGTGCTACGCCTTGGCCATCGAAAATGCTGGTGGCAACACCGATGCGAAGTGCCTCTTCTTCCCTTTCTGTTTGGACCAGGCTCCACTCACATGGCTCGAGTCACTTGAAAAGAACTCGATCGACCAGTGGGACCAGCTGAAGGCTCAGTTCACCAGCAACTTCGCGGGCACCATGGGGCGCTCGGGTACTCGCATGGACCTGGCGATGGTCAAGCAGGAACAAGGCGAGACGCTTCGCCAGTACATGCGGCACTTCTTCGACAAGCGCGCGACTGTAGTCGACGTCACCGACAAAGAAGTCATCGACCTCTTCCAAGACGGACTCTATCACCGTCGCACCTTCGAAGACTTCGGTCGCCGCCGCCCGAGCTCCATCACCAAGCTCAAAGACATGATCACATCATGGGCCGACGAAGAGGACAAGGCGAACGCCAAGTACGACTCCATTCGCGGCAAGAACAAGAGCAACACGAACAACAACAACAACAACAAAGATCAAGGGGTCACCACAACAACAACTACTCGAGCTCCAACCGCAAGCGCAAGCCAGACAACACAGTCGCGGCTATACAACACCCTGCAAAGGACAACTCGAAAAAGACCTCAAGCGGCTTCAGAGACTTGCTCAAAGAGAAGTGCCCGTGGCATCTGGATGGTAATCACACCACCGAGCAGTGCTACCAGCTCCGGCGAGCACTCAAGGATACTCCCGACCCACGGCCTCCTCACGACAAGAAGGGCAAGAAAAAAGTCGATGAGGGCAACGGTGACTTCCAGGAACCTGACAAGACGGTGAATGTCCTCTTCGGTGGACTACCCACCAGACGGTCTCAGAAGGCCACCCGACGGGAAGTCTTGAACATCGAACCAGCGGTGCCGACACCTCTGAGGTGGTCAGAGGTACCCATCACCTTCTCCCACGTGGATCAATGGACAAGCTTCTCCGAACCAGGACGTTTCCCACTCGTCCTGAAACCTGTAGTCGCGGGCTCCAGACGCAACAAGGTCCTCATCGACGGCGGGAGCGGACTCAACGTCCTCTTCACCAAGACCTTGAAGAAAATGAAGCTCGACATCACCGACATGCTCACCAAGAGCGCGTCACCCTTCTACGGTATTGTCCGCGGTAACGCGGCTATTCCACTGGGCTCAGTGGTCCTGCCAGTTACCTTTGGGGAGACAAGGGAGAACTACCGCACCGAGTACATCAAGTTCGAGGTTGCGGACTTCGAAACCTCCTACCATGCCATCCTCGGGAGACCAGCGATCGCCAAGTTCATGGCGGTACCACACTACACCTACTTGGTACTCAAGATGCCAAGTCCTGCCGGAGTACTCACATTGCAAGGGGACCTGAAGATTTCGTTCTACTGTGACACCGAAGCCGTGGAACTCGCAGCGACCAACCAAGTACCCAATGCAATGATGGAGATCTTTGCTGCGTCCAAGAAGCTCGCCCCAACCGAACTCGAGATTCCTGAGAAGACCGACACCGCAAACGAGCCTCAGCCATCAGAGGAAGTCCAAGTGAAGGCCATCGACCTTGGGACGGGCGACAGCAGCAAGACTACCATGATCAGGGCGGGTCTTGACCCGAAATAGGAAGACACGCTCGTCAGCTTCCTCCGGGCTAACCGAGACATCTTCGCATGGAAGCCAGCGGACATGCCAGGGGTGCCCAGGAGGCTGATCGAGCACTCACTAAACGTTGATCCTAAAGCTACCCCCAAATGACAACACCTTCGCCGTTTCGCCGATGATCAACGGGATGCCATCAAGAAGGAACTCGCCAAACTACTCGCGGCGGGCTTCATCCGTGAAGTCTTCCACCCTGAGTGGCTTGCCAACCCCGTCCTCGTCCGCAAGAAGAACACCAACGAGTGGAGGATGTGCGTCGACTACACCGACCTCAACAAGCACTGCCCCAAAGACCCCTTCGGGTTGCCGCGGATTGATCAAGTCATCGACTCCACGGCGGGCTGCGACCTGCTCTGCTTCCTCGATTGCTACTCCGGGTACCACCAGATCGCTATCAAGGAAGAAGACCAGGAGAAGACCGCGTTCATCACCCCGTTCGGCGCCTACTGCTACACGACAATGTCGTTCGGGTTGAAGAACGCCGGCGCCACCTACCAACGAGCTATCCAGGCCTGCTTCAAGAAGCAGCTCAACAAGAACGTCGAAGCCTACATGGATGACGTGGTCGTCAAGACCAGAAACTCCGATACGCTCATCGCCGATCTTGAAGAGACTTTCGCATCCTTGCGAGAGTACCAATGGAAGCTCAATCCCAACAAGTGCGTCTTCGGCGTACCATCTGGGAAACTACTCGGCTTCATCATCAGCCATCGTGGCATCGAAGCCAACCCCAAGAAGATCTCCGCCATCACCAACATGAAAGCTCCAACCTGCATCAAGGATGTCCAGAAGCTGACCGGGTGCATGGCGGCCCTGAACAGATTTATCTCGAAGCTTGGAGAATAGGGACTACCCTTCTTCAAACTACTCAAGCATCAAGAGAAGTTCGCGTGGACCACGGAGGCTGATCAAGCTCTGGCGCAGCTCAAAGACTTCCTGTCTAAGCCACCGGTCCTCACGGCTCGTCGCAAAAAGGAGCAGCTACTGCTCTACCTCGCTGCGACTACTCATGTGGTCAGTACTGCCATCGTCGTCGAGCGGCAGGAAGAAGGCAACGCCTACCCAGTCCAGCGACCAGTCTACTTCGTCAGCGAGGTTCTCTCAGAGTCCAAGGCACGGTACCAGCCGGTCCAGAAGCTACTCTACGCAGTGCTCATCACCTCGCGGAAGCTACGACACTACTTCCAGGAGTACTCGATTGTTGTTATCACCGACTACCCGCTAGGTGACATACTCCGCAATCCGGATGCTACTGGAAGAATCTCCAAGTGGGCGTGTTGGGGAACATGGCCTTCGGAAGATTTCCGCACGGTCGGCTGGGATCGCCAACTTCGAACCACCCGTACGAAGGGTCTTCGGTATGCGCAATAAAGATTTGGCAGGAACGCTAACTTGGTTTGAACCGCATGTGTACTGTTCACAGGTGCCGGCTCGCCCGCGGTTGGTTCGGCATTGCGGGGCTTCGTCGCCGAAGGTGCGGACCGACCAGGAGCCCCGCTCGATGAGAAGGCACCAGCGTCGAACGGCAAGGGGCCATATGGGAGGCTTCGGAGCCTTCCTGTGGCTGAGGCGGCATCGTGAATCGCTTCGGTGCCGAAGGGACGTCTCGCGCGGTGGCCCCAGTCTCATCAGAGGGGCACGCCACACGTAAGCGCGTCGGACGTGTAAAGGGCTCCGTATGAAGATGAGATAAAAGGCGCCGCGTGTAAAGGGGCTCGACCGTGCGAAGACACGCTGGAGGCCCGTACGAAGCCAGGAGTTACCGTTGTACCCTTAAAAAGCATGTAAAGCCGTTTGTCAGGAATGGAAAAGGTGTAATTGGGGTGATTGAACACCCCCAGGGTCTTCTATAAATAGAGGTTCCCTTGTAACTGAACAGACAAACATTAATGTGAAGAGAGCTCCGAAGGCTCCAGTTCGATTCCAGTGCTTTCGGTTTTGAGTCTTTCGTTCTTTCCTAGCGTAAGGTAGTAGTAGTAGAAGTAGAAGTAGAAGTAATTTAGTTGTAGTGTAGAGTTGGCTGGCTTAGCGAAAGAGAGGGTTTTAGTAGTGGATTCCGTTCGTCTCCGAAGGGGCCTTCGGCCGTTTCCCCTTCGGAGGAGAGTGGCGCTACTCAGGGGGCTGTTGTGTCGGAGTCCACCTTTGGGCCCGATTTCCACCAACAGTTTGGCGCCCACCTCGTGGAAGAATCAAAGACCGCATGGCAAGGACGCGTTCAGCAGGGGCCGAAGCCACCACGGCCCAGGCCCCGAACCCACCCCCAGCGCCGGAAGCCGCCAACCCTTCGGCTTCGGCGGTTCAGCCTTCGGCAGGAACCGGTGCCGAAGCAAGAGTCCCGGAGGTCGAGCACACCACTTCGGGGGTGTTCGAGGTCAGCCTCGAGGGGCTTGGAGCTTCGGCTGAAGACATAGAAGCATTACGAAGGATACGGGCCCTCATCACCGGCAAGGCCGTGGCGGCCCAGCAAGAGCAGGAAGCTCGACCGTCTTCATCACAAGCACAGCCACACCAGCAGCAGGGCGCGGCACCGACGCGGGCAGCAGCTGGCGACGTCGACTTCAACATCAAGCAGGCTGAGCGCTACTTTGCTCTACTGCAGGGGCAAATCGCCAGCGCATTGCCACAGCAGCACACAGCTCCTCCGCCAGCCACCCCAGCACCAGCAGCCGCCGCGCAGGCCGCGCCGGCGTCCCAGCAGCACGCCTGGCACACGCTACAGGCCATGCAAGCCCAGTTGGACCAATGGAAGCAGCAGAAAGATGCATCCGAAGGCCAGAGTATCGGACACCGACAGGAACAAGGACGAAGGTCGGAACACGTCTTGCTGGACGACGCCCCGTTCTGCAACATTGTCCCAGTGTCCCCGCTCTCGGTCGAGCTCGAGAGTGCACCGTGGCCTTGTCGCTTCAACGCCAACACCCTGCCTCAGTACGACGGAGACTACGATCCAAAAGAGTTCCTCATGAAATTTGAAGCTGCAGTTGAATCCAATGGTGGCGACGCCACAACGAAGGCCAAAGCGCTCGTGATGGCCCTGAAAGGCGAAGTCCAGTACTGGTACGCCAAGATACCGAAGGGTCACATAACTTCATGGTTTCAGCTCCGCAACAAGCTGCTGTCCAGCTTCAAGGGCATGTAGGTCGAGGAGCTGGATTCCAACGACCTTGTCAACATGTGTATCCAAGGGGACAAGGAGTCGCTGCAGGAGTATATGCACAGAGTAGTCAAGCTAACAGCGCGGGCACCTGGAGTGTCCGAAAGCAGCACCATTGATGCCATCGTGGGGGGCCTGAGGGTAGGCAACTGCCAGGATGTGCTCGACAGAATCAAACCAAAGTCCCTCCAAGAGTTATTCGAAGTGATGCAAGAATACTGCAAATCTGACAAAGGCCGCCGTCGAAGGCTGGACCGAGCCAACGCAGCCAAGAAACAAAAGCAACAGGGTCAGTGGGATGCACCGAAAGGATGGCAGAACCACCCACCGAAGCAGTCGTATCGGCAAGTCAACAACGTGTCTACACCCAACGACCACAACCAAAGCAAAGGCAACGGAGGACACCAAGGTGGGCATAAGAACAATAGGGGACCGAGGCCCCCACAGCCACCTCCACCACCTCAAGGGGGCAGTGACAGGTACTTCTGTTGGCTCCACGGGACCAATGCGTACCACCACACTCACCAGTGCCCTTCGGCAATCAAGAAGAAAATAGAATGGGAAGCTGAGGAGAAGGCAAAGGCGGCAGGGCTGGCCGTAAACCACGTCATGAAATACCAGAACACGGGGCAGTTCAGAGCTTTACCACCGCCATATCACCCGCCCCAATCTTTCCAACCCTCGGCGCCGATGCAGCCGTTCCAATCACCACAGATGTTCACCCCCTCAGCACCGCAGCTTCCCCCGCCCCCACCACCACCTATGCATGCGCAACCGCCTCCGGTCTTTGTACCTTCGTGGCCGAACCCCCCCGTCCACCCTCAAGCAGCATACAGCCAGCCACCACACCAGCCACCACCACCACCGAAGCAGGAAGCACCAGATTCCAATGGCCCGGGGCTAATGGGCATGGTCAATATCATCAACGCAATTTCGGGGGGCTCCAACGAGCCGGTGCACTCGACGAAGCGTCAAAGGCAAGAGTACTACCGAAGCATCTCGCACATTTGCTCGGGAAAATATTTCCACCTGCCATGGTCCCACATACCAATAACCTTCACAGCTGCTGATATCAGGCTGCAGCATTACCCTCACAATGACCCCCTCGTCATAAGGGCGAACATTGGCAAGAATACGAAGTACTACTTCGGCAACGACGTGGGTCGAGTCCTAGTGGATAACGGCAGCTCCGCAGATATTTTAACTTGGCAGTGCTTCTCAGACATGGGTTTCAAAAAAGAGGACTTGCAAAAGGTAGAGCACCCGTTATACGGCTTCGGCAACAAGAGAATCGAGGCACTGGGCAAAATCAATGTCAACGTGACCTTCGGGCAGGATGCCACTATGAGAACTGAAGTCATCACCTTTGATGTCATTGACTTCGTATACCCATACAACGCCATCTTCGGGCGCAACACAATCAACAAATTTGCAGCTGTCATCCACCAAGGCTATTTGCTAATGAAGATACCAACCGCGGCTGGGGTCAGTTCAGTCTATGGCAGTCAGGAAGACGCTCGAAGAGTTGAAAGAAACTCTTCGATGCACAACAGGCAAGTGCATGTTATGATGAGGCCGAAGGCAATGACGTCTTGCCAGAGGCCGAGCAGAAGGCCGAAGCTCAGATTAGGCAATCAATGAAACAAGCCGAGGCTGAACGTATGAAAGCAGTTGATGACACCAGGATAGTTCCCTTGTGTGCAGATGTACCAAGCAGAACCGTCATGATAGGCACCGAAGTCAGCAAGGAGGAGGAAGACAGACTCCTGGAATTCCTTCGTCACAACCAGGACGTCTTTGCATGGTCCAAAACAGACCTGACAGGGGTCCACCGATCCGTCATAGAGCATGCTCTCAACACTGACCCGAAGGTGAAGCCGAAGGTGCAATAGCAAAGGCCAATGTCAGACGATAGAGTCAAATCCGCGGAAGCCGAAGTGCAGAAGCTGCTTGATGCGAGAATCATAAGGGAAGTCCAGTACCCTGTGTGGGTGGCCAACGTTGTAATGGTGCCGAAGAAGAATGGCAAAATGCGCATGTGCATCGACTTCACAGAGCTCAACAAAGCGTGCCCGAAGGACCCCTACCCGCTTCCAAGAATCGACATTGTTATCGACCAGGCAGCCGGCTGCGAGATGTTAAGCTTGCTTGACTGCTTCTCCGGATATCACCAGGTGTGGATGCGAAGGGAGGATGAGGCAAAAACGGGGTTCACAACCCCCTTCGGAGTCTTCTATTTCGTCAGAATGCCAGAGGGCCTTCGTAATGCTGGGTCTACCTTCAATCGTATGATGAAGCTAATCCTCGGCAGCCAGCTGGGTCGGAATGCTTCGGCCTACGTGGACGACATAGTCATCATGAGCGTGAAGGAGACAGACCACATCGCTGACCTGACCGAAACCTTCGACAACATGAGGCGCAATGGGCTAAAGCTGAACCCAGAGAAGTGCATTTTCGGTATCCGCAAGGGACAGTTGCTAGGCTGCATGGTATCAAAACGAGGCATACAGGCCAACCCTCAGAAAATCGAAGCACTGCGCAGAATGCAACCACCAAGCAGCAGAAAGGAGGTGCAAAGACTCACGGGCAGAATTGCATCATTGAACAGATTCATTTCCAAGGCAGCTGAACGAAGCCTACCCTTTTTCAAGGTGCTTCACGCGAACACAACTTTCCAGTGGGGTAGAGAGCAGCAGCAAGCCTTCGAAGATCTGAGAAATTACTTGGAGGAGGCCGCGGTCATGTCCAAGCCGTCCCCAAAGGCCGACCTATTACTGTACATCGCTGCGACCGACACGGCAGTCAGTGCCGTTCTGGTAGAGGAACGGATGGAGGCAGACACTCTGAAGCAGTTCCCCATTTACTATGTCTCCGAAGCCCTAAGCGGTTCGAAGCTCTTTTACTCAGAAATGGAAAAAATGGCATACGTAGTCGTAATGGCGAAAAGGAAGCTTCGGCACTATTTCTAGAGCCACAACGTGTCAGTACCTACTTCATACCCGCTTCGGGACATGTTTGAAAATAAAGAATCAACGGGAAGGATAGGCAAATGGGCCACAGAACTCGCGGAGCACGTCATAAACTTCGTCTCCCGCAGCGCAATCAAATCTCGGGTCTTGGCTGACTTTGTGGCCGATTGGACACCTTCGGTCACGAAGGGGGATCCTATAATCTCGGAGCCGGTATGGGAAGTTCAAAACCGTTGTTGAGCATCACTTCGGCGACGATACAGAAGTTCTTTTGGCAGAACATCGTTTGCCGCTTCGGAGTTCCATACGAAGTCACAGTGGACAATGGCAAGCAATTTGACAGCACCGACTTCAGGGAATTCTGCACTTACTTGGGCACCAAATTGTGTTTTGCTTCGGTCTATCATCCGCAGTCCAACGGGGCAGTAGAGCGAGCCAACGGCGTCATTTTTGCCGGTATCAAAAGGAACATCACAGAGCTGCCAAAAAGCAAATGGGTCGAAGAGCTACCGAGGGTGATCTGGTCTCACAACACCACAACTTCCAGAACCACGTAGTTTTCACCCTTCAAGCTACTTTACGGTATGGAAGCCATGCTCTCCGAAGAATTGTGCTTAGGAACTTGGAGAGACGCCCCTCCCAACGACGAAGCACTTAAGGCTTCGGTCCAGAACATTGAGGAAGCGCGGCTACAGGCCGGAGCCAACCTGTTGACCTACCAGGAAGAAACCCGAAGATGGAAGAACAAGAAGATTCGACCGAAGCTCATCCAGTCAGGAGACCTCGTTCTGCGTAAGATTCCGAAGGGCAAGTTGAAGGGCAAAATGCATGGCAAGTGGGAAGGCCCGTTCATAGCAACCGCGACGGCAAACGAAGCAGCTTTCAAGCTGCGCAGAATGAGCGGCGAAGAAGAGCCATACACGTGGAACGTGGACATGCTCCAGAAGTTCTTCGTCTAACCGCACGAAGCTGTGGCCTTTTGTAGCTTCACCTTAGTTTTGTTCATTTCCGTTTTGAAGTTTGTAATATATGAACAATAAGTAGGGGGACGTACTCTTTTCCTCACGGGGGAGGCTTCGCGGATTCTCATTGGATTCACGAAGTGTGAGGTTTTTAACGAGGTGGACCCATGTACCTTTTGACATGTAATATAAGTCAGTCTTTCCCCCAAGCTCTGCGCTCCCGAATGAGTCTTCGCAGCTTTTACCGAAGCTATGCTCCCCCTACACGCTTCGGGGGGCATAGTCTCCGGAGGGTATCGTTCGAGGTAAGTAACGGCGTAGCCCTGGACAGCATTAAACGTACCAGAGCTACGCCTGTCACTTATTGCGTAGTCCGAAACCAAAAAGCCCGCTTGAAGCGGCACGATGGCCCCGTCATGGCCGAAGGTGAGAGCCCGCTTGAAGCGGTGCGTCGGTCCCGTTATGGCCGAATATGAAAAGTCCGCTTGAAGCGGCACGATGGCCCCGTCATGGCCGAAGGTGAGAGCCCGCTTGAAGCGGTGCGTCGGTCCCGTTATGGCCGAATATGAAAAGTCCGCTTGAAGCGCCACGATGGCCCCGTCATGGCCGAAGGTGAGAGCCCGCTTGAAGCGGTGCGTCGGTCCAGTTATGGCCGAATATGAAAAGTCCGCTTGAAGCGGCACGATGGCCCCGTCATGGCCGAAGGTGAGAGCCCGCTTGAAGCGGTGCGTCGGTCCCGTTATGGCCGAATATGAAAAGTCCGCTTGAAGCGGTGTGACGGCCCCGTCATGGCCGAAGGTGAGAGCCCGCTTGAAGCGGTGCGTCGGTCCCGTCGTGGCCGAAGTTAAAAGCCCACTTAAGACGGCGCGTCGGCCCCGTTCTGGCTGGAGATGGAAGTCCGCTCGAAGCGGCGTGGCGACCCCGTTACGGCCAAGACCGCTCGAGGCGGGACGTCGGTGCGTCGGTCACGATACAACCTAGTACGTGAAACAAAAGGTGCCACCACGAAGGGCACAGCGAACTAACAATACAGGAACAAAACTCACAATAACGCAATCACCATCTTCAATTTATTACCATACAACAAGATATAAAAAATCAATACAACATGTTTCATTTACACTTCACACGCCAGCTCGGGTCGTGTCATTCTAATCAGCCGCGAACACTTCCAGGGGGGGGGGAGTTCCGAAGCAGGCACTTCAAGTCTTCGCGGCTTGCACACATCTGACACGAAGCTATCTTTTACAGGAAGACATCAGCGACGAAGGGGTACGAAGCGTACGCCAAGGGGCTAGTCGTTCAGCACAGCTTCACAAATCTCGTCGATTAACCGAAGCGCCGCCACATCTATTATGTCCAGCGCCAATTGGCGCAACTCCTCCTCCGAAGGCATGCGTCTTGCGCCGAAGACAGGGGCACAATCAGGTGCACGAACACTTACAATGGCTCGGTCTTTACAATCGCAGTGCCCTCTGGCGAAGCGTCAGGAATCAAATACACATACTCAGGAGGTCCGATAATCCCCTCCTCAACAGGCTCCGACTTGGGAACCAATCCTTCATCTACGAAGGGTTCTACCGAACTACGCTTCGCCGCTCGACGAGCGGCGCGCTCCCTAAGAATCACATCATGACGTTCCGGATCCTTTGAAAACTCCGCAAAAAATCATTTAGCAGACTCATTCCGAACCTGGTAGCGCTGTGCGCGGTACGACAAAAACTCAGAATACGACACGCCAGGATGGCGGATGCTAAACTTCGTCCACACGTTCGGCGCAACAAAAAATGAACTCAGCGACAAGGATGGGTCACTCGCACCTTCGGTTCCCTGCGCAGGCACCACCGAAGGGACATGCGCAGAGGCAACCTAGATTAGTTTTGAGTACAACCACAAGGGCAAAAGTACATCAGTTCACTGAAATCTCAACCCCTCAGACCACGGCTTCGGCAGCAGTGACCGAATGGGGGGCGGTCTCGACAGGTTCCGCGTCGGCGTTAGCTTCGCGTTCCGGAGAGCTGACGGCAAGGAGCGCTGCTTCAAGTTCGTCCGCGTGCGCCGTGTCGTTGGCATTACCCCCCGTGGACCCGTGCGCAGCTTCACCCACTTGCTCGACCGACACGTGAGCGGCACCTTCAGCATTCGCGGCATCGGCATCGGGGGAGGCATCGGCCGTGGGATCAGCATGCTCGGCCGTCGCGACGCGCTCCGCGTCACTTGCCCGATTCTCCTCCGTAGGGACGGTGCGCTCCACCCCTCCATCGCGCTCAGCTTCGGCACCTTGTTCAGCTTCGTCGCCTTGCCCCGCTTCAACACCTCCGCCTTCTGCGTCCTCGGCGGCCACATCTTCGGCGGCAGCACCCTCGGCGGCAATCAATGGGACCCCGGCCATTTCAATCCAGTTGCCCTCCTCCATGAACGAAGGCTGGAGCGGCCCCCCAACGGGATGGCGAGCCCGAAGGCGCGCCGCAACACGTGCCTGGAGACAAGGCGCTATCTGTAAGACAACAAAAAGAGCACAGCCACTTCATCAAAAACCGAAGGCGGGTAGGTACGACAAGACAAAAATGCAAGTTGCTTCGTCGCACCTGAGCACTTAGACGAACAGATTCGTCAAGGGTAAGACGGGACCCGCGTTCGGCGAAGAAGGTATTCATGAAATTCTTGGCCAGGTTCTTGGCGAGCACAGGAAGCTTCGACACATCCAGCTCCGCATTGCTCGGCCACCCGTAGTCATCCTTCGTTAGACGCCGGATGTCACTCTTGCTAACAGTCTTCTCCGACGAAGGGCGATCCATGGGAACCAGCGAGCACACGGAGTACGCCAGTGTACGAACCCCGACTGCAGCCCCAAGTTCACCGAAGATCTTTGTGTTCATTGCAACCAGATCAAAGCAAGCGCTCACCCACTCGTAAAAAGATCCAACGGTGCACTGAGGAAACGAAGTTGGAGGGGGTTCAAGGTTGCACTGCGCCAGTAACTCCAATACCTCATCGCGAAGCACCTCCGCACTTCGTATATGTCGGGTTCGGTACCTCTCCAGGACATCTTTCAGACGGCCTGCCTCGCTTTTCGCGCCGGCCAGTTCAGTGTCTTTGTCACGAAGCTGGCCGCTCAGGTCCTCCTTCATACTGGTCAGCCTCTCCACATCGAAACGAAGTAAATCAATGGCGGCCTGCGACGCCTTCGCACCATCCTCCTTCTCCTGCTCAAGCCGCTTGCTTCGGTCTTGCTCTATGGCCAGCAATCTTTCAAGTTCGGCCACCCGGGTTTTTAGGGACGCGGCCGCTGCGGTCGACGAGTCCTTGGCTTCCTTTTCCTCTCACCCCAGCCTTCGAGCAAGGCATCGAGAAGCAACGAACCTTTTTAGCGCCAGGTCCCCGCACGCAGTGACCAGGTCTTCGGAGCTGAAGCCGCTGAAGTACTCCTCTTCATGAGGAATCGCAAAACTGGACCCAGCCTCCTCCAAGAACTTGCGCTCATGACCGCCGCTCATCAGTCCCAAGAAGCAGATCTGTTTTCTACCAATCAGCTTTGCCTTCGACGGGATCTGGATCCGAGCAGCGGCAACTTGGGGCTCCTCTGGTGTGACACGATAGTTGCTGCTCTCAGGCTCATCTTCCTCCTCGGCCTCGGCAATAAAATCGTCCTTTTCGGCGCCCGTGGCCGATGGAGAGGTGGATTGGCCAGTATTCTCCGTCGATGAACTTGACGAACTGCTGGACGCCGAGCTGGACTTGCCTTCATCGCTAGGGGCTTCGTGGCCGAAGGTCTGGGGGCTTCGGTCACGAGGGGCGTCTCCAACCGAGGATACCACCCGGACATCACTATCATCGTCGCTGTCTTTTTCCTTTGGGCTCAGCGGCACAAGCAATGGGCCGCCAGTCTCTCCACCACCACTTCCCGAAGGTGCAGCAGCGCGCAAGGGCACGGCGGCAATGACGGTCCCCACAGCGCCGGTCTCAAGATCGACGAACCGCGTCTTCTTGGCTGCCGGAGGTGAGCTCATCGGCCGGGCGCCCCGTTTCTTCCGGGCTTTCCCTTCAGCGGCAGCCATCGCCGCGGCGGCAGGAGCAGTTCTCTTCGTAGTCTTCTTCGATGGCGCGCCACCGGCGCGAGGAGACGTTGCGGTCTCGGCAGTGTCAGCGCCGGCGGCAGCAAGTGCGGCAGCCTTCCTCTCGGCCGCCTCGCGATGCTTAGCGAAGCCGACGCGCTCGGGCGCGGTAACGTTGAAAAACTCGAACACACTGTTCGTTCGAGAACCGTTTAGCTCTGCCACAGTGTCCTTGTACTCCTTCGGCGACACGGGGCCAAGGATGAAGTCGCCATGGTCCTCCACCTTTCTCTTTTTCAGCACTGCACACAAGTAGACAGAAGCGACAGTTAGGTAAACCCAGACAACATGCCAACCATACACCAAACCAGGGAGTCAACGAAGGGCGCGAAAACTCACGGTCCGAGGTGAAGCCAAAAACCTTCGTCCAATCAGGGCAGGGGATGCCACCGATTTCAGCCGCCCAGGCATCGTCGGCCACCGCCCACCCATCCAGCAGCGGGCACACTGGAATGCAACGGTACTCCTCCATGATGTCGCGAGTGCTATATTTGCGAGCAAACCGGCGAAGCATCATAACAAACTCGTCCCCTTCGGGACAAGCCGGATTCTTCACATATGAATCGTGAAGAGCAGGCAGCACCCTCGTAGCCAGCGGGTGCGGCTCCCCCACGACAAGCGGGGTCACGAGGTGGTACAGCCAGTGTTGTTGCCAATCCGAAGGCCACTTGTTGCGATATGCGGTCACGGGGCTGACAACTCCGGACTTGTACGAAAAGTTCAGACAGCCAAACTGGTAGTCTTTCTCCACGGTTTCGTCCCCTTCCTCTTCAAAAACAGTACGGCGCTGATGATGGACTTGATGCGCCGAAGCGAAACCTTCGGCCGACGGCTTGATCTTGGTAGTTCGGCATATCCACATATACACCGAAAGGCGTAGGATGGCGTTGGGGGTGAGTTGATGCAGATAGATGTCGAAATACTAGAGGACATCAACAACAGCGGGGTGAAGGGGAAACCGAAGCCCTGCAAATAGCAGATCCCGAAAGATGACAACCTCATTTTCCCGCGGCTTCGGCACGGTCTCTTTTCCGGGAGCCCTCGCTGACCCAATCATCCGGTTCTTCTGCAGGGATGCCACGTCCCCCTCATCTATCAGGCTCCGCCCGAAGGTGTACGTCTTCGGGATTTCCTTCGTGACGGCGTCACGCCTCCGCTTCGGAGCCATGGCTACAAACTATCACGAAACAAAGAGAAGACGGCAGACGAAGGAAGCGTTACAGTACTGCTACGAAGGTGTGCGTCTCTCATCGTGGACCGCAGCGGTAGAATGGGGCAGGCCAAAGGTCAGGCCCCCTTTTATAGTGCGGCGCCCCCCGATAATCTCGCGGTTAACACACGATTTTACCTTTTTACCCCAATGCGCCAATCTCTTAACGGTCACTTCCTTAAGGGCAATTCACGTCTTTCTCCTGGCCAGAGCACAGTGCAGGCCGCCCATGGGAGTTCCGAAGCCCATATTCGCCTTGTGAAGAATGTTTGTAAGTTCGGCCCATCTAAGGAGCGGGACGGCCCTCACTGACGAGGGGCTACTGTTGGGGAACATGGCCTTCGGAAGATGTCCGCACGGTCGGCTGGGATCACCAACTTCGAACCACCCGTACGAAGGGTCTTCGGTATGCGCAATAAAGATTTGGCAGGAACGCTAACTTGGTTTGAACCGCATGTGTACTGTTCACAGGTGCCGGCTCTTCCGCGGTTGGTTCGGCATTACGGTGCTTCGTCGCCGAAGGTGCGGACCGACCAGGAGCCCCGCTCGATGAGAAGGCACCAGCGTCGAACGGCAAGGGGCCATATGGGAGGCTTCAGAGCCTTCTTGTGGCTGAGGCGGTGTCGTGAATCGCTTTGGCGCCGAAGGGACGTCTCGCGCGGTGGCCCCAGTCTCGTCAGAGGGGCACGCCACACGTAAGCGCGTCGGACGTGTAAAGGGTGCCGTACGAAGAACAGATAAAAGGCGCCGTGTGTAAAGGGGCTCGACCGTGCAATGACACGCTGGAGGCCGGTACGAAGCCAAGAGTTACCGTTGTACCCTTAAAAAGCGTGTAAAGCCGTTTGTCAGGAATGGAAAAGGTGTAATTGGGGTGATTGAACACCCCTAGGGCCTCCTATAAATAGAGGTTCCCTTGTAACTGAACAGACACACATTAATGAGAAGAGAGCTCCGAAGGCTCCAGTTCGATTCCAGTGCTTTCGGTTTTGAGTCTTTCGTTCTTTCCTAGCGTAAGGTAGTAGTAGTAGAAGTAGAAGTAGAAGTAATTTAGTTGTAGTGTAGAGTTGGCTGGCTTAGCAAAAGAGAGGGTTTTAGTAGTGGATTCCGTTCGTCTCCGAAGGGGCCTTCGGCCGTTTCCCCTTCGGAGGAGAGCGGCGCTACTCAAGGGGCTGTTGTGTCGGAGTCCACCTTCGGGCCCGATTTCCACCAACAGGGCGGTCGAACTCGGCGCCCTCAACATCGACTTCAAGCCATGAACTGCTATCAAGTCCCAGGCACTAGTCGACTTCATGGCAGAATGGCGGGAGAATCAGCTACCAACTCCAACCGAGCGCCCAGAACACTGGGTGATGTACTTCGACGGCTCACTCAAGCTCGAAGGGGTAGGTGCAGGGGTACTACTGATCTCTCCAAAGGGCGAACAACTCAAGTATGTCCTGCAGATCTTCTGGAAGGTCTCAAACAACGAAGCCGAGTACGAAGCCCTACTTCACGGGCTCCGCCTCGCAATCTCTTTGGGCATCAAGCGGCTACTAGTCTGCGGCGACTCCACAGTGGTCATCAACCAAGTCAACAAGTCTTGGGATCGCAACAAGGAGAACATGGACGCCTACTGTCTGGAAGTCCGCAAGCTCGAGAACAAGTTCTACGGTCTTGAGTTCCACCACGTCGTTCGCGACAACAATGTTGCCGCGGACGTCCTGTCGAAGCTTGGTTCTACTCGCGCGCAAGTACCTGCTGGAGTCTTCGTCCACGAGCTTCACGCGCCATCCATCCCGGAGTCGGCGCCAACAGCCACTGACCCTGCGCCACCACAATCCGGCCAGGAGGTCATGATGGTTGACGTGGACTGGAGACAACCCTTCATCGACTACATCCGCGAGCAGAAGGTCTCATCTGACAAGAACTTGGCCGAACAACTCGTCCGCCGAGCCAAGGCCTACGTACTAGTCAGAGACAAGATCTACAGGCGAGGTGCTACTTCCGGAGTACTCATGAAGTGCATACCTCGAGAAGAAGGCAAGGATATCTTGGATGAGATCCACAAAGGCGTCTGCGGCAACCATGCGTCTTCTCGAACGCTGGTGAGCAAGGCTTTCCGATGGGATTTCTACTGGCCCACAGCTCTGGCCGACGCTGAAGAACTCATCAGAAAGTGCCAAGGATGTCAATTCTTCACCAAGCAGCAACACGTCCCAGCCTACAAGCTAGTCACCATACCACCAACCTGGCCCTTTGCCTGCTGGGGGCTCGACATGATTGGGCCTCTGCCAACTGCGCCAGGAGGATTCAACAGAGTCTTGGTGGCCATCGACAAGTTCACCAAGTGGATCGAAGTCAAGCCGGTCACCTGCCCAAAGGCCGACAGAGTACTCGACTTCTTGGATGAACTTGTGCATCGCTACGGGCCGCCCCATCGCATCATCACAGACTTGGGTTCCAACTTCAACAACCATCAGTTCTGGGAATACTGCGAGAACAGCGGGATCGACGTCCGGTACGTCTCAGTCGCTCATCCCCGTGCCAACGGCCAAGTTGAGCACGCCAACAGGATGGTACTCGACGCTCTCAAGAAGCGATTGCACGACGCAGCTAACACCAAAGGAGGCAAGTGGATCAAGGAACTACCCAACGCACTCTGGGGGCTTCGTACTCAGCCTACCAAGCCGACGGGGCAGTCGCCCTACTTCCTGGTCTACGGCTCCGAAGCTATTCTACCTGCCGACGTGATGTGGGAATCCCCGGCAGTAGAGCAATATGACGAAGGCATCTCAGAAGACAGCAGACGGGTTGACATCGACGGTCTCGAAGAAGCCCGCTACACCGCCCTCGTCCAATCAGCAAGGTACCTCGAGGGTATCCGACGCTACTATGATCGCAATGTCAAGGAACGCTCCTTCAACGTCGGCGATCTAGTCCTCCGTCGTATCCAGAACACGGACGGACTACACAAGCTCAGCTCACCATGGGAAGGTCCCTTCTCAATCTCTAAGGTCACCGAACCAGGCTCCTACCGCCTCCAAACACTTGAAGGCGATGACATCAGTAACTCGTGGAACGTCGACCAGCTGTGTCGCTTCTACGCGTAGTCGCTCGACTACTCTACGGGTCCAGGTCTACACGACTACTCATGGACTCCTCGCTGTAAGCGGCCTTCCGGTCCTGGCACTAGTCTCCGGACTACTCTTCTCCAAGATCCAGCGTCAACGGCTACTAACGGATCTTGGGCTGCTTAGAGCACTGAGGACTCTAACAGTGGTCTGTAACACCATGTACTCTAGATCCAGTTTATACGACTATTAACGGATCTCTAGCTGTAAGCGGCCTAAGGGTCCTAGCGCCACTTAGCCGTAGGCGGCCTCCGGGTCCTGGCGACTACACTTGTAAACGGCCCTGACCATCCAGGTGTACTCATTCATCTGTAATAAAGTTTGATTTTCATTCAACTTATTTACTGTGCCTTCCAATCAGGCATCTCCTACTGAGTACCACTACTCACAAGCTCCACCACGGTTTGGTACTCCGCACACTTCGTTGCAAGTGGCGGCTACGAGTACTTATTTCACAAATATATCGTGGACAACTTTCATTGATAATCCAAACAAGTTACTAACAACTCTGTTTGTTTTACATCAACTACTTTAAGCTACTCCTACAGGTACTCCTACTAAAGGTTGAGCTTTTCCGCCACTTGTTCAGCAATGGGCGCCATCTCCTCCAGGAGGGCCTTGTACTGATCGTCAGTACAGTTCGCTGCAAGTCCACCGGTGACTACGTTCATTAGAGCCTTGGGGAAATATGACTTCATGTATGCCAAGACTTGGTTCGGGATCGACTTCGCCAAGTGCTTGACATATGTCGCCAGACGCCCGGGGGCTTCCTTCAACCGGTCCACCAGCAGAGCAATCTTGGGCCCGCCCGGGTGTGGCACCAGCAGCCTTGCAATGGGTAGCGCGGCTTCCTCAAGTTCCTTCAGCTGGCCTCGCAGCTTCTCGCAATCTTCATTGAGCTTCTGCAGAGATTTATAGCAATTGACAAGGTCACGATCTGAGGCTTCATGAAGCTCCATGTGCTTGATACACTCATGGCGCAACTGAGCGTACTCATATTCAAGTACCTCTCTTTTGTCGGTCTCACGATACACGATGTTCTTCAAGTCCGTCTCCGACGCCTTCATTTGGTCGACCCTTTCCTCAACTCTGCAGACAACTCATCACACTGTCAGATTACCCCAAGGTACCCTAATAAGTACTCAAAGGCTTTGGCGGGAAGCATACCTTTATTCTTCTGGCGCAGTGACTTGTTTTTCCGAATCAAGTCGTCCCTCTTCGCCTGCATCTCTTGCACTTCGTTATGATATTGGGCGAAGGCACCGTCGAGCTTGGATTGGAGCAGGGCGGAATGTTTCTTCGACTTATCAAGCTCCTTCTCCAAGGCTTCGGCATGAAGGACTGTGTCGCCGTACCCCTTCAGCAGCTCAGACTTCTCACGAGATCTTTCAATAATATCCTGCGCAGACAGAACAGTCAAATGGGTACTTTGTATTTCATCGTACAAGACTACTCGAGGTACTCGCAACGTACCTTGACCCACTGCTGGGTATGCCGCCATGACTCCATGTTCAGAGCAACAACGGCCGGATCAACAAGATTGTCTTCCAGCAGCTCAAGACCCCCGCAGCTCGAAGATGCCTCCTCTGCCATAGCCGCCGAACGGATCAGCGCGGCTTCCTCTATGATGGGCGAGCGGACGACTACATCCGTGCTCGTCCTGTGGAGCGGATCGTCCTGCACTTCCACACCTGACTCGGGGGCCACCGCAGTCCCCAGCTCGGGGGCTGTTTCTTCCGCCGTCCCGGCCATCGGTCCTGTGGGCTCCGACTCCACAGTAGCCGTTTCCATGGCCACGGCTTCAGGAATCGAAGTTCCCTCAGCTTGTGCTCCTAGCACAATGAGTACACACAGTCAATCTCAGCGGCTACAACTACTATGCATAATGACTTCCAGTGGTGACAGGACTCCACCGCGATTTCAATCTGTGGCGGCGGCGTGGGTTCGCGCTCCTCCGCCAAGCGGCCCTCTCCGTCAGCTGGAGTGCTGGTCTCCTCACCGTCCCACGACAGGTCCGTGGATTTCCTGCATCACGAAGTAATCAAGTCAGCAATGCAAGTCTACCGTCTACATGACTACTTGAAAGTTCATAAGCACTTACAGTGTTGACCGCACCACGGTCACGGTCGGAGCACCTAGTATACTGATAATATCAAATATGCCAGCCTCGGCGGCAGCTCCGGCCTCAACAGACGCCTCCTCTGGTTGCTCCACAGCTACAGCCGGTGGAGGGTTTCGTCCCTCTTCAACCGATGGCTGCGGCTCCGCAGCGCCGGTCTCCTGCCGTGCCGCTGCCGGCACGACTTCTTCGGTTGACAGAGGCGGGCTGATACTCCTATCAGCTACCACCCCCACGGTGTCCAGGACCCCCTCGTCGCCCTGGTCTATGGGGTCTGGGGAGGGGATATCCTGCAACATTACAAGATAACTCATCAGCACACGACTACTTATCAGCTGTGCTCGACTACCCTAGTCGCGGTGTTTACCTCTTGGTTGGTCGTCTCGGAGATCTTCAGCTTCTTGACGGCGCGTTTCCGCGCCACGTTGCGAGGCCTCCTCAGCGGCACCGGCAGGTTAGCCTCGAGACTAGACGGCCTCTCGATGATGACTGGGACGTCTGGCATCCCAGCTCGGCTGAACCTGGAGCGCAGCTGGAACCTTTGCTACAGTGTTTCTTCATCTTCATCGTCATCAGAGCCGGACTCGATGACAACGGCGTCACTGCCTTCACCGACTTCGCGGTGCTCCTTCTTCTTGCTCTTCTCCTCCGGTTGCTCCACAAGTCGCGGAGGGGAAGTCGGGACTGAGATGTATTTTGCCATGTCATCCTACCATATACAGCACATGTGAGTACGACTACATCAAGCTAATCAGTACCCAGGGGCTTCTGTCACGACTACTGACCTGGCTTGGTGGCCGAGCTGCGGAGTACTCGGGAACCGGGCAAGGAGTGTACGGCGGCATGTCCTTGAAGATCTTGCCTAGCCTCTCGACAATGGCATCGTCCTCGACTTCAAAGCCAGGCATCCGGGACGTATCCTTGTCGCCGGTGTACTGGTACCCGAGGGTGTCTCGTGCCATCAGTGGCTGCACCCTCCTCTTCATGAAGCTGAAGGCCATGTGTTCGGCCCTCAGACAGGCTTCTCACAAGGCCTTGATTTTCTTCAGCAACTCGGGAAGCTGAATACCCTCTTGCATGGTGGGCTCTGTGTTCCACCACGGCTTGTGCTTCGGTTGACACCCGCTCGGCTTCGGCAGCTCAGGATGGTGGTTGCTGATGTAGAACCATTTGGCCTTCCAATCCTGGTTGGAGTCTATCAACTTGTACTGCAGGTACTGGTCGGCGGCGTCTTCACGCATCTGGATACCGGCACCTCTGACTACTCGTGTGTCGTTGGTGCTCGGTTGCGGCTTCAACTGGAAGAACTTCCGAAATAGCACCTAGTGGGGTTTGATACCCACAAATGCTTCGCAGAAGTGGACAAAAATAGAAACTTGGAAGATTCTGTTAGGGTTGAGATTAAGGTACTCGATGCCGTAGTACCTGAGCAGACCCTTGAAGAAATCACTAGCGGGGAGCGCCAATCCGCGCTCTACGAACCGGGCGAACATTAGGATTTCGTCCGGGTTCTTCTCCATCGGGTATGGATCGCCGGTGGCGGTGTGCCATAGATCCACCTCCTTCTCATGAAGGTACCCGCTGTTGACCAAGGCGAGGAGGTCTCGGTCTTCAGTTTCGCCTTCTTCCACTCCTTCGCCGGATTGGGGCGAGGGGACAAGGGTGGCGACGTCGACGACTGGCCGGCATCCCCGGTTTCTTCATCGCGGCTCCTTTTCTTCGACGCACCGGTCTTCTTGCCCTTCGCTGGAGATCCCTTCATTCTCCAAATGACGGGTGTCTTCAGTTGCATTCGCTCGGGGGCTACAGTGCCGGGTGAACTGCGGCAGCGCGAGCAAATGGATCTAAGTCTCTGCGCGGCGGCGGCGGCGGCAGCAGAGGAGCAGAGGAGGCGACGATTCAGATCTAATATGAGGAATGCAACTGCTAGGAGTGAAAAACCCAAAGGGACTCACCGGTTATTTATAACCGGCCCTGGCGGCTCGGTTCTCAGCGGGCAGATACGACGCCAGACGGGTGACCTAGCGACAGCAGCGTGACTCTTCAACTTCCAGTACTCGATGCTCTCCATCTCGGGGGCTCGACTACTTCAGATGACCTCAGTGGGATACAACTAGATTCAAGACCCACTCAGGACACATTCTACAGTCAAGATGACCCGTTAATTCGAGAGGAAGTACTCGACTCAAGGCTCGGGGGCTCCGTGCCACGTGTCCTTCAATTTTTTCTTCGGATTTTTCGAGATAAGATTGGCAGAACTTCAGACTGACCCTCAGCTTGAATCTACGATTCGACCTAAGGCTCGGGGGCTACATTCCATATGGAATGCGATTCTCCGAATCACATTTTCCATATGGTCTCTTCATCAAGACATCACGAGTATTATTGAAGACCTTCGAGAGAAGCACTCGGGGACGCTTGGGGACTACTCGAGAAGACTTCAAGACTACTCAAAGATCAGCTGGAGTACCTTCCAGCCTTGGGATGGTTCAAGCACTCTTGAGGACTTTCGGCTTGTGGAACTCGGGGACGCTCAAGGACTACTCGCCAAGGCCATCAAGACTACTCGAAGACATCCTGCTTGACTACAAAGTACTTGGGGGCTTGTCGTATGGACATCCCTGGGCCCACTACTCTGGTGGGTACCAGGACCGACTACTCAGTGGGCCCCTGGGACTACTCGACTTGGGTCACACGGCAGCTGCTGGCATGGGGCGCAAGGACTACAGAGGGATAGTACTCGGTTAGGAAGCTACACATGTCCGGATCCATGTAAAGTACTCCTAGCCGTACACGACTAGTACTCTCCCCTCAAACCGACTTGTAACCCTGCCTCCCGGACTATATTAGGCGACGTAGGGACCCCTATCTCTTCATCCGCATCATCTTGTAAACACACCCAATCAATCCAGAGCTACGCAGCATACAGGACGTAGGGTATTACGCACCTCGCGGCCCGAACCTGTCTAAATTGTGTGCCACGTGTCTCTCCTTCGAGTTACCGGTCTCGGCGAGGCCACATTCATCTACCTCAGGTACTCCCCTTGGTAGGTTGCCAGTCTAAAACACCGACACCTTGAGCGTCCCCGAGTTCCACAAGCCGAAAGTCCTCAAGAGTGCTTGAATCATCCCGAGGCTGGAAGGTACTCCAGCTGATCTTTGAGTAGTCTTGAAGTCTTCTCGAGTAGTCCCCAAGCGTCCCCGAGTGCTTCTCTCGAAGGTCTTCAATGGTACTCGTGTTGTCTTGATGAAGAAACCATATGGAAAATGCGATTCGGAGAATCGCATTCCATATGGAATGTAGCCCCCGAGCCTTAGGTCGAATCGTAGATTCAAGCTGAGGGTCAATCTAAAGTTCTGCCAATCTTATCCCGAAAAATCCAGAGAAAAAACCGAAGGACATGTGGCACGGAGCCCCCGAGCCTTGAGTCGAGTACTCTCTCTCGAATTGAAGGATCATCTTGACAGTAGAATGTGTCCTGAGTGGGTCTGGGATCTGGTTGTAGCCCACTGAGTCCATCTGACGTAGTCGAGCCCCCGAGACTGAGAGCGTCGAGTACTGGAATTTGAAGAGTCAGGCAGCTGCTGCTAAGTCACCCGTCTGGTGCCTTATCTGCCCGTTTAGAACTGAGCCGCCTGGCCGGTTATAAATAACCAGTGAACCCCTTAGGGTTTTTCATTCCCAGCAGTAGCATTCCCCCAGATTGGATCTGAGAGACTGCCCTCTCTGCTCCGCCGCTGCCGCCGCCACCACAAAGTAGATTGGCCGCAGTCCGCCCCCTCCTTAGCCCCCGAGCGAATGCGAGTGAAGACTCCGGTGACTTGGAGGATGAAGGCATCTCTAGCAAAGAGTAAGAAGACTGGCGCGTCGAAGAAGAGGAGCCGTGATGAAGCCGGAGATGCCGGCCAGTCGTCGTCGTCGCCGCCCTCGTCCCCTCGCCCCAATCCGGCGAAGGAATGGAAGAAGGCAAAGTTGAAGACCGAAGATCTTCTTGCCTTGGTCAATAGTGGTTTCCTCCGCGAGAAGGAGATGGATCTATGGCGCACCACCACTGGGGATCCATACCCAATGGAGAAGAACCCGGACGAGATCCTGATGTTCGCGCGGTTCGTAGAGCGCGGGCTGGCGCTCCCCGCCAGCGATTTCTTCAAGGGGCTGCTCAGGTACAATGGCATCGAGTACCTCAATCTCAACCCCAATGGAATCTTCCATGTCTCCATATTTGTCCACTTCTGCGAAGCCTTCGTGGGGATTAAGCCCCACTGGATCTTGTTTCGGAAGTTCTTCCGATTGAAGCCGCAACCGAGCAGCAATGACCCGCGAGTAGTCGGAGGCGCCGGGATTCAGATGCGAGAAGATGCCGCCGAACAGTACCTACCATACAAGTTGATAGACTCCAACCAGGACTAGAAGGCAAAGTGGTTCTACATCTGCAACCACCATCCGGAGCCGCCGAAGCCGAGCGGTCATCAACCGGAGCATGCGCCGTGGTGGAACATGGAGCCCACCATGCAGGAAGGTATCCAGCTACCCCCACTGCTGAAGAAGATCAAGGCCCTTCGGGAGGCCGGACTGAGGGCTGAGCACGTGGCCTTTAGTTTTATGAAGAGGAGGGTGCAGCCACTGATGGCGCGAGACACCCTCGGGTACCAGTACACCGGTGACGAGGATACGTCCCGGATGCCTGGCTTCGAAGTCGAGGACGACGTCCTTGTTGAGAGGCTGGGCAAAATCATCAAGGATATGCCCCCGTACACACCGTGCCCGGTGCCAGAGTACTCCACAGCACGGCCGCCAAGCCAGGTCAGTAGTCGTGACATAAGCCCCCGAGTACTGATTAGCTTGAAGTAGTCGTACTCATGCTTGCTTGATGTTGTAGGATGATGTGGAGAAGTACATCTCCGTCCCGCCCTCCCCTCCGCGACTTGAAGGACAGGCACAGGGGAAAGCGAAGCCCAAGGGGAAGGAGCACCGCGAAGTCGGTGAAGGCGATGATGGCGTCATTATTGAAGACAGCTCTGATGATGAGGATGAAGAGGCGCTGCAACAGCGGTTCCAACTCCGCCCAAGGTTCAGCCGAGCTGGGATGCCGAATAGCCCGGTCATCGAGAAGCCATCTAGCCTGGAGGCTAGCTTGCCGGCACCGCCTAGGAAGCCGCGCAATGTGGCACGGAAACGCACCGTCAAGAAGCTGAAGATCTCCGAAACCACCAGCCAAGAGGTGAATACCACGACTAAAGTAGTCGAGTACAGCCAACGAGTAGTCTGGTGCTGACAAGCTCATTTGACCTGTTGCAGGACATCCCCTCCTCGGACCCCGTTGATCAGGGCGACGAGGACGTCTGGGAGACGGTGGGGGCGGGAGCTGAGAAGAGTGTCAGCCCGCCTCCAACCACTGAAGAAGCCGTACCTATAGCGGCACATCAAGAGACCGGCGCCGTAGACTCGCGGGCGTCGGTCGAAGAAGGGCAAGGTCCTCCTCCAGTTGCAGCGGTGGAACAGCCAGAGGAGGCTCATGCCGAGGCCGAAACTGCCAGCGAAGCTGGCATAGTTGATATTGCCAGTATACTTGGTGCTCCGACCGTGACCGTCGTGCGGTCAACTCTGTAAGTTCTCTGAACTTTCGAGTAGGAAGTAGTCGTTAATCTTGCATTGTTGACTGGATACTTCGTGTAACAGGAAATCCACGGACTTGTCGTGGGATGGTGGGGATGCCAGCACTTCGGCCGATGGAGATGACCGCTCGGCGGAGGTGCGCGAACCCACGCCACCGCCACAAGCTGAAGCCGCGATGGAGTCTACTTTGGAAGAAGCCACCTTGGTCGAAGGTATGTGTCCTGTCACCACTGGTAGTCATCATGCGAGGTAGTTATAGTCGTTGAAATTGACTTCTTGTACTCATCTCGGTAGGAGCACAAGCTGAGGAAGCCGCGATCCCTGAAGCCATGGCTATAGAGACGGCTACTGTGGAGACGGAGCCCACAGAACCGGTTGTTGGGGCAACGGTAGCAGCAGCCCCCGGGCTGGGGACTACGGTAGCCCCCGAGCTAAGTGCGGAAGCGCAAGTCGATCCGCTCCCCGAGGCAAGTACGGAAGTAGTCGTCCGCGTGTCGATCATAGAAGAGGCTGCGCCGCTTCGATCGACGCCCATGCCAGAGATGGCATCATCAAGTCGTGGGGGTCTTGAGCTGCTGGAAGACAACCTTATCGACCCAGCCGTTGTCACTCTGAGCATGGAGTCCTGGCGCCGCACCCAGCAATGGGTCAAGGTACGTTGCGGGTACCCTGACTAGTCTTGCTTTGTTGAATACTGAGTACTCATGGACTAATTTTGTCTTGCGCAGGATGTGGTGGAGCGGTCCCGACAGAAGTCTGATCTTCTGAAGGGGTATGGCGACACAGTTCTTCGCGCTGAAGGCCTGGAGAAGGAGCTAGACAAGTCGAAGAAGCATGCGGCTTTACTCCAATCCAAGCTGGATGGCGCCTTCACCCAGTACCATAACGAGGTGCAGGAGATGCAGGCGAAGAGGGACGACTTGGTCCGGAATAACAAGTCGCTACGCCAGAAGAACAAAGGTATGTCTTCCACCGGAGTGCTGAGTACTTATTGAAGTACTTGCGAGTAGTCTGACCTTGAGTTGAGTTGTTTACAGAGCTTGAGGCAATGGTTGACCAGCTGAAGGCATCGGAGACGGACCTCAAGAATATCGTATACCGTGAGACCAACAAAAGAGAGGTACTTGAGTACGACTACGCCCAGCTGCGCCATGAGTGCATCACGCACATGGAGCTCCGTGAAGCCTCAGATCGTGATCTTGTAAATTGCTATAAATCTCTGCAGAAATTGAATGAAGACTGCGAGAAGCTTCGAGGCCAGCTGAAAGAGGTTGAGGAAGCTGCACTGCCCATCGTAAGGTTGCTGGTGCCGCATCCGGGCGGACCCAAGATAGCTCCACTGGTGGACCGGTTGAAGGAAGCCCCTGGACGCTTGGCGACGTATGTCAAGCATCTGCCGAAGTCGATCCCAAACCAGGTGCTGGCGTTCATGAAGTCATACTTCCCAAAGGCACCGGTGGATGTGGTAGCAGGCGGTCTTGCGGCTAACTGCAGCGATGATCAGTACAAGACCCTACTCGAGGAGATGGCGCCCATTGCAGAGTAGGTGGCGGAGAAGCTGAATCTCTAGTAGATGTACTTGTAGAGGTAGCTAGAGTAGTTCATGTAAAACAAACAAAGTGGTCAGTGACTTGTTTGAATTATCAATGAAAGTTGTCCACGTTTTGTATGTGAAATGAGTACTCGTGGCCGCCACTTGCAGCGAAGTGCGCGGAGTACCAAACTGTGGAGAAGTTGTGAGTAGTAGTACTCAGTAGAGTCTGTCTGACTGAAAGGCACAGTAAAGAAGTTGAATAGAATCAATCTTTATTACTGATGAAGGAGTACACCTGGATGGCCAGAGCGGTTTGCAAGTGTAGTCGCCAGGACCCGTAGGCCGCCTATGGCTAGGTGGTGCTAGGGCCCTTGGGCCGCTTACAGTTGCAGATCTGTTAGTAGCCGTATAGGCTGGATCTAGAGTACATGGTCTGTTGACCGCCGCTAGAGTCCTCAATGCTCTGAGCAGCCCAAGATCCGTTAGTAGAAGTTGATGCTGGATCTTGGAGAAGAGTAGTCCGGAGATTAGTGCTAGGACCGAGAGGCCGCTTACAGTGAAGAGTCCGTGAGTAGTCATATAGACTGGACCCGTAGATGAGTAGTCGAGCGACTACGCATAGAAGCAACACAGCTGGTCGACGTTCCACGAGTTGCTGATGTCGTCACCTTCAAGTGTTTGGAGGCGGTAGGAGCCTGGTCCGGTCACCTTGGAGACTGAGAAGGGACCTTCCCACGGTGAGCTGAGCTTGTGTAGTCCGTCCGTGTTCTAGATACGACGGAGGACGAGGTCGCCGACGTTGAAGGATCGTTCCTTGACGTTGCGATCATGGTAGCGTCGGATACCCTCAAGGTACCTTGCTGATTGGACGAGGGCGGCGCAGCGAGCTTCTTTGAGGCTGTCGATGTCAACCCGTCTGCTGTCTTCTGAGATGCCTTCGTCGTATTATTCTACTGCCGGGGATTCCCACATCACGTCGGCAGGTAAAATAGCTTCGGAGCCGTAGACCAGGAAGTAGGGCGACTGCCCAGTAGGCTTGGTAGGTTGAGTACGAAGCCTCCAGAGTGCATTGGGTAGTTCCTTGATCTACTTGCCCCCTTTGGTGTTAGCTGCGTCGTGCAATCACTTCTTGAGGGTGTCGAGTACCATCCCGTTGGCACGCTCAACTTGACCGTTGGCGCGGGGGTGGGTGACTGAGACGTACCGGACGTCGATCCCGCTATTCGCGCAGTACTCCCAAAACTGATGGTTGTTGAAGTTGGAACCCAAGTCTGTGATGATGCGATGGGGCAGCCCGTAGCGATGCACGAGCTCATCCACGAAGTCGAGTACTCTGTCGGCCTTTGGGCAGGTGACCGGCTTGACTTCGATCCACTTGGTGAACTTGTTGATGGCCACCAAGACTCTGTTGAATCCTCCTGGCGCAGTTGGCAAAGGCCCAATCATGTCGAGCCCCCAGCAGGCAAAGGGCCAGGTTGGTGGTATAGTAACTAGCTTGTAGGCCGGGACGTGTTGCTGCTTGGCGAAGAATTGCATCCTTGGCACTTTCTGATGAGTTCTTCAGCGTCGGCCAGAGCTGTGGGCCAGTAGAAAGCTCGTCGGAAAGCCTTGCTCACCAGCGTGCGAGAAGACGCGTGGTTGCCGCAGACGCCCGTGTGGATCTCCTCCAAGATGTCCTTGCCTTCATCCCGAGGTATGCACTTCATGAGTACTCCAGAAGTGGCACCCCGCCTGTAGAGCTTGTCTCCGACTAGTACATAGGTCTTGGCTCGATGGACGAGTTGTTCGGCCATGTTCTTGTCGGAAGGAACCTTCTGCTCGCGGATGTAGTCGATGAAGCGTTGTCTCCAGTCCACGTCGATCATCATGACCTCCGGACCAGACTGTGGTGGCACAGGGTCAGTGGTCGTTGGCACCGGCTCCGGGATGGATGGCGCATGAAGCTCGTGGATGAAGACTCCGACAGGTACTTGCGCACGAGTAGAACCAAGCTTCGACAGGACGTCCGCTGTAACATTGTTGTCGCGGACGACGTGGTGGAACTCGAGACCATAGAACTTGTTCTCGAGCTTGCGGACTTCCAGACAGTAGGCGTCCATGTTCTCCTTGTTGCGATCCCAAGACTTGTTGACTTGGTTGATGACCACTGCGGAGTCGCCGTAGACTAGTAGCCGCTTGATGCCCAATGAGATTGCGAGACGGAGCCCATGGAGTAGGGCTTCGTACTCGGCTTCGTTGTTTGAGACCTTCCAGAAGATCTGCAAGACGTACTTGAGTTGTTCGCCCTTTGGAGAGATCAGGAGTACTCTAGCACCTGCGCCTTCAAGCTTGAGTGAACCATCAAAGTACATCACCCAGTGTTCTGGCCGCTTGGCTGGAGTTGGTAGCTGATTCTCCCGCCACTCTGCCATGAAGTTGACTAGTGCCTGAGACTTGATAGCGGTACGTGGCTTGAAGTCGACGTTGAGGGCACCGAGTTCGACTGCCCACTTGGAGATTCTTCCAGTAGCAACCTGATTGCGGAGTATGTCACCGAGCGGGTAGTCGGTGATGACGACAATCGAGTACTCCTGGAAGTAGTGTCGTAGCTTCCGCGAGGTGATGAGTACTGCATAGAGTAGCTTCTGGACCGGTTGGTACCGTGCCTTGGACTCTAACAGAACCTCACTGACGAAGTGGACTGGTCACTGGACTGGGTAGGCATGGCCTTCTTCCTGCCGCTCGACAACAATGGCAGTACTGACCACATGAGTAGTCGCAGCGAGGTAGAGCAGTAGCTGCTCCTTTTTGCGAGGAGCCGTGAGGACCGGTGGCTTTGATAGGAAGTTTTTGAGCTGCGCCAGAGCCTGATCAGCCTCCGCGGTCCATACGAACTTCTCTTGGTGCTTGAGTAGTTTGAAGAAGGGTAGTCCCCATTCTCCAAGCTTCGAGATAAATCTGTTCAGGGCTGCCATGCACCCGGTCAGCTTCTGGACATTCTTGATGCAGGTTGGAGCTTTCATATTGGTGATGGCGGAGATCTTCTCGAGGTTGGCTTCGATGCCGCGATGGCTGATGATGAAGCCGAGTAGTTTCCCAGATGGTACGCCAAAGACGCACTTGTTGGGATTGAGCTTCCATTGTTACTCTCGCAGAGATGCGAAAGTCTCTTCAAGATCGGCGATGAGCGTATCGGAGTTTCTGGTCTTGACGACCACGTCATCCACATAGGCTTCGACATTCTTGTTGAGCTGCTTCTTGAAGCAGGCCTGGATAGCTCGCTGGTATGTAGCGCCGGCGTTCTTCAACCCGAACGACATTGTCGTATAGCAGTAAGCGCCGAACGGGGTGATGAACGCGGTCTTCTCCTGGTCTTCTTCCTTGATAGCAATCTGGTGGTACCCGGAGTAGCAGTCGAGGAAGCAGAGCAGGTCGCAGCCCGCCGTGGAATCAATGACTTGGTCGATCCACGGCAACCCGAAGGGGTCCTTGGGGCAGTGCTTGTTGAGATCGGTGTAGTTGACACACATCCTCCACTCGTTCGTATTCTTCTTGCGGACGAGGACGGAGTTGGCGAGCCACTCAAGATAGAAGACTTCACGGATGAAGCCCGCCGCGAGTAGTTTGGCGAGTTCCTTCTTGATGGCATCCCGTCGGTCGTCGGCGAAACGGCAAAGGTGTTGTCATTTGGGAGTAGCTTTAGGGTCGACGTTTAGTGAGTGCTCGATCAGCCTCCTGGGCACCCCTGGCATGTCCGCTGGTTTCCACGCGAAGATGTCTCGGTTAGCCCGAAGGAAGCTGATGAGCGCATCTTCCTATTTCGGGTCGAGCCCTGCGCCGATCATGGTAGTCTTGCTGCTGTCGCCCGTCCCGAGGTCGATGGCCTTCACCTGCACTTCCTCCGACGGTTGAGGCTTGTTTGCGGTGTCAGTCTTCTCGGGTATCTCGAGTTCGGTTGGGGCAAGCCTCTTGGATGCAGCGAAGATCTCCATCATTGCATTGGGTACTTGGTTGGTCGCTACGAGTTCTACGGCTTCGGTGTCGCAGTCGAAAGAGATCTTCAAGTCCCCTTGTAGCGTGAGTACTCCGGCAGGACTTGGCATCTTGAGTACCAAGTAGGTGTAGTGGGGTACCGCCATGAACTTGACGATAGCTGGTCTGCCGAGAATGGCATGATAGGAGGTTTCGAAGTCCGCAACCTCGAACTTGATGTACTCGGTGCGGTAGTTCTCCCTTGTCTCCCCGAAGGTAACTGGCAGGACCACTGAGCCTAGTGGAATAGCCACGTTACCGGGGACAATGCCGTAGAAGGGTGATGCGCTCTTTGTGAGCATGTCGGTGATGTCGAGCTTCATTTTCTTCAAGGTCTTGGTGAAGAGGAGATTGAGTCTGCTCCCGCCGTCGATGAGTACCTTGTTGAGTCTGGAGCCCGTGACTACAGGTTTCAGGACGAGTGGAAAACGTCCTAGCTCGGAGAAGCTTGTCCATTGGTCCACGCGGGAGAAGGTAATGGGTACCTCCAACCACCTTAGAGGTGTCGGCACCGCTGGTTCAATGTTCAAGACTTCCCGTCGGGTGGCCTTCTGAGACCGCTTGGTGGGTAGTCCGCCGAATAGGACATTCACCATCTTGTCAGGTTCCTGGAAGCTGCCGTTGCCCTCGTCAACTTTTTTCTTGCCCTTCTTGTCGTGAGGAGGCCGTGGGTCGGGAGTATCCTTGAGTGCTCGCCGGAGCTGGTAGCACTGCTCGGTGGTGTGATTGCCATCCAGATACCATGGGCACTTCTCTTTGAGCAAGTCTCTGAAGCCGCCTGAGGTCTTTTTCGAGTTGTCCTTCACAAGGCGCTATATAGCCGCGACTATATTATCTGGCTTGCGCTTGCGGTTGGAGCTCGAATTGTTGTTGTTGTGGCGATCCCCTTGATCTTTGTTGTTGTTGACGCCCGTGTTGCTCTTGTTCTTGCCGCGAATGGAGTCGTACTTGGCATTCGCCTTGTCCTCTTTGTCGGCCCATGACGTGATCATTTTCTTGAGCTTGGTGATGGAGCTCGGGCGGTGGCGACTGAAGTCTTCGAAGGTGCGACGGTGATAGAGCCCGTCTTGGAAGAGGTCGATGACTTCTTTGTCGGTGACGTCGAGTACGGTCGCGCGCTTGTCGAAGAAGCGCCGCATGTACTGGCGGAGTGTCTCGCCTTGTTCTTGCCTGACCATTGCTAGATCCATGCGGGTACCTGAGCGCCCCATGGTGCCCGTGAAGTTGCTAGTGAACTGCGCTTTCAGCTGGTCCCACTTGTCGATCGAGTTCTTTTCGAGTGACTCGAGCCACGTGAGTGGGGCTTGATCCAGGCAGAAAGGGAAGAAGAGGCACTTTGCGTCGTTGTTGCCACCAGCATTTTCGATGGCCAAGGCGTAGCACCTGAGCCACTGAACTGGGTCTTGCTTCGCGTCATACTTGGTGATCCCGAGAGGTTTGAATTTCTCAGGAAGGAGCAGATTGCGAAGCCGTGCAGAGTAGGCGGGGAAGCCGTCGCTGTCGCTTGCTTCAGTAGCCTTCTTGCGGCGGATCTCGTCGATCCTGTGGCGTGCGTCGTAGCCGCCACGTGCATTGCCGGTGGCGTGGCTAGTCGCGTGGCCTCGGCCTCCGCGATCGCCACCGCCACCAGCTTTTCTGCCGGCGTCATGGGATGAACTTCCGCCGCTGCTGCCACCACCACCGCCGCCGCCGCGACTACCTCCGGTGCCACCCTGGCTGATGCCGCCCTGTGAGGGTCCTCCAGCAAAGGCCATAGAGCGGTTGGGATTTGGCTGGTGTTCACCACGGACACAGTTCCGTCCATCGTCTGCCGGGCTGCGGCTAGTGGCTTCGTGGTTTCCGGCGGGGGGTACTTGGGCGACCCTGTTGTCGACCCGCATGAAGTAGGCGTCTTCGGCAAGTTTGGCGATGACTTCGCTAGCGCGGATCCCCTGGGCCTGTCGTGTATCTGAAGGACCGGAACGGCGAACCAGAGAGGGGGGGAGTGAATGGGAGTCGATAAAAATTCTACTCAAGAATTCGGCCTATGAACCCAAAATCACACGGACACCTCCACAAGCTTCTCTTGCCAAATCCACGTAGCCACTGGAGTGCTACTGGACCTAGGAACAAGACTCCACCAAGCAACACTCGAAATACGCAGCGGAAAACAACTCAAGCACCTGCTGCCAGAGTAAAACCGGTCAGGCCAGTTTCTCAAACCGGTCAGACCGGTTTTGCAAGGGGAGAAAACAACTAAGTCACCCGAAACCGGTCAGACCTCTTTGCCAAACCGGTCAGACCAGTTTTGCCAGACTTAGCCAAAATCCAACACACCAAAACCGGTCAGACCTCTTTCCCAAACCGGTCACACCGGTTTCGCCCAGGGAGCTCAAACTCAAAATCCCAAAACTAGAGCAAACGAACTCGAAACTCAATGAGACTTGGACTAGAGCTTCTTCCACCAAAAGAAAACTTGTTCGAAGAAGATCTCCTCCAAAACACACGTTTGACCAAATCGGTCAGACCGGTTTGGCAAACCGGTCAGACCGGTTTTGCCCAGAAATCCCCCAAAGATCAATAAGGCCAAAAACCAAGCAAACAAACTCCAAACGTGACAAAACTTGGACCAGAGGACTTTTTAGACAGAGAACAACACACCTACCAAAATTCTTCCCAAACGGCCACTGTGACCAAAACTGGTCAAACCAGTTTCCCAAACCGGTCAGACCGGTTTCGCCCAGACACACGGGAAAAACTCAGCCCGCGGAAACCACCTCTTCTTCCAACCAATCGATCTCCCGATTTACCCAACGGATTGCAACCAAACTTCGGGGGAAGGTGGATTACCTCTTGGGCAACCTCTATCTCAAGGGATCCATCCCGAAATGCATCCAAAAGGGAGGAATCGAAAGTCAACCACCAAGAACACTTTTTCCCGAGTTCATCTAAAAACCACCAAATCGAAGGCCTTTCCACGGGTTTGGAGGGGCAAGATCACCAAGAAAAGAGGCACCCCATCCTCTTGTGTGATTCCCACTACAAATCCCGCAAAGAAACTCCTCCAAAATCTCTTCACGAAAATCCCAAGAAAAGGGCTCCGAAAATACCTCCGAAAATGGCATAAAAGAAAACGCCACGGGAATAAAGGATTTGGCACAAGATTAAGAAGGATAAATCACTATGAATCATGTAGCCATATCCGGTTACAAGCCATACACAAGAACCACAAATCTTGGTAGGCAAAAAGCTCAAACAAAGAGCCACTCTCCCCTCTCTTCCTCTCACCAAGAGCACTCCAAGAAGAAGGAGCACACCGACCTAACCTAGCCAAAAGAGATGGCTGCCCAACCAGCCACTCCTCCTACATATAGAGCCCTCCGGACAAAAGACCGAAGTGCCCCTACACTAGGAGTTACAACACAAGCCCATGCAAGGGTGTTTTGGTCAATCACATGATTAGCACCATCGGACGGATGCGCATCCTCCGCAAGCCTGCGTACCACCGACGCAACTCTTGCGATCATGCCGCGTGTCCTCCGCTTCGAAGCATCTCGGTGCCCTGCAACCCCAAACCTGTCAGACCGGTTTCCCAAACCGGTCAGACCGGTTTTGGCCTGACAGCCACGCCCGGTCTTCGGCCTCGGTTTTGTGGCTGAGCCGAGTAACCCGGTGGTTTTCTGGTGAACCACCGCAAACCCCGCGAACTTGATGTAGCCTCCGCCAATCACCACTCATGACTCGGCTCCCACGAAGTCCCGGCTCGACCTTGGTTTTGAGGCTCAACCAAGAAATCGTCCGCCGACTTCATCCGGCTGTTCATGCCACCATGCGGCCTGCACTTGACCCCGCTGGCCACCGGGTCTCTCGAACCAAGCCTACTTGTCTTCTCCACACCTGGAGGCCTCACTGGCGACGACCTTTCGCACTTGTTCTTCACCTACACCAACACCAGTCAAGCCGCAACCTGCACCTGCAATACTTAGCCAAGAATCAGTCCACACCACGTTGTCAATCACTCATCACACCAGGAAGCGACCATCCACCGGTCCTCGAACCACACCTGGCTCTCAATCTCCCCCTTGATGAGTGCATTGACAACACACACGTTTTGGTAACCAAGAGAAAAGGAAAAGAAAAGAAACGACTAAAAGAAAACTCAAACAAGCGATCGAAAGCCAAACAAAGGCAAAGAGCAAGATCACTTGAAAGAGGAAAGACTTGGTCCCCTTAGGCAAGGGCAACGGCTCGACACAACCGAGTCAAAAACAAGCTCAAGCAAAGAGCACAAACCACCAAAGCAACCACGAGCTCCCCCTGCACATATGCATACTTGTGACAACCCGCCCAGGAAAATACCGTACTATCACCTAAACCAATCCACTTTGGTCATTAAGCAATAATAAAGTATCATCCTGTCGTTAGTTGCCGGGTTAACGCCCGGTAAATCACTTACAAAGCAACAAGGATCGACATATATGCATTAAAACTCACGCGAAGGCGAGTCCAGAGAACAACATATGATTAACATCCAAATTTACCCTGAAGGGCTTAATTATTACAAACCGGAGTTTTTGACATGATAACGAAGTTCAGAGTTTTGAAAATAGCGGAATTAAACTAAACGGCACTAGAAAACATCACGGGAGGCCTGCCCTGATGCCTTCATTCATCGTCTTCAACCCACTCCAGCTCCCAGCCAGGCGGGATCTCTCCAGGCCACACATCAGCGAAGGCATTACCTGGAGCAACAGATTATAGCAAGGCTGAGTATATTAATACTCAGCAAGACTTACCCGTCGGTGATAACTACTTCACCAACTCTAGACATGAAAGACTTTTTTGGCCAGTGGGGTTTCTTTTGCTGAAAAGCAACAAAGAATAGGTCCTTACTTTCAATATTTTAGCACAAGTTCTAGTTGATTATTCCTTTCTAAATTAGCAAGCTAGTGCAAGCATAAGTTGTGCAAACAATTAATCAAGCATAAATATTCATCAACTTCCATCATTAGGGATCTCATGGCCAGTGGAGTAAGTAGTCTCAGATAACGGTGAGAGGCCGACAATCGATTGATTTAAACCTTGCAAGGTAGACCTAAACACACGGTAGGGTGCCCCCGCGAGGACAACCACCAGGCGGTTCCCAAAAGTCCTCGGTTCGGGATAAAAGGCCACAGTCTTCGGTACAGGCTATCTGGTATACCCCTCAAGGCACCCAGCATCGCACATGCACCACCGGTAGCTAGCCGGGGGACGCATCCCAAGATTAGTCACAGTAAAATCTCTTACCGTCTCGTTAAGGTACTAGGCTTACCATACCCATTTCCGACAAGTGTTTAGTACGTTCAAACACTTAACCCACGAAAGCCATTGGACCAGAGCCCACATCCCATGCTCTTACCACGTGAGCAATCCATTTATAAAGATCTTATGATTCCAACATAAGAACCTATTCTCGCGAGTGACGAGCATCACTCGACTTGTGACGGTCCTATAGCATAGCAGCTACCGACCTACATACTAGTAAAGACATAGGTACCTAGGGACCATGCATCTAGGGTTTCATTTCAACTCCTGAACGTAAATGCACAATCATCCACCGGATTGTGCTTGAACATTAAAATAACTATAAAACTTATAAAAGCAAAGATTACATTTCCTAGCCATGCAAATTAAAGGAAATGCATAAATAAATAAAAGTAAAGCTCCTGCATCCAACAACAAGCCTACAGGTACTCTGGCCCTAAACAAGATCAGAACACCCATAGGTTCATCACAAACCAATTTGAATTATGAACTATGCATTTAAATATATACCTAAGCATAAATCAGGATTAAATAATTCTAACAGAGATAAAATCATGATAAACTCAGGAAAGTTACTTCTAGGAATAACATGAGCTTTGCCACAAGTTGAGAACAAAAATCAATTCATATTTTGCTACAAAAATCAGTAAAGCAGAAATAGCATAAATACAAAGTAATTCATATAAAAAGATCTGTTCAACAACTTTGTGAAATTTTTGGTCCAGCGTCTAATCATGACAAGTCTAGCAACATCTCCAAAATTCAGCTCCGTAGCCTTTCTAGATTTTGAATTATAGCAAAAAGGTGTCAAACTGAATTTGAATTTTCATTCAAAACCTATAAGTCAAAACTATGGTCATGCTTTGTAGAAGTTGTAGATCTACTCTCACTGAGACCAACAAAATTGGGTTTGCATTTTTCTGAATTTTCTGTAAATATCTAGGCTATTTCTAAGGCACTGGACTGACTTGCAAGGAAACTAAGAATCTTTCTATTGCAACCGGGTCCCTGGGTTCACAACCATGCCCTTGCGAATTACAACCGTGCCCTTGCCGGCGGAGGGAAGTTCGCCGGCGGTGAGCAGGGCCGGGGGAGGTAAACAAGCGACACGGCCGTGCGATTGGTCTCACTAGGAGCGGATTGGTGGTGGCGGTGTGACCGGAGATGGCTCCGGCGAGCGGCGGCGGCGAGGTCGCGGCGGCGCGCCCGCGGGTGCTCGGTTTCCGGCGAGGTTCGAGGCGGAGAAGATCAACACGCAGCCATTGAAGCTCGAGTGGGACCTAAGGAAGGGCTAGGAGAGGTTGGCCGGCGGCGGGAGCTTGCGGGAGTGCGAGCTCGCGGCGGCGGCGGCAATGGCGGATCGGCGGGCGGCGGTGTTCACGCGCGGGAGGAGAAGGGGGCCGGCTTTTTATAGCCGAGCACGCGCAGAGGCACCTCGCTTCGAGGCTAAGCCTTCCCGCCGCTTCAATGCGCGGGTACGGCGGCCTTGGCGTGCGTGCGCGGCGGGCGGACCGACGGTGCCGCGGCGAGCGCGCGCACGCAGCGTGGCGTGCGGGCTCACCGGCCGAGGCGGCCCTTGGAGTTGCGTGCGAGGCTGACGCACGCCGAGCGCACGCCCAGACTTCGAGGCCCGGCCGTGGTACGGCGGCGCGGCGGCGACGCGTGGACGCGCGCGCGCGACGTCGCGCCGGCGCGTTCCCGCCCTCGGACCGTGGCATGTGCCTCTGTGCACTTGCACGATTCTCCAAAAATTACAAGTAAACTTCAAAATCCGTAGATAGGAAAGTTGTAGATGGGTGATTCCTCTAAAAGTTGGCTGAAACCGACTTTGAATTGGACTCAAATCGAAGGAGAAATTCAAATGCCAATTTGGAGGATTCTCATGTCTCGGTGAACAGTGACCCTGAGCTTTCTTGGCAATTTAGCACCTTTTCCATTCAAAACCAGCAATGCCACCCTGAAGATGAAATGTGTCCCTAGTGATTCTGCACAACTTTTGTATTGGTAGATTTTTAAGTGTTTAGGCAAAATTTGGAGAACACGGCAAAAGCTCCTGAGGACGTTCAAAGACATTAGGGTTGACCTAGGGTTTGACTAGATGTTTGACCAAACTTTGACCACAAGTGTGTGTAGACTTGATCAAGAGGGTCATTAGGGGTTGTCGGCTCGGTTTTCGAGGTGATGACCCAAGTTGACCATGGTTTGACTGGCGTCAACACGTTTGACTCGGTCATTAGCATTAATGACGCTAATTAAAAACCTGGGGCGTCACAATACTCCCCCTGGACATGTGCCAACCCTGGGCACAAACCGGTCAGGCCGGTTCCACCAAACCGGTCAGGCCGGTTCCCAAAACCGGTCAGGCCGGTTTAACTCAGCAGAAACACCCCCCCAAAAGACAAAAATGCAAAAGAAATGCACAAGCTCCCCCTTGACTGTTGAAATATGTTCTAGGGATGCAATGCAACTTTTCTCAACCAACCTTTCTCCCCCTTGTTGCCAATGCATGAATCAAGGCTCAAATTTGGAAAAGATGCAACTAGAGCTTCTCAAATAGACAAAATTCATCACAAGATGCTACACATGATCAAATGAGCAAGCTAGATACTCTACAGCATCGTATGAACATCAACTACATGATCACCAAGTTTCACAACCATTGGGTAAAGCTAAGAAAGAATTGAGCATTTTTGCGAAAAATCACCCTCTCATGAGCAAAGTCCTAAACATGAGCAAAACATGTCAAAATGACAAAGCCACACAAACTTCATGCTAGGACAACCATTCTAAGCATAAGACCATCATAAACACCCACAAGCACCTCATGTCATGTCAAAGCCACCGAGCCATGTGCCTACTTCTATATATGAGACTTCTCATTGGTAGGCATCATGCAACGGTTTAGCACCCAAGGCAAATTAAAATTAGCACATATGACATGGGAGCACATTTTCCAAGTAATTTACATTTCATTTTCAGATTTATAATTGGTACATGAAATGTCTTTACGACAAAAAGGAACTTATGCCCCTCCACAAGATGAAGCATGGGGGCTAAACATTCATGATGGCAAATGAGCCTTTGGCCCCATATGATCAAAATAAGCTATCCAACCACAAATTAAGCATAGCATAGCCACTAAAACATGTCAAGATCATATAAAGGCATTTACTCACAAGAGAGCATACATATGACATTTTTCAAAAACATAGTTATCATCCATGGATATAAATCAAGATCACCAAGAGCTAAGCCACACTAAGCCATATCACAGCAAACTAGCTCACAAGATCATATATAGCATATCATGGTGAACAATGTATATAGGAGACGCTTTTCCTACAAAATGCATATGATACAAATGCAATGCACAACCTAAGATACAAAGATGTCTATACATTATGATACATATACAATGCAAAATGCAAGAATGCACAAAAGGAGAGCTATACATATGCTACAAATGAGCTTCACCACCAACTCAGGAAAGCAACCACACACAATGCTCACAAACGACCGGCTCCTTAAGGGGAGGCAAAAGGGCTCGACACCACCGGCAAAAGAGCAAAGAAGCAAAAGACTCACAAGCTCCCCCTAAACACATGTACTAGGGCCAAAGAGCATACAAAGCTCACCCTAAGCACACATGATAGAGCAAAGAGCACACTAAGCACACAGGCTCCCCCTAGACTCATGCATTAGGTCCAAAGAGCATGTGAAGCTCACCCCACACACATGAGATAGGGCAAAGAGCAAAAGACCGAGTGGCTTGACCAATGCCACACCCTCGAAGGTCACAAATTCACTTACCTTGATCATTTCTTCAGAAGTCACTCATCCTCGTCCACCATCCCCGAAAGTGATGTACCTCCTTGACACCACCGGGGTATGAGGCCGGAGAACCACCCCCGATATCAACCAAATGTTCTCCGAGCCTCCCACCTGCAACTCAAAAACAAGCTGACTACGTGGCTGTGTCTCGTCGAAGGTCACCTCGCAAGTCTCCACGATTTGGTTAGTTTCAAGATTGAGCACACGAAATGCTCTAGAATGAGATGCGTAACCAAAGAAAATGTCATCAACAGACCTAGCCTCAAACTTGTCCAACTTCTTCCCTTTCTTCTCAAGAAAGAACACCCACGCATACCGAGAGTAGTCGTCCACCACAACAAGGACATACCACTTCCCACCCGCAGATCGCACACGAGCTGGGCCAACAAGGTCCATATGGAGCAGCTCGCATGGACGCTCAGTCATCACATCGGTGAGAGGCGGGTGAGAAGAGGCTACCATCTTGGCATGCCTACACGGCGCACAAACCAACTCTTTCTCATACCTCAACCGTGGCAATCCTCGGACCAAATTGAGTTTACTCAAGCGTGACAAAAGGTCAAAGCTCAAGTGACCCAACTTCCTATGCCACTTCCACAACTCACTCGAAGAACCAGCCAAAAAGCAACGCTCCACACCAGAAGACTGAGAGAAATCAGCTCGAAACACTTGACCCTCGGGAACGACCATGCAAACAAGGTCCCCTCGAGAATCTAAAATCCGAGAACCATCAGGCCGAAACAACACCTCAAAGCCCTCATCCAACAACTGGGACACAGAAAGCAAATTGAACCCCAGCGATTGAACAAGAGCAACACGCCTGAGAGTGACCTTGTCACTTACCTTGATCTCACCTTCTGATAGTACACGCCCTCGCCCATTGTCCCCAAACGTGATGTATGTCTTGGACACCTCCGGGACGAGACTTGAGAACCACCCCCTGTCCCCGGTCATATGCCTCGAGCAACCGGAGTCAATCAACCAAACGTTCCTCAAGTCTCCCACCTGAAATTCAAAAGCAAGAGCGAGAGCGAGCAAACATCTCAACACTGGGGTTAGTACCAAAAGAGTCAAACCAGTGTCGAGCCATCTCCTCAAAAGTGGGGTTAGCAAAACCATCCTATCACGCCTATAAAAGCTGGAACCACCACGAGGAAACCACTCCCGTCTCGCTGGAGAAGTACAAGAACCACAAAAGGGAAAGCGTGGTCTGTAGCCCCTCTGAGACTCAAAACTGCGACCCCTCCCAAACTCGTATCGACCACGAGGTGGAGAGCGTCTAGCAAACTCAACACCACCAGACTCAACATCCCTACCACTTGCACCTCGACCAAAAGAACTGAACCGACTAGCTCCATGAGCACGAAACGCAAACTGCTCACCCTACTGCCTCCAAACCGGTCTAACCGGTTCTGGAACCGGTCTGACCGATTTGCCTGTACGGGCAACCCAAACCGGTCCGACCGGATTCAAAACCGATCTGACCGGTTTATCCCGGCCAGTAGGGTCTCTTCCACCCGAAGCACTCCTAACTCCCCAAGCCAGAGCGCACACACAAACAACCTCACACGGGGCAACACAAATGAAGAAACGCTCTGAGCGAGAGAAGAACCTCCAAAGATCCCAATTGAGTACCATAGAAAAGATACCAATTGAAAGATCACAAATGGCTACCAAAAGCCACAACCTCAAAATCAAATCCCCTAACGAGTGAAGCCAAGCTCCCCCTCAACCAAAGACAACTAGCAAAGCAAGAACTAGGAAAAGAAAGAGCAAAAGAGAAGCTCTAAACCCAACCAAAAAGGGAGAGAACCAAAAGAGGAACAAAGCACAACCCGAAGACAACGCAAGCCCAAAACCCAAAGAACTCCCAAAACATGCTACACAATGCATTTACAATACGAAACAAGATAAATAAAGCATTGTAACATGATTTCACATATATGAATACAAGCATGGGCTAACAAGCATGTCATCAAGGTGCAAACCTATACAACTAGCTTAACCAAAATGATACAAATGAACACCATGCCAAATATGATAAAAGAACTAAATAAAGGCATGAAACAAGTTCATTTGGATCAACCACCAAGATATATTACAAAACTAGCATGACATGGTATACATGGGGGACAAACATGCTAACAAGAGAGAATAACAAAGAGCTAGCTGAAAATGATATGGATAAACAACATGTCATAACCACAAGAGGGCAACCATAAAGCATGGCATGATGTTCATATATATCATCCACCACAATATCATACAAAAGATAGCAAGATATGTATACAAGATCACAAAGCTATCATGAACAAGGTGGCTAGCCTACCATGGTTTATAACCAAGCATGATACAAGAACAAAGCATGCAACAAGTATACAAGTGAGTACAAAGAGAAAAGGAAAACTCACTATACATGTGTACAAAGGCTTTCAAGAGCCATCCAAAGCGGTGTGGAGAACCATCATGTGTTGATCACCCCATGTGCAATGATCAAGCACCATCCAATCCATGTTCTCCAACCGCGTCTCCATACCTACACACAAGGAGACGAAAAAGACCGAGTCTTGGATCCCAAAGGGTTAGCAAGCACATATTTGGGAATCCAATACTTGGTCACACGGGTGAGCGATGCACTCAACTTATCATGTGGGTTAGCATGATGCAAATGTCGGTTCGAAAGAAAAGGTTTTCGGACACTCTTAGAACCATGCCCCAAAGGAGCAACCCGCGAAGAAAAACGAGTGCTACCACAAGCAAAAAGGTAAAAGTCCCTCGAGGTCGTATGAGAGGAACCAACACAAGCACCACGGGAAACATGTCGCGGACCAACACAAGAAGCACTAGAAGCATGTCCACGAGCATGGCCTAACTCACTAGAAAGAGTGTCATAAAACCCGTCCACAAATTGTGCCTTCTTAGGCGCACAAGTGTTCATGCCATGAGAAGGGCTATGAACAAACAAAGGCCTAGAAGCATCGGCTCGCCGCATTCTCTTTGCCCGGCGGTAGCAAAAGCTCTCTTGATGCCCATCCTTCCCACAATGAGAGCAATGGTACAAAGGCTTATCAGGAGGCACGGTCCGAGTGGACGAATCACCATTCTCTTGTAAGTGAGAAGTCCCTTGGGACTTAGAGCAAGAAGCATCAACCTCAACACTCGACTTGGTGCCAACATTAGAATCACACATGCCATGAGAAAGGCTATGTGGCTTCTTAAAAGCTTTGGCACGCACACGTCACTCGTGCTTGACACGGCGAAAGCAAAACTCAACGGTATGCCCCTCCTTCTTGCAAAAGGTGCATTGGAACTTCGGTTTAGGAACATGAGTTCCAAATATGTGAGAAGCACCTTTGCCATCCGACACATCTTGGGCAACACCGAAGGAAGCAACAAGCTTAGGGGTAGCTATGAAAGAGCTATCCGAAGCACTAGCACACTTGGTACCATCCAAAGACTCACGCTCAAGAGAAGAAGTCGACTCCGGTTGAGAAGAAGCAAATTTAGAAGCATCAACATCGAAGTGACAAGAAATGCGAGAATCCAAACCCTTAGCACAAAGACTCTTGCATCTTGTGCGTAAAACCTCATTTTGAAATTTGAGGCTCTCACAAGTACCACATGTCATATTTCTCAAATTATCAATTTCTTTTTCAATGCACTTAGCATATGTGGTACCCAAGAGTTCATTCTCTTCCTCAAGGTTGGCACTCATCTCATTATGCTCAACCAACTTGGCGCTCATATCATCGCGCATTTTCTTCAAAGCCAAAACTTCACTTTCCAAATCAATGCAAGAGGTGCAAATGAGACCACATGAACAAGTATCATCATTTACATCAACTAAAGCATCATCATCATCACAAGAAGTATGGCAAGCATCCTCTACAAGCAACAAAGAGCACTTGCAACAAGACATAAACTTCAACTCACAAATTTCAGCCCTAGCATGCTCAAGATCATCTACACATGTGGTGTGAGTCAATTTTAATTGATTAAAATCAGCAAGCAAAGACTCACAAGAGGTACATGGTAGGGAAGCACTTGACTCTAGCAAAGCAATCTTACTCCTAGCCATATCAAGTTCATCATTCAAAGCAACACAAGAGTTGCAAGGCATAGAAGCATTGAATTTCAACAAGTCAATTTCAGATTGCAAGTTAGTAAGAGACAAGTTTAAATCTTCATTCTCTCGAAGAAAGGTGCCAACATCATTAGCATACTCAAGATTTTCTCCCCTAACAAGTTTATTTTCAGCAAGCAAAGCATCACAAGATTTGCAAGGCAAAGATGCATTGAAATGCAACATTTTAATTTCAGATTTTAGGTGAGCAAGAGAGGAGTTCAACTCAACATTCTTAGCATGCATGGTATTACAAGAGTTGCATGAATTCAAAGCACACGACTTCCAATGAGCCATACCACATTTCAACCTAGCAAAAGAACATTTCATCTTTTCATTCTTCCTACGCAAGGCATCACACAAATCTATGTTTCTCCTATGCAAATCCTCACAATCACATTCACAATCATTCAACCTATCGCATAGGATCAAGATGCCTTTAGCAAGCGTACCTTGGTTCATGTCTCTTAGCTTGCGGTAGAGCTCGCCCTTCTTGAGGTCACCATCTTGATAGTCCTCGATGAGGGACATCATCTCATCCACTCCGGCTTCCGCCTCAACCTCGATACTTCTCCTGCTCAAAGAACCACAAGGAGAAGAGCTTGGTGCCATACTCAAAGCACCGGTTAGGATTAGCCGAAAACAAGCTCAAATCGCGCAAACCAAAACCGCAAGACAAAGCACCCCTCCTCTTTTTGTCGCCCTATGGATCTTAGACTGGTTAGAGTCACAAAGACCCGCAACCGGCTCTGATACCACTTGAAGGACCGAAACGGCGAACCAGAGAGGGGGGGGAGTGAATGGGAGCCGATAAAAATTCTACTCAAGAATTCGGCCTATGAACCCAAAATCACTAGTACACCTCCACAAGCTTCTCTTGCCAAATCCACGTAGCCACTGGAGTGCTACTGGACCTAGGAACAAGACTCCACCAAGCAACACTCGAAAACACGCAGCGGAAAACAACTCGAGCACCTGCTGCCAGAGTAAAACCGGTCAGGCCGGTTTCTCAAACCGGTCAGACCGGTTTTGCAAGGGGAGAAAACGACTAAGTCACCTGAAACCGGTCAGACCTCTTTGCCAAACCGGTCAGACCGGTTTTGCCAGACTTAGCCAAAATCCAATACACCAAAACCGGTCAGACCTCTTTCCCAAACCGGTCACACCGGTTTCGCCCAGGGAGCTCAAACTCAAAATCCCAAAACTAGAGCAAACGAACTCGAAACTCAATGAGACTTGGACTAGAGCTTCTTCCACCAAAAGAAGACTTGTTCCCAGAAGATCTCCTCCAAAACACACCTTTGACCAAATCGGTCAGACCGGTTTGGCAAACCGGTCAGACTGGTTTTGCCCAGAAATCCCCCAAAGATCTACAAGGCCAAAAACCAAGCAAACAAACTCCAAACGCGACAAAACTTGGACCAGAGGACTTTTTAGACAGAGAACAACACACCTACCAAAATTCTTCCCGAACGGCCACTGTGACCAAAACCGGTCAAACCGGTTTCCCAAACCGGTCAAACCGGTTTCGCCCAGACAGACGGGAAAAACTCAGTCCGCGGAAACCACCTCTTCTTCCAACCAATCGATCTCCTGATTCACCTAACGGATTGCAACCAAACTTCGGGGGAAGGTGGATTACCTCTTGGGCAACCTCTATCTCAAGGGATCCATCCCGAAATGCATCCAAAAGGGAGGAATCGAAAGTCAACCACCAAGAACACCTTTTCCCGAGTTCATCTAAAAACCACCAAATCGAAGGCCTTTCCACGGGTTTGGAGGGGCAAGATCACCAAGAAAAGAGGCACCCCATCCTCATGTGTGATTCCCACTATAAATCCCGCAAAGAAACTCCTCCAAAATCTCCTCACGAAAATCCCAAGAAAAGGGCTCTGAAAATACCTCCGAAAATGGCATAAAAGAAAAAGCCACGGGAATAAAGGATTTGGCACAAGATTAAGAAGGATAAATCACTATGAATCATGTAGCCATATCCGGTTACAAGCCATACACAAGAACCACAAATCTTGGTAGGCAAAAAGCTCAAACAAAGAGCCACTCTCCCCTCTCTTCCTCTCACCAAGATCACTCCAAGAAGAAGGAGCACACCCACCTAACCTAGCCAAAAGAGATGGTTGCCCAACCAGCCACTCCTCCTACATATAGAGCCCTCCGGACAAAAGACCGAAGTGCCCCTACACTAGGAGTTACAACACAAGCCCATGCAAGGGCGTTTTGGTCAATCACATGATTAGCACCATCGGACGGATGCGCATCCACCGCAAGCCCGCGTACCACCGATGCAACTCTTGCGATCATGCCGCGTGTCCTCCACTTCGAAGTATCTCGGTGCCCTGCGACCCCAAACCGGTCAGACCGGTTTTGGCCTGACAGCCACGCCTGGTCTTCGGCCTCGGTTTTGTGGCTCAGCCGAGTAACCCGGTGGTTTTCTGGTGAACCACCGCAAACCCCGCGAACTTGATGTAGCCTCCGCCAATCACCACTCATGACTCGGCTCCCACGAAGTCCCGGCTCGACCTTGGTTTTGAGGCTCAACCAAGAAACCGTCCGCCGACTTCATCCTGCTGTTCATGCCACCATGCGGACCGCACTTGACCCCGCTGGCCACCGGGTCCCTTGAACCAAGCCTACTTGTCTTCTTCACACCTGGAGGCCTCACTGGTGACGACCTTTCGCGCTTGTTCTTCACCTGCACCAACACCAGTCAAGCCGCAACCTGCACCTACAATACTTAGCCAAGAATCAGTCCACACCACGTTGTCAATCACTCATCACACCAGGAAGCGACCATCCACCGGTCCTCGAACCACACCTGGCTCTCACTATCATGGTGATAGACATCAGGCATTGCTCAGGAGTGGTGTGTACCCGGTTGGCAACTTGCTCCAGAGCCTCATTGAGGTTCCGGATGGGGAGAGTCTCCCGGAGACGTCTGCGTCGATCGTTCCGCTTCCTGTTGCGGTCACGCCGGGCGTTCTTGTCTTCGGGGGTCTCGTTCGGGGGTGCGTTGGCGGACAACTCATCCTCTGAGATGTCGTCAAATTACCGGTCGGGTCGATTTTCCGAGGTCCCAGCATCTCCGATCGTCATGAAGACTTCACAGTCGAGAGTGGAGAGACTGGAATCAGTGGTCGCCACCTCGGTGGGGGTGTGCTCGTCGTTTAGAGCTAGTGGGGTCCCCTCCTGGAAGGGGAGTGAATCGAGGTAGGCGACGCAGCGTGAGTTGTCGTCCGTCAAGTCTGCGGGCTTGCGGTCGGGCCAGTAGACGAATCTGCCGGCGGGAGTGGATGTAATGACCAGGCCAGTGGCAGGACCTGACAGCGGTTCCTCAGTCATGTTGAGCTCGGACTCGAACTCGATTGGGTCCGATCCGAAGTCAAACTCGTAGGAAGAGTCCGAGTAGTAGCCGGTTGCGGTGTTGGAGTCCGAGGAGTACTCGGAGGCGATCTCCTTGCCGGCCCGGCGTGCGGTGAGGGCTTCCGCGTGGACCCTGCTGGCGTTGCAGAGACTGTATGGGAAGTGCTCGAGAAGGGGGACTGTCTCACACGATGGCTCGGGAGCCGGGTCGCATGAAATGATCCAGGGCGACGTCGAGTTCGAGTTAGAGGCGGATCCAAGCTCGAAGTCGGCGACTTGTTCGCAAAGTGAAAATTCGTCGAATTTTTCGACGAGTTGACCCGTGATGGCTTCGGGAAGTGTCACGAGCCCGGTCTCCGGATCCGGAGTCATGGTGAGGTAGCTCTGGAACGATCCAGCGCCGTCAATGGTGCAGACCCAGGAGCCGAAGACGAAGGTGTCACCGCGATTGAAAGCGGCGGTTGGCTTGATGACGATTGAAGCCGTCGAGTTCGCCATGTGATCTTCGGCGAGATCCCCTACCTGGCGCGCCAGCTGTCGGTGTTTTAGACCGGCAACCTACCAAGGGGAGTACCCGAGGTAGATGAATGTGGCCTCGCCGAGATCGGTAACTCGAAGGAGAGACACGTGGCACACAATTTAGACAGGTTCGGGCCGCGAGGTGCGTAATACCCTACGTCCTGTATGCTGCGTAGCTCTGGATTGATTGGGTGTGTTTACAAGATGATGCGGATTGATGAGATAGGGGTCCCTGCCTCGCCTTATATAGTCCGGGAGGCAGGGTTACAAGTCAGTTTGCCAGAGGAGTACTAGTTGTGTGCGGCTAGGAGTACTCTACATGGATCCGGACATGTCTAGCTTCCTAACCGAGTACTAATCCTCCGCTTGCCTTGCGCCCCACACCAATAGGTGCTGTGCAGCTCAAGTCGAGTAGTCCCAGGGGTCCACGGAGTAGCCGGTCCCAGTACCCACCTGAGTAGTGGGCCCAGAGATGTCTGTACGACAGTAGAAGAAACCCTGACTCGCATAGAAAGCCCTTTGCTCCTCTATCTGTCGCTGCTGCGCCTGCTGCATGGCGTCAATCCTCTTGCCAGTCTGACGCTGCCACCCTGAGTTAGCCTCAATGTGTGTGTTCAGCATATCATCCACTCCCATGACCTGGATGATGAGCTCTCCCAGCAGCTGCGCGAGCTGAGCCACTGTGCAAAGGCCGAAGAGTGCCGTCTGAAGGACGAAGACGGAGGTGGACCACCGGAGCTAGAACTAGTGGGTGTAGCCCACTAAGCACTGCTCGCACTCGCCCAAGCCGTGCCACTCGCACTCGGCTGGTAGGCAGGCTGGTCCCAACCAGGTGCATATCCAGGGGTAACCCCGAACATGTACCCCGCAGGGGCCCCTCCTGCCACCGGTGGTGTAGTAGGCTGTGGTGGTGGCTGCGACTACTGCTACTGCATGTGTGCTCTCTTCGCCGCGCTTCTGGTGGACCTACCTGAAACACTAGCACGATAGCCTTCCTCTTGCGTAACAAGGGGAATGGTTAATGACTCCGAGTTATACAACTGAAACTCCGGGTTAGGTAACAGGATCTGATTTGTATACCCCGGGAAGAAGAAAGTCAAAGAATCATTTGGGCCTCTCTTAAGTGTATGTCCTTGGATCAAGTACGCCTCATCAATGAGAACTCGGGATGTCCCAATGAAGGGGACAGGATTCCCGCTTAGAACCCCAAGTCTGAGAGAAATACGAGTCACCAAAGATGTACACTCAATAGGACCTATCATCTTAAAATTCATCAACCACTACCGAATCATAGCTTTAACAGGGGAGACCTTGATCTGTTTAGTAGCGGCATATAGAAGCATCAACTCATTGTTGCGCACGGGCCAAACATCTTCTCGTGGAAAGAGAGTAATGGCAAGCCACTTGTGCCACAATCGAAGAGTGGGATGCACGATATCATTGCACCGAGGTACAAATTTACCGCTATAAACTAGACCAGAAATATCTTCCCAGAAAGAATCTCGAACAAAACCCTCACAAGCCTTTTTCAAAGAAATAGCACAACGATGAGCAAAACCAAGGAGACGACTAAGATCTTTCCATGTAAGTCGGTAATTAGTCCCGAAAAGACAAAATTGAACACCGTTCGCTTCCTTAGTAAAAGAGCAAAGAAACTGGATGGTGAGGGGCCGAGAGCCAAGCTCTGTAACCGGCACAAACTCCTCCGAACCGAGAGCATGCCAAAAATAAGCGAACTCGAGGTTCATACCTGTCTTCTCCATAATTGCCGGGTCAAAGTCCCGGGTGTGGGCGAAGACTCGGTCCTTTAGGAGAGCGTAGGCTCGCTCCTCTCGAGCACCTCGCAAGCTGAGGTAGGGGGTGTCGTCGATGACCTCCTCTGTTGCTTGTGGTTCGGCTTGTTCTTCTTGCTCTTCTTCGTACTCCATCGTTGATGGGCTCGACATCGGCTCGGCGGGGACGGATGAACTTGCGCTTGCCCGTGAACGAGAGCGTGTCACCCTCCGGAGAGCGTTCGCCGCCCAACTCATGCTAGCACAACAAAGGGACAACAAGAGCAACTCGGTGATGGATTAGCGAAATTAAATGAAATTCTTACCGAGCTTGCTCCACCGATAGCAATACTTGCAGCAACACAATAGAGAGAGTACTTGATGATTCCAAACTTGAGCAAGAAATCCAAGAAAACCAAGAGAGCAAGGAGTAGAGAGGGGAGTGTGTGAGTGAAAAGAGTTGAATGGGTGAAGAACACCCCCTCTCCCCCTGCTATTTATAGGCAAATGCACCGGGCATCTAGACATGGCCGTTGGGCAACGGCTAGGAACCGTTGGACCAAGGTGGGGCCCAGCAGCTGTTAGGCTGGTTCGGCCGAACCAGGGATCGGCCGATCCCTGGTCGGGCCCACCTGCCCCCTGCTTTGGCCAGTGGCTCCCAACAGCTAGATGGGGGCCTGCCTGAGTGCCTCGGCCCAATTTTCCCCAAAATATTTTTCAATCGATTTTTCTAGAATTTTCAAACTCAGAAATTATTTTCAGAAATTTTATTCGAAAGGGAAAATGGGCTAGATAAATCTAGCATGCAGATGCAAGGTTTGGAAAAATCAAATAAAATTTTGGAAAGGGAAATATGAGATAAATACCATCTTTAACCTTTTTGGTAGAAAGGACTCATCCTTTTTAGTCTGACGAGTTGGACTCTTCTCAGCGATTAATACCACTCTACATCCCACTCCTGAGAAGTAGAGGGTAATGCCTTCTCAACCTTACACCACTCTTTACGAATTTTCTTTTGCTTCAATGTTGACGGAGATTTCTTCGTTGGGGGTAAAGACTTCGTCCTTCCCCCAAGCTGCTCCACACTATCTTGCACCAAATAGCATTGCTCTTCTTTATCTTGAAACCTGAACCTCAAGTTCCTCTTCCCAATGCAGAAACGGATCACTCCTGCTCCCACATTGATTCTAGCTCGGACATCACTGAGAAATGGTCGCCCAAGGATGAGCGGCATTCCTCCCTTATCGTCCATATCAAGGACCACGAAATCCGCGAAGACATACGAGTTTTTGACCTTGACCAATAGGCTCTCAACAATTCCTTCTGGATATCGTATCGTTGAATCGGCGAGTTGGTTCTGTGCTGTTGGAGAGAGAGCTGGATATCCTAATTGCTCGAACATGGCCTTGAACATGAGATTGACACTTGCACCAAGGTCACAAAGGGCATGCTTGATCGTCTTGTAATAAATTGTGCACGTGATAGTTCTGTGCACGACTGCTGATTCCTCCCATGGATCTTGGATTTGCTGTATGGGCTTTCCTGCATAGTTAGGAGCACATGTCTTCCTAGGTGGCTTACCCTACCTAGTCGACACTACACTAACATTTTCACAAGAGGACACGGGTTGCCCCGGGATCCTCCCGTTATCAGCAGACGGAACCAAAGCAGTTAATTGAGCTAACTGAGTTTCTAATATTTTATTAAAACTTAGCTGGCTCTTCTGAGTAGAAGAAAAACTTTCAAGCTTAACGTTGAGACTTTCCAAGGATTTATCAAGGGCGGCTAATTTTTTTAACACCTTCATTAATTTTAGCCTACCCGAAAACAAGATCTCTCAAGGAGGGCTGGTTAGAGTTCTAAGTATTACCTTGGTTACCTCCTTGATAATAAGGGCGTTGTTGATTCCACGCTTGGCCTCCTTGTTGTTGGTGACGATAACCATTATTATTGCCATTCATGTACATTACTTCCTCCTGAGTTTCAGGGTAGTAATTTCCCGAATGCCTAGTGTTGCCACAGACCTCACAAGTCATATAAGAATCCATAGGCAGAGTAGTGGTGGCCATGGCAGCCTTCTCGCTGGTGTAGTCATCAAATCTTTTCATAAGAAGGTCCAGCTTAGCAGTAATCATATCTGCTTCCTTGACAGTATGAGTACCCCTCTGACGTGGTTGGAGTCTTTCATCGCTCCACCCTTGGTTGGATACCATCTTCTCAATAAGTGATTTGGCATTATCAATAGTGAGTGAGAAGAATGCTCCCTGAGCAGCAGCATCAATATGGCCTCGGGCTGTCGGAGTCAGCCTATTACAGAAGCTTCAAAGAATTAGCCAATCTTCCATCCCATGGTGAGGACAGGCCAGGACGTACTCCTGAAGCCTCCCAAGCCTCTGGAATAGATTCACTTGCTGCTTGCTGAAAGCTAGAAATTCTTCCACGAATAGCATTGGTTTTACCCAATGGAAAGAACTTCTTGAGGAATGCTTCTGAACACTTGTCCCAAGTATTGATATCATCACGATTCGCATAGAACAATTGTTTGGCTTTCCCCAGGAGAGAAAAAGGAAACAGTCAAAGATGAACAACGTCCATATTTGCACCTCTGATGATGAAAGTGCTGCATAGCTCTAGGAATTGCTGCAGATGGGCATTAGCATCCTCATTAGGCTTGCCACAAAACGGACTAGCCTGTACCATCGTGATTAAACCTGTCTTGATCTCAAAGTTTTCAGTCCCCATTGCCACCACAGGGCCTTGTACCACCTGGTCGGCAGAAGGAGCTGAGTACTCACGAAGCGTCTTCTAGGCCATAGCGTTTGACGTGGATGGTACAAAGGAAGCTGGATCGCCTTCCACAAGTACGACGTGGTGAGTCAAAATGAATTCGAGCTTTCCTCACTAATGACTTGGGATCTTCTATGAAATTCTCCGGTAAGTCGAAACCAGTCATACACTACCTGTCTTCATCATCCAAAGATAAAAGAAGACAATCAAGGTTAGCCAGCATTGATAGTTGTTCTAACCTACACATGATTTATAAACAGATGCAAAGCATAGTCATCATAATCATGTGCCTCCCCCGGCAATGACGCCAGAAATGCTTGTTGGTATTTCTTAACATCACTACTAATGACGCCGAGTTAGCGTGAGCATCAATACTTGTCATAGGTAAATCTAACGATCATGAACGAATCTGCAAGCGCATAGATAAACCATTGTAGCATTTCCCCAGGGAAGTGAGTGTTCCAAGGGTATCGTATCCGTGGAAGGCAATGGCGGATATCAAGACTTATGCTTTTGCACTAAATGTAAACCAAGAGATAGATATAGAAGACAACAGCTCAAAGATAGGGGTGAGATAAATGATATGATCAGGGTAGTGTGACACACACACTCAGATCTACCTCTACTCTAGCACACTACGGCTTAGGGGGGACATACGAAGCTAGCTCTAGGTTCTATGGTACTAAACATACAGAGTTTGATGATAAAAGAGATAAGCATAAAGCATTGCATGAAAGGTAAGGTTCATGTAACACCTCGTGTTTTTAATTAGTGCTAATTAGTGCTAATTACCGCCTTGACCAAGTCAACACACCTTAGTGTTCAAGCTCTAGTCAAACCCTTGGTCAAAACCCTAGCCAACATGGTCAAAACCCCTAGTGTCCATACCCTCTGTCTAGAACTTTTGCCATGTTCTCCAAATTTCGCCTAAACACTTCAAAATCTGCCAATATAAAAGATGTGCATCTTGAGGGACACATCTTTGCTTTTGGGTGGACTTGGAGACTTTGAAGTTTGCTTGGTCAAAGTTCATGTCCACTATTTCTCGGGGCCGAGCAAATCCTCAAGTTGGCATGCCTGTTGTGCACGATCCATTGATCAAAATATATGTGTGCCTTTGTGAAAGTTGTAGAGGATCGATAGATCTCCAACTTTTATTTTTACACCAAAGTGCATTTTAGTTAGAAATTTTGGAGAAATTCTTGGTCAAATCGTGCCCGATGGAATTGAAACCACGCTCTGGAGCGCACTGTCGCACGACGCCACCCCGTCGGTGCCGGACCGCGCGCACGCACCGCGTGCATGCGTCGCATCCGGGCCCAGACGCCGAGGACGCGCCTCCCCATGTGCACGTGTGGACCCCGTGGTGCAAACCGACCTCCCTTGCCCACTCCTCGGGCGACAGGTGTCGCGCAGCCACCGGCGAGCCGCGCCGTCCAGCCTCTGGCGACACCGCCATACGTTGCCCATGTCGCGACCGACCATCCCCGTCGACGTGTCTTGGTCATCGAGTCGGCGTGCGCGCGCCCGCATAAAACCCCCTGAAGCTTCCTTGCACGCGCGCCACTCCACAGCCACTGGCTCTGCTCCGCCACCGCCCGCCATTGGCGCCCACGGCGAGCTCTCCCTTCCCGTCACCGAACCAGCTGCCCAAGCATGTCTCCACCTCCACCAGCATCCCCTAAGACTTCTCCGGCCACCACATTCTGAACCTCACCTCGTCGGAGTCCAGGCCGCAGCGGCCGCCGCCGCTGTAGGGTGCCGCCGGGCTACATCGCCGGCGTGCTTCCTGACCCCGTCGAGCATCGGAATCGGACCCCAAGAGGTCCAAGACCCTTTCCCCGCCGCATCCCGGCCAAGTCCGGCCTCCCCCTCGCCGGAATCTGGCGCTCCCCGCCGCGGGCTCCACCAAGGACTAAATTGTGAGGCCCAAGTTCTTCCCAGAGGTACATCTGTGAACTAGGGGCGTATTTGTAACGATCTTAATCTTAGTTTTCTTGCAACTCAGTCCTGCACCTTCTAAAATCCATAGAAAATCTCAGAGAAATCAGAAAAATGCAAAGGAGTACTGTAATTCCTAGAAAACCTATATAGGGTTTTTCTAAATAGTTTTTGAATAAATTTGAAAACTCAGTTTGAACTGTTTTTGCTGTAGTTTAAATTCTAGATGTGAGTTTGACTTGAAATTTAGATATGTTGTGCAACATGATGTTCATGAGCTCTGGACAAAATTTTGCACAAAGTTACTGAGTAGATTTTGAGTTATGCTTTATTTAGCCTCTATGCTAGTAGTATCTTCATCTTTTTGACGGTAGAACAACGGAAGGATCGACATACTAGATCTAATCACCATGATTACATAAAGCATGCTATGTAGTCTAATCTAGAATTAAACTAAGGAGGAAACATGTTCATGAAAGGTAGAAAGTATGGACGGAGACATGGAATCGCTAGAAGATCGGAAAACATGATTATCATTGCTCACATAATAAAAGATGCGTTTGGATCATTGTTGACGGCTGTTAAGTACCTACTTTAGCCGTCAATATACTCATGAATAAAGGAGCATAAGGCATTTCTTACACGTATTTAGTTAAGAATAATGTAGTTCCACTGGTCCTTGGAGATTATTTGATTGCAGGAAAATAAGCAGGAAAAGAGTGCCAAACTCACCTTCTAGGGTCCATGCCACATCACCTCATCCTAGTGGGCTGCCAACAAGGATGCCATGCATGCAAACCTGCCAACTAGGGAGCCATGCATGCATGCCATGCAAGCAATCCAAGTGAAGCAACCCCCGACGAATCAGAGTGTGACACGTGGACAGCACATGGATCCATGGGCCCACAAAGGCAAGAAAATCGTGCCAAAACAGGGTGGACACCGGGAACCGACCTATGGACCCACAGGGCAGCCTCCAGGACGAAGCACACCCAGAGTAGGGCCCACAGGGGGTCGGCCGACCCCACAGGTCGGCCGAACCGACCTTGTGGCCGCCACTCAGGGGCATCCACGTGGTGGTTCCCTATTGGTCCTAGGCGCCATCCCCGGGGTGTTTGCCTCCATTCCTCGCCGGTGCACGGGTCTATAAATAGAAGGAGAGGGGGCTCACTTATGAGACATCCACACTTGCAACACCTTTCTCACTTTTAGTCTCAAGGCTAGGAGGTAGGCTAGAGTAGTTCTAATTCATGTTCCAAGTCTACTTTGGGATCTAGGTATGAGTTCTCTTGTATCTTATTTCATTTGTATGACTTTGATCTACTTCAGTTATTTATCTATTTCATATAAAGTTGTGTTAGTATACATGAGTGATTTGTTCATGTGTTCTTCACCTGTTCATCATTTAGAGGCTCCTGTTCTTGATGAACAAGGCCTTTCGATCCACTTGACAGGTGACTTTTACATGTTTCTGGTGTTTGTTCATAAGTTAGAGGCTCGTGTTCTTCGCGAACACGATCCTTTGATCCAGTTGAACAGACATAGGAAAACACGAATCCGTTTGTGTACCTAACCTGGTTTGATCTAATTAGATGGCATGATTGCATTGTATGAAGTCTGTGCTTAAGCTACGGTACTCGGTGTAATTGGCTGGTTTATCTGGTGGCTTGACCTGGGTCACAATAGCCCGGGCCGGTCAAGTCCGGCTAACAACGTAAGCATGGTGCTTGGGTTGCGTAGCCACCTTATGAGTTTATCCAACGGTTTGTCTTGGGGTAGGCTGCGGTAGTGACAGCCGTTGGTCCTCTGAAATCCCCCACGTTCGGATAAGCTGTAGGAGTCTAAAATATAACAACCGGAGTTGTGCGGAAGCAACGCGGGAGGTTATCTCCCCGTGGTACCTGGGTGCTTAAGCCAATGTTCTTCAACGCTAGTGTATCTAACTCGTTCCTACAAGCTTTATTTGTATAGTACATAAGAACCTAGAACTAACTCGTGTGTCGCCTCCTATGCCTAGGACCCTTTAGAGAGAGAGTGAGTGTGTGTGTGTGATCACACTACCCCCTTTATCATATTTTACCCCTGCACTTGTGTGTCTGATTTATTTCCGTCTATGATCTATACTCATTGCAATAGAGTTGATCTTGTCATTCCGCCAATGCCTTCCTTGGATTCGATACCCTTTGGAATACTCCTTTGGGGAAATGCTACAATGGTACTTTCGTGCGCTTGCGGATCTCTGTAACGTTAAGAATTACCAACCAGCATTTCTGGCGCTATTACCAGGTTGGGTTCCAAACCTGTCCTTAGGTTATTGCGTTAAGAAATGTCAACAAGCATTTCTGGCGCCGTTGCCGGGGAAGGCTTAAGGATGACATATCAACACTTTGCATATGTTTATAATCATGACAGGAATAAAACAGTTCTCAATGCAGGCTAACTTGGATTGTCTTCTTTGTCTATTGATGATGAAGACAAGTAGTGCATGACTGGTTTCGACTTGCCATCGAATTTTACTGAAGATCCTGAGTCACTCGTAAGGAAGGCACGAAATCATTTCGGCTCTCCTTCTCGTGAACATTCGGAAGTCGATCCAGCTTCCTTTGTGCCATCCGCATCAACTTCCATGGCCAACCCTGTCGAGAAGACTCTCCGTGAGTACTCCGCTCCCTCTGCTGACCAGGTGCCGACAGGCCCTGTGATCAACACTGGGAATGGAAACTTCGAGATCAAGACTGGCTTAATTACGATGGTACAGGCTAGCCCATTCTGTGGCAAGCCTAATGAAGACGTGAGCGCCCACCTGCAGCAGTTCCTGGAACTATGCAGTACCTTCACTATATGAGGAGTGGAGGAAGATGCTATTCGCCTGCGACTGTTTCCCTTCTCCCTCTTGGGAAAGGAAAAGCAGTGGTTTTATGCTAACCGTGCAGAGATTAACACTTGGGCAAAGTGCTCCACAGCATTCCTCGCGAAGTTCTTTCCGTTGGGCAAAACCAATGTCCTTCGAGGGCGAATTTCAAGTTTCCAGCAAGCGGCAAATGAAACTATCCCAGAAGCTTGGGAGAGACTCCAGGAGTACACCCTGGCTTTTCCTCATCATGGGATGGACAACTGGCTTATTCTTCAGAGTTTCTATGACTCCGACAGCCCGAGGTCATATTGATGCTGCAGCTGGAGGAGCTTTCTTCTCTCTTACTATCACTGAAGCTACTACACTGATTGAGAAGATGGTTACCAATCAAGGGTGGAGTGATGATCGGCTCCAGCCACGTCAAAGGGGTACACATACCGTCAAGGAAGCAGATATGTTGCACACCAAGATGGACCTAATGATGAAGAGAATGGATGATCTAGCCAATGAGAAGGCTGCCATGGCCACCACTACTCAAGCCATGGATGCTCGCATGACTTGCGAAGTCTGTGGTAATACTGGGCATTCAGGGAATTACTGCCCTGCTACTCAGGAGGATGTGATGTACATGAACGGCAACAACAACGGTTATCGTCCACAAGGAGGTCAAACGTGGAATCAATCACGCCCTTATTATCAAGGAGGTAATCAAGGTAATTCTTTCAACCCAAATCAACCTTCCTTGAAAGATCTAGTCTTTGGGCAAGCTAAGATTAATGAAGGCTTTAATCAGACAACAGCTACCTATGATAAGGCTTTTGAGAGCCTTAATGTTAAAATTGATAGCCTTTCTTCTGCTCTTAAAAACCAGTTGAGCTTTAACAAAATGATAGAAACTCAATTGGCTCAATTAGCTGCTTTGGTTCCCTCTGCCGAAGACGGGAAGATTCCGGGGCAACCCGTATCCTCCTGTGAAAATGTTTGTGTAGTGTCCACCAGATGGGGTAAGCCATCTGGGCGGGCACAGGCCACTGACTATGCAGGGAAGCCTATACAGCAGGTACTTGACCCATGGGAATCTTCAACAATCACACACAAGAAAGATCCTGGTTATCCGGCTATCACCTGCAAGATATATTACCAAAAGATTAAGCATGCTCTCTGTGACCTTGGTGCAAGTGTTAACCTTATGTCCAAGGCCATGTTTGAACAATTGGGGTATCCAGCTCTAACTCCAACTGCGACAGCTGTCCAACTTGCTGATGCATCGATCCGACATCCAGAGGGGATAGTAGAGAATTTATTGGTATTCGTCCAAGGTTCATGCATCTTTGCGGATTTCGTGGTCCTTCATATGCAAGACAATGAGGGAATGCCTCTCATTCTTGGGAGACTGTTCCTGAGTGACGCCAATGCAAGGATCAATGTGGGAGCCGGAACGATCTGATTCCGCATTGGGAAGAGGAACTTGATGTTCCGATTTCAAGCAACAAAAGAGAAATGCTATACAATGCAGGGTAAAAATGAGCAATCAGGGGCATGGACAGAGCCACAGCCCCCGCGACTTCCCACCACTCCAACAAAGCCTAAGAAAACAAGAAGGGTGTGGCTGGAAATACAGAAGTCATTTCCATCAATTTCTCGGGAATGGGGTGACGAGTGGAATTGATCGCCGAGAAAAGTCTCGCTCTCAGACTTAAAAAGATGAGTCCTTTTGCCAAAAGGTAAGATTGGTATTTATCTCATATTTCCCTTCCAAAATTTTATCTGATTTTTCCAAATGCATATTTGAATTTTCCAACCTTGCATCGGCATGCTAGATTTTTTCTAGCCAATTTCCCTTTTCAAATAAAATTCTGAAAATAAATTCTTGAGTGGAAAGTCATAGAAAATTTTTTTTGAGCAACATTTTGGGTGAATCTGGACCTAGACATCTGGGCAGGACATCAGGAAGCTGTTAGAGAGCCATTGCAAAAAGTTGGAAGCAGGTGGGCCCGGCAGGGGGTCGACCGACCCCAGGGGTCGCCGACCCTGGCCAACGGTCATGTGGGCCCCGCCTCTTCCAATGGCTCCTAGACGTTGCCCTTGTCCTCTACCCCGGTGCCTGGCTCGGTTGCCTATAAATAGAAGGGGGGTTGAGGGGTTTCTTCACCCATTCATTCATTTCCATCACCCTCTCTCCCTCTTTGCTCTTGCTCTTTGGTTTTCTTGGATTTCTTGCTCAAGTGAAAGTGCCAAGCACTCTCTTCAATTTGTCGCTGAATATTGAATATTGGTGGAGCAAGCACGGTAAGGATTTCATTTCGATTTCACAAACCCATCACCGAGTTGCTCGTGTTGTCCCATTATTGTGCAAGATGAGTTGGATTGCCGGTGCGTACCGGAAGGTGACCCGCTCACGCCGTTCTAGAGACGGAGAGGGCTCGTCTCACCACTTCGGAGCTACACCAAGTCCAATGTCAACCGACCGTGGACAAGAGGAAGAGGAGGAGCTACCTACGCCACGAGCCGAAGGGGTGATCAACACCGATGCCGCCTTCATCGACTTGAGGGACGACCGGGAGAGACAGGCCTATGCTCTCATCAAGGATCGAGTCTTCGCCAACACCAAGGAGTTCGACTCGGCCCTTCTCGAGAAAATAGGTATGGACTCCGAGTTCGATTCTATTTGGCATGCTCTTGGTTGGGAGAACTTTGTTCCGGTGTGGGAGATCGGTTCTAGGCCCCTCACCATTCAGTTCCTCTGTACTCTTTGGGAGGATGAGACCGGTATTATGTTTCATTTCCATGGAACGTCGTATCGAGTCTCATGGCATGATCTTAGTCGTGCTCTCGGTTTTCATAGTCGTTGTGCTATTTCTCTTGATCAAGCTTGCAGTGATTTTATTCGAGATAGTTTTTGGGAAGAGATTTCTGGTCGGCCTGTCCGTGGCAAGTTAGCACCTCGGTGCAATGATATATTGCATCCTACTCTCCGACTGTGGCACAAGTGGCTCGCCATCACCCTCTTTCCGAGGGATGACATTAGACCCGTGCGCATAGACGAGATGAGGATATTATATGCTGCGGTCAGACGGATCAAAATCACCCCAGTGCAAGCTATGATTCGGCAGTGGTTGACAAATTTTAGGATGACGGGTTCTATTGAGTGTACGTCTCTGATCACACGTATCATTTCGAGTCTTGGGATTACACAAGGGGCTAACGTTCCCTACATTGATTCTCCCCGGGCCATGATAGATGAGGCATATCTGATTCAAGGACATACTCTTAAAAAGGGCCCGGATGATTCCTTGGTTTTCTTTTACCCTGGCCATGCAAACCAGATTCGGTTACCTAACCCGGATTTCCGTTTGTACGGCCAAGGGCCACTGACCGTTCCTCTTGAGGAACCTCATCGTTCTAGTGTTTCTGGAGACAGGGTCACTAGGAGTGCGTCAAGGAGGGCAGCGACAGCACAGCAACCGCCACAACATCCGCCGCCACAGCCATCACCGCAGCCGTCACCTCAGCCACAGCCTCAGCCTACACCACCGCTGTCTGGCGCATGGGCCTCGGCCGGGTACATGTCTGGAGTTACACCCGGATATGCCCCCGGTTGGGACCAACCCATGAGTCAGCCGGGTGCGAGTAGCTCGACCTGGGCTAGTGCAGGGAGTGGTGAGTGGGTTCGGCCCACCGGTGCTACCTACGGAGACTCATCCTCATCGTCCGGGTTGCGCTTGTCATCTCGTGGGGCCACCCTCACTCAGCAGATGAGCGAGCTCAACATCCCTGTCAGCACCCTGGAGGAGACTATGCATTAGCAGGCTGAGTCCACTCGGGACTGGCAGCGTATGATGGGCGAGAGGACTCACACCATGGAGCAGAGACAGCTGCGATAGCTGGAGGAGCAGAGGGCTTACTACACGTGGTTGGGATACCACCCTCCACAGCAGTGAGCCTGAAGCTAGCTTGGGGGAGGACCCCTTTCTGAGGTAACTTGTATCTTTCATTGTTTTCAGAACCCCATATGCTAAAAACACATAAAAATCTGAAAAAGTTAAAAAGACCAAAAATATTTATTTGCTTTCTTAAATTAGTTTGTTTTCATATGCGCGGTAAGAGTGTTCTTATTCTCCATGGTTGAAATGATGAATAGTTGCTCTGTTTATTGCTCTTGTAAGCCTCGTTTACAACTTAGTATCCTATCCAAGTTTTGAGTTTGTTGGCTAGTATGATTGAACCTGGGCTTGAAATTTGTGGGTAGCAAAAAGTATGATCTTTGCCTAAGTTGTTGCGAGATATGATATGGTATAATAGAGTTGCTATGAGCTAGTACTAAGTGATGTTTGATATCCGGAGTTTTCTTTTGAAAAATGATAAAATGATAAGCTCCTCAATGATAAGAAATTCCTATCCAAGGCCATACGTAGATCTTAGCTTTTGTTAACCTCCACATATGCTACTTGATTTCTTCATTGAGTCTTGTCGAATTGTTGTGACCCTCGGCGAATAACTTGTTATACTCCTATGATCTAGATCACGTACACACCACCATATGCGAAACTTCTACACTGGAAATTTGCAACCATCATTTCATCCATTTCCCATCCATTCCACAAAATAAAGCTCCGCGCATGTTCCATGATTACTCTCCCTCTAAAAATATTCAGCAAGGACTATGGGCTATGTTAAAAAAAGAGGGAGAAACGAAACATGCTCAAGGGCATGCATAAAAAAATGAGAATAAAGAGACATAGCCCAAGTCTCAAAAACTTCAAAAAGGAGGAGAGTAAAATCATGCAAATAGGAGTTCATTATCCATCCGCCATACACACACTTTTGCACATCTTGATCAGGGTGTATGACTTGTTCTCCCAAGGATCCGGTTTTCGACTCGACAATATATGAGAAACAGGTATGCCACATGTTTTCCCTACCTACAGCTCCACATATCAGCTTATTAGGAGTAGGAAGTGAAAGAAGGCAAATCAAAGCCTTGGTGAGGAATCATACACATTGAGCGATCCGAGAGTATCATTTGAGGAACTTTGATTTCTTTTTGAAAAACCTGCAAAACCTCCGGATTGATGACTGATCAAGGTACATGTGATTAGTAATCTTTATACAACCATTCTATCTTTCAACCGCCCAAGGCAGGTGAAGCTACATGCCCCATATCAATCGAGTGTAAGGTAAGATCAATGCCAACTTCTTCAACTCTTGATAGAGTACCTACCTGTATCTTGTTATACATTAGGGATACAACATCGTAGCAACTCCTGATCAACCAACCTAAGTCCTTGATCTCTTGCTCGGGATGAGCAAGAGGCTAGCTTGGGGGAGTTGTTGACGGCTGTTAAGTACCTACTTTAGCCGTCAATATACTCATGAATAAAGGAGCATAAGGCATTTCTTACACGTATTTAGTTAAGAATAATGTAGTTCCACTTGTCCTTGGAGATTATTTGATTGCAGGAAAATAAGCAGGAAAAGAGTGCCAAACTCACCTTCTAGGGGCCATGCCACATCACCTCATCCTAGTGGGCTGCCAACAAGGATGCCATGCATGCAAACCTGCCAACTAGGGAGCCATGCATGCATGCCATGCAAGCAATCCAAGTGAAGCAACCCTCGATGAATCAGAGTGTGACACGTGGACAGCACATGGATCCATGGGGGGGAACCGACCTAAGGACCCACAGGGCAGCCTCCAGGAGGAAGCACACCCCGAGTGGGGCCCACAGGGGGTCGGCCGACCCCACAGGTCGGCCGAACCGACCTTGTGGCCGCCATTCAGGGGCTTCCACGTGGTGGTTCCCTATTGGTCCTAGGCGGCATCACCGGGGTGTTTGCCTCCATTCCTCGCCGGTGCACGGGCCTATAAATAGAAGGAGAGGGGGCTCACTTATGAGACATCCACACTTGCAACACCTCTCTCACTTTTAGTCTCAAGGCTAGGAGGTAGGCTAGAGTAGTTCTAATTCGGGTTCCAAGTCTACTTTGGGATCTAGGTATGAGTTCTCTTGTATCTTATTTCATTTGTATGACTTTGATCTACTTCAGTTATTTATCTATTTCATATAAAGTTGTGTTGGTATACATGAGTGATTTGTTCATGTGTTCTTCACCTGTTCATCATTTAGAGGCTCCTGTTCTTGATGAACAAGGCCTTTCGATCCACTTGACAGGTGACTTTTACATGCTTCTGGTGTTTGTTCATAAGTTAGAGGCTCGTGTTCTTCGCAAACACGACCCTTTGATCCAGTTGTACAGACATAGGAAAACACGAATCCGTTTGTGTACCTAACCTGGTTTGATCTAATTAGATGGCATGATTGCGTTGTATGAAGTCTGTGCTTAAGCTACGGTACTCGGTGTAATTGGTTGGTTTATCTGGTGGCTTGACCTGGGTCACAATAGCCCGGGCCGGTCAAGTCTGGCTAACAACGTAAGCATGGTGCTTGGGTTGCGTAGCTACCTTACTTATGAGTTTATCCCACGGTTTGTCTTGGGGTAGGCCGCGGTAGTGACAGCCGTTGGTCCTCTGAAATCCCCCACGTTCGGATAAGCTGTAGGAGTCTAAAATATAACAACCGGAGTTGTGCGGAAGAAACGCGAGAGGTTATCTCCCCGTGGTACCTGGGTGCTTAAGTCAATATTCTTCAACGCTAGAGTATCTAACTCGTTCCTACCAGCTTTATGTGTATAGTACATAAGAAACTAGAACTAACTCGTGTGTCGCCTCCTATGCCTAGGACCCTTTAGAGAGAGAGTGAGTGTGTGTGTGTGATCACACTACCCCCTTTATCATATTTTACCCCTGCACTTGAGTGTCTGATTTATTTCCGTCTATGATCTATACTCATTGCAATAGAGTTGATCTTGTCATTTCGCCAATGCTTTCCTTGGATTCGATACCCTTTGGAATACTCCTTTGGGGAAATGCTACAATGGTACTTCCGTGCGCTTGCGGATCTCTGTAACGTTAAGAATTACCAACCAGCATTTCTAGCGCTATTACCAGGATGGGTTCCAAACCTGTCCTTAGGTGATTGCGTTAAGAAATGTCAACATTGGTGCGCTTCTACTCAAGGATGGCTAGGTCGCTCGGAGCGACCTTCTTGGCCTCAGCGACCAAGACTGCGGAGGTGTCGACGCAGGAGGAGGTCGCGCCGATGTCGAGGGCCTCGGAGTCGCATTTGAAGGAGATGATGAGGTCCCCCAGGACGGAGAGGACCCCGTTTGGAGCAAGCATCTTTAACACCAAGTAGGTGTAGTGCGGGATGGCCATGAACCTGGCCAGCATTGGGCGACCTAGGATCGCATGGTAGGAGGACTTGAAGTTGGCGACCTCAAAGTTGAGGTACTCTGTGCGGAAGTTGGCCTCGGTACTGAAGGTGACGGGGAGGGAGACCCGACCCAGGGGGTAGGCTGCCTTCCCTGGGACGATGTCGTAGAAGGGCTCGTCGCACGCCGTGAGCTTGTCGAAATCGAAGTTCATCTTCTTGAGGGTCTCAATGAAGATGATGTTGAGCCCGCTCCCCCCATCGATGAGAGTCTGGGAGAGCAGGGGCCCGTCCACTGTGGGCTCGACGACGAGTGGGTAGGACCCAGGATTTGGGATGTGGACCCAGTGATCAGCTCTGGAGAACATGATCGCCTGCTCAGACCAACACAGAGGCACAGTTGGCTGGGTGTGGACGAGGTGGACCTCGCGCTTGTCCTTGCGGTAGCGCCTCCTGCTGACGTGGGACTTGAGGCCCCCAACAATCATGTTGATCGTGCGAGTCGCAGCCTAGAAGGGCCCGTTGGGGTTGCCTACCGGAGCTGGAGGCAGTAGGTTGCCCTCATCGTGGCGAGCTTCTGGAGGTGGGTCGCTGCGACGGTTGTCGCGGCGATCGTCACGTCGGTCGTCGTGGGGGTCCTGGTTGTCGCGGTCGTCGCATCGGTCCCGCTGGTCGTCACAGCGGTAGTTGCTGTTGTAGCGGTGGTTGTCGCGGCGACCGCCGTTGTTCCTGGAGCGCTTGGGGTCCACGGGGGTGCTGAAGGCCTTCTTGAATTGGGAGCACTCGCGGAAAGTGTGAGTAGATCCATCGTGGAACCTGCAAAGGCTGTTGAGCGTTGTGTCGAACTCCTCCTGGTTGAAGGTCGAAGCTCGACGTCCTTCAGCCGCTAGGACCTCGGAAGATCGCTTGCGGAGCTTGGACGCGGAGTCCGCTGCTGTACCAGATGTGCTGACAGCATTGGCGTCAAACTGGTTCACCATCGCCTCTTCCGTGTCCACGAGCTTGTTGACGACGTCCATGAGGCCCTTGACGGTGGTGGTGCCAGATTCGTGGATCTTCTCAAAGAGCTTGCGATCTTTGATGCCCTTCTTGTAGCTTTGGACGATCTGGTCATCCCTGACACCGACGCACTCATTGCGGTTCTCGAAGAACCAGTTGTTGTAGTCGCGGAGCCGCTCCTTGGACTTCATGATGACTCTCCCGAGGTTGATGGCGTTTCTAGGGCGATCATAGGTCGCCTTGAAGTTAGAGGTGAAGGCCTAGGACAGGTCGGCCCAGGACTTGATGCTGCCTAGCTCGAGGCTGTTGAGCCATGACGAGTGGGCCTTGCCCATGACCAATGAGAAATAGGCCGCCGTGTGGTCGAAGCTGCCGCCAGCCGCCTTGACGGCGACGTAGTAGGTCGACAGACAGATGTTGGGGTCAGAGCGCCCATCGTACTCCTTGATGTTGGGCTTGAAGTTCTCGGGGTAGTCCACCGTCCTAAGGCGGGGAGCCAGCACGGGGAAGGAGGTGACAGCTAGGTCATCACCAGTGCCTCTGGTTGGGGCGGCGTCTCTCGGGGCGGAGTGGACGCTGCGGTCCGGGACGACGACCTGAGAGCGCGGTTGCCGATCTCGGTTGCCCTGGGTGACCTCCGGGTTGCCATACTTCTCTTCATACACAGCGCGGCGCCGGTTCTCGATGTCATGGCGGTCGCACTGCTCGTATTCCATGATGCGGTGGACGGCACCAGGGGGCGTACTCGCGATCGCACTTCGCGCGGTGACGTAGCTTCCGCTCCTCGCGCTCGCGGTGGCGCTGGTCGATGTAGCCGCGCGCATCACGGGTACGCCTGTTGGCGTCGAGGTTGTCGCGAAGGTCGCCGACGTTGGCAACGTTGGGCTGCTCAGGGTTGTGTTATGTGACTTCCTCCTGGATGGGGGGAGGTTCGAGCGCTGAGGTCGATGGGATCGACTGCGTGAGTGACGCGTCGATGAAGACGTAGTGGCCTTAGAGGCCGCACTCTTTTCCTCCACCAAGGTGTTGGCGACCCGGAGGTACGCGATAGCCTGCTCAGCTTCGGGCGTCAACGGAGCTTGCTGGAGACGCGTGATGGCAGCGCCTAGGTTGGCCTGGGAGCTGTTGAACATCGGGATCCCCGCTTCCTCGAACTCCATGCGTAGGTCTCGAGCGCAGGGGAGGACCGCGTGGCGCTGTTCTTCCGCACGTCGCTGGGCACGCAGGAAGTTGCCTTGGATGTGCGCCGCCTCCTCGGAGTTCGTCACGCCGTGACGGGGTGGTTCGTTCTCGGAAACCACGAGCACCTGGCGGAAGACGATGTCCGAGTCGTTGGGGGAGACGCGAACCCGGACCTTCTGGAACTCGCCACAATCCGGGGACTGGGTAGGTCGTGTAGCACGGCGAGGGTGCTCTTGGTCGATCTTCTTCCGCAGGCAGCATCCGCAGAGAGTGTGCCTCGCACCCTTATGGTAGGTGCAAGGTATGTCGAGGGGGTCGCGCCGAGGGCGAGGTGCAGGCCTGAGGTCGCCGGATGGCCTCCGACCAGATTGGATCTGGGAGGGCATGGAAAGCTGACTAAGGCGAAGGCCGGGCGCAGACTGCAAGCCGAAGGGGAAGGTATCATGGTGTAGCGCCATCTGCGCCGAGCGTTGAGCTCGCTCGCAGATCTCCAAGGTCTCCTTCGTCATGTCGATGACGTGCTCCATCCCCTGAACAAGGTCACAAGGTCTGGGCGGGTGGGTCTCCGATACTAGATCGAAAACGGGGGTGGCGACGGGTGCCATCACGACCTACTCCTCGGTCGCTGGAGGAGCTGCGGCCGCCGGAACAGGAGAGGTCGCCGTGAAGGATCCAAAGCAGATCTCCACGGGGCTGGCGAGGATGGCCGCCATGCTCGCCGGAAAAACAACACCAGATCGGGCCACCATGTTCCACAGCGAGTTCCCGATCGCCCCTACCTGGCACGCCAACTGTCAGGGGGTGAGACCTGGACAGATCTATAAGGGGGCTACCCAAGCAGTTTGCAGGTTAATGGAGAGGATCGGAAACTAAGAGCGTAGGTGGTAGTCCACGTGGTGAACTCGGAACTAGGCGAGTATGGTGATGAACACAGGGAGACAAGGGTTTAGACTGGTTCAGGCCTCTGGAGAGTAAAATCCTACATCCAGTTGTGGTGGTGGATTATGCGAGGAGGATGAAGATGTCCCCTTGAATGGAGTCCTAGGCCGCCTTATACGGGGAGGACAGACTAGGGCTTCCATTCAAGGTCGGTGGACCCATATCTGGGTCGGTTACAATCTGGGAAGATATCCTTCCAGATTACAAGGAGTATCCCGTGATACTCAGACCTACAGGCGGCGGTGCGCCGCGTCCTACTGCCTTGGCTTGCACGCCAAGTACCGCAGATCTTCCGGGATCTTGATAAGGTCGCCCGGAGTCGTCGAAGTTGTGGATAAGGTCGCTGGGCCCACTTGCAGGTCGGCGGGGCTTCTGGAAGGTCGGGTCCACATGTCAGGGACCTCTGGGACCTTGGCCGGTGGGGACCCATGGGTACCCATGCCTCTCAGTAACACAAACCCGGACCAAAGGTGAGGCTCTAGTCATGGTTTGTGTTATACGATTCCGGTCTGAAGCCTGTCAAAGCCTCATTGCCTCACTAGAACTACAAAATTTAGACCCGGCACTAAAGCCAATTCATTCCTACATACAAAGTCTATAAGCTCTAAGACTCCTTGGCTGGGATCCTGAGCAGTCTCTTTCATGAGACTAAGGGTGCGTTTGGCATGGCCTTGCCAGCGGCTCCCGGAGCTATTTTGCACGGAGCTGTGCCAAAGGGGAGAAAAAACAGCTCCACGGGGGGAGCAGCCGGGAACCCTGACTCTGGAGCGGGGAGGTCGGGGGGAGCTGGAAAAACCGGCTCCCGCGCAGCTCCCGCAGCTCCGTCCCTCCTTTGCCAGGCATGCCCCCGGCGGTTGCAGGGGCGCAGGAAGGTGGCCGGCGGTTGGGCGCGAGAAGGTGACGGGCGGCGTACCTAACAGGGGCGGCGGTGGTCCGATTCGGGGCGGAGGAGCTCGATCCGGTACGGTGGAGGCTCGATCCGGTGCAGTGCGGTACGGTGGAGGCTCAATCCGGCACGGTGGCCGGCGGCGGTGGCTCGTGGGACGCCGCCGGATCTCCCACCTCGCCATCATCACCTGGTGGCGGAGCCCCTCGATGGAGCCACACATGACTCAGTCGCACGCTAGCGCTGCTGAGAGGGCCCGCGACGGGGCTCGGCTGGAGGCGGGAGGCTGGCAGGCGCGGGTCGGAGGAGAGGAGGAGCAGGAGTGAGGGAGCAGGAGAGGAGAAGCGCCGACGAGACCCCGATCCAGGGCGGCGGGAGGAGGAGAAAGGGAACGCCGGTGGGGAGGAACGGGCGGCGGCGACGGGTGCGAGGAGGAGAGGAGAGAAGGACGGGGAGGGGGAGCGGTCGCGGGTGGATAAGGAGAAAGGGAGAGAAGGGAGGAAAGGAGAGAAGGGAGAAAAAAGAAAAAATTGAGAAGAAAATAAAAATAGAAAATAAAAGAAGGAAATAGAAAATAAAAAAGAAAAGGGAAAGGTATTATGGACTTTTCACTATCTTATCCACCTCACAACTAGGAGAAGTTGTTTTGCCAAATGTTTTTCCAAAACGAATTCAGCTCCACCACAGAATCCGCTATACCAGCACAGGCACAACCGGAGTCGTGTCAAACGCACCCTAAGTGTGTGAAGCTCCCAGATTCGCTGACTCAGGATCCATGATATAAGCACATGTCCCCAGTTCTTTAGTATCAAAATAAAGTAAGCTTTCCACGTTTCTTGATGAACGTTTTAGGCTAACCTAGTAGGCGCATATAACTCGACTTTGATATAAGTCATGAGTGTTTGTTTTATTGCCACAATTGTGGTTTATATATGTACGTAGCTTGTCGTAAATTGCTAGTCACAACCTTATAAACTTATATAGCTAGGAAAAAGACGCAACATTACTTTTTTCTCTCCAAAAGCTACTTAATATTGTGATAAATTAAACTCTTCACACTTCAACCAGCATACATGTACATAATTGGTTGGCACGTCACCTGGGGGTACTCTTATGTATTTGGTTTGTGCCATTCTTCCATAGTCATTAAAACTGGAAACTGGACCCATTTCTGCCAAAAGCACGAATAGTGTTGAGTTTTTGATGCATCACTGGAAAGTTAGAAACAACTCGGCTCATCTATCTCTGGCCTGACCACCCCGGAAGCCACGGCCAAAGATGCGCGGGTATGTCAGAAGACAGCATTGGAGGGTTGTACATTGTGCGAGCCCCCTGCTGAGATTCCCTGATCTTGAACTTGCAGTATATTTACCGTATTCCCCTGCTAAAGAGACTGCATCGTGCGTACGTGTGCATTAAAAACCAAAAGCATGCACATAGAGCGCCATGCGTGAAAGAAATACAGCTGAACTTACAGTCTCTGATCATTTCCAAATACGGTCCACTGAACTGTCTTGGGGGTCCACTGTACAAAGTAGGTAGACAGTACGACCTAGGGAATGTAACATGAATGCATATGAATGAACTTGATCGCAGAAGAAGAATTCCTTTGTACCTATTTGGCCATGGTCCATAGCAATCTAGCAACATGAATTAAACTCCAGTTTTTACTCTTTCAAAACACTCAAACTGCCACCCTCAATTGTAAAAGCAATACATGTACATACGTCCATTTTTTTTAAAAGACACAACACTTTTTGTCGTGCATTTTTGTCTGGATAAATTAGTTGGTTAAATGCAATTACTAAAAAAATTCAAATTTTGCAACTGATATATTTTTAACCAGTTTATCTAACATTCTAGATAAATTTAAGAAAGCAAATATTCCGTATATTGCTCTTGCGACTATGATTTGGCAGAGAATACCCTAACTGACGCATATAGTGGTTTTGTATGCAGAAAAAGTAATGTACTATTGCGCAAATATCCTTAACTGAACTAAGTGACACTTTGGCATACCTAGATGGCACTTGTATGCCAGCCTACCTGATGTGTATGGAAAATTTTGAACTCCATATGGGGCCTGTGGGCCAATGATATTTTTTCGCCGAAGATCTCGGGCTAGTTTAGAACATAGAAATTCACTTTAGTTTTCCTATAGTGAGAGTTGATTTACTGTGACAATCCATGAAAATTATCCACTTTCAAAAAAACATGCCTATATCTGAGAAATGCCACTAAATATCAAAAGCAAAGGTCAATGCCTTCGCAATTTGCCCCTTTGTTGAAACACCCCAACTAGTATATATGTATCTTGCATGCATTTTATATGCATTGGATAGAATTGACCTCATCTTCAACCATCCATCTTTATCCGGTTCTCTCTTTGAACTCTCAACCCTCCGATTTGGCGGAACTCAATGGATGTCGATCCTCCTCATCGATCGACACGTTCTACGTCTGGGCCCATCTACGCTAAATCATGAGGAACTCGGGTTCCTAGGCTCCCATCTTGGCACATGAGTTTGATGAGTGATGACCTTTCGTCAAAAAAATCAAAAAAAATATATGTATAGATAGCTCATGTCATCTTTCATCATCATACAAAATTTAAGATGCAACGAGATTTTATGCAAGATGCAACGAAAAAGTGAAATCTTCGTATACACAATGCTAGTTGCATCTTGCACTATGCTGAGTTCACTTTTTCGTTGCATCTTGCACAAAATCTTGTTGCATCTCAAATTTTGTATGATGATGGAATATGATATGAGATATCCATTCATATTTTTTGTTGGAATTTTTCAACAAAAGATCGACACTCATCAAATCCAAGTGTCAAGATGGGAGCCTGGGAACCCAAGTTCCCGGTTGCCGCTTCCGCCCATCTACCATCACAGGTCTTGTTTAGATGAATTCTACCATAGAGCACTGCTGCTATTCTCCTCACTGGTGGTTTCTGTAACATCCCGATTTTACAAAACCCTAAAAATAGCCCCATAATTTTTTTTTTACTAAAAACATATAGCAATTTTACACAAAAGCCCTTGCATTTAATTTATTTTCAATGCACCTTTTAAATAAACCCTAGGCTTCATATGCATTGGAGTGGCTAACATCTTTTCTCACCTCAAATTTCTTTTCTAACAAGCCTTAAGGATTTCTAGAGCATCCACACTTCTTGAACTAGTTCAAATTTGAAACCCTATTCAAATTTGAAATTCTTTTCCTTTTCAAATAATTAGGAAAATCTTCCCAAACATTTTCTTTAACCAAACCACTTTTTATCTAGCCCTAAGGATATTCTAAGAGCAACTTTCACTCTTGAGACAACTCAAATTTGAAATCAGATTTCAAATTTGAATTCAAACTCCTTCTCAAATAATTAGAAAACCCTTTTCAAACTCCATGGGCCAACTCCACCTTTTCCCAGCCCAACAGAACTTCCAGCCCGGCCTACCCTCCTCTCTTTTCTCTCTCCCGCACGGCCTAGCCGGCCCAGCGTGCGGCCCGCTTCGCCCCGCCGGGATGACATCATGACGATGTCACCCCTTCTTCCTCCCCCATCCCTCGCTGCTTCCCCTCCCTCCGACACACCGCAACGCCGCCGCAATCCGCCGCGCCTCGCGGTCCCTCTCCCTCTGGCGAGCACGCCGTCACCACCTTCACCTCCTCCACATGCTCTGCCCACGTGCATGCCATCCCGAGCCCCCTCGACACCAAAACCATCACGCCACCTCCAAACCGCCATGGCGGTCCGGAGCTCCGCCGAACCGTCGATCTTCCTCTCCCCGACCCAACCGCCGTACAGAGGCACGCATCGCCGTCGCCTGCACCACCAAATTTCCCCCAAACCGCTTGAACTCCGCCCCCTCCTTCCTCCACCGCAAACCACCCGAGCCACTCCAGTTTTTCTCCCGGCATGCCAGAGTGCCACCGACGGCAAACCGCCCTCGATCGCCACCCCCACTCCCCAAAACCGCCTACCGGCGCGCGCATCATGGCCACCCATGCCAGTACGGTAAGCCGAGCCCATCTCCCCATCCTTCCCTCTCCTCCCTCGGCCTCATCCACACGCACGCGTGTCACCGCTATGCACCTCCGCCGTGCCACCTCGCCACAACCGGTGCTCCCTTCTCCGGCCTATAAATAGAACTCGGAGCCTCTCCGAGCTCCTCACTACACTCCACACCACTCCGTTTCTCCTCCAGCACCTCCTCCTCTCCTCTCCGCGCTGAGCCACTCTTCCGGCGGAGCTCTACCACCGGGAACACTCCTCGGCGCACCACCACGCGGGAGCCCTACTCCGGCGAGGTTTGCGCCGCCACTGGTAGCCGGTAAGCCCCGCCACCTTGTCCTTTTCTCTTTTGCCACAGCCGAAGCACTCTGCACCATCACAGCCATGCCGGGCGGCCTTCCCTTGCCGCCGGCACACCCTCACCGCCCTGTGGTGCTGCCCGGCTACAGCTGTGCACTCCCCACACACCCGCACGCACGCACACGCCCTCAATTAGGCACCAACCCATCCCTAGGAGCACCTCCGCTCGTGGCCAGGCCACTGCTCCGCTCCGGCAAGCTGCCGCGCCGCCGTGAGCCATCCCCGTAGAGCTCAAGCCCCCATGTGGGTTCGCCGTGCTCCACCCTACCCCCAAGGCGAGGTCCCATCCCGGCAGGGGGATTGTAGCCGCCGAAATCTTCAACTCCGGCGAGCCCTCCTATTAGCGCGGCGGTCCCGCGACCAACCCCGGGCGGCACCGTCAGCCCTGACGTGCCGTCGGTGCTCCGTCCGCCCTTTCCCTCTGACACATGGGCCCGAGGCCGACGTCATCCACGGTCATCGTTTTCCCCTCTCCCTCCCTGTCCCTGCACCGAGTCCACCAGCATCGCCCTCTCGCGCACGCCGCGTTGGCGCCACGCAAGGGCGTGGTCCACCACGTGGCTGCCATGCGTGAGCCACATGCGCACCACGCCAGCCCCCGCCTCCTCTCGCACACGTCACCCCCTGGCCCGCCTGTCAGCCGCTGATCCCCCTGGTTTTTGGTAGATCCACCCGAGCTAGTGCACACCAAAGTTTAGTTAGCCACTTTAAAAATTCCCAAAATCCCCAAAAATTCACCATAAATATTAGAGGCCCTAAAAATCCTAGAAATGTTGTCCTTTTCACTTTGACACATTTCTAGGCACTAGATTTTATTTTTGCCTTTTTCAACCTATAAGAAAGCCCCTTTAGTGTACCCAAAAATCCACCTTTTTATATCCATATCTCCAAAAATCCCCTATAAATTCCCAAAAATCCTAATAGCTAATAGAATCCCAACCATATCTTAGGCACATGAAACCTCCCATTCCTAGCCCTAGTTTTATCCAAGCACCCGTTTTCCTTATAGAAAGGTCCATATTCTATGTGGCCGATAGAATCAAACCTCATCACGTCCATCACAATAGAGCTTAGGATCTCGCTCGATCTCGCTAGAATACATTTCCAGTCCCTTTAACTTATGTTTGATAATTGCATTGATTGAATGATTGATTTATTTTATACGTATAACTACGTTACAATAGATCGAGTGTGATGATGCCGGAAGATCAAGAGTCAACCAGGATCAAGATGGAAGAAGCTCAAGACAAATTCTATAGACCCTCCATGCTTAGGAAAGAGGCAAGTCCCAGCAACACACCCCCCCCCCCCCACCCCTTGATCATATTTTCGTCCACTGCTTCAAAGTAAAATGAACCCAGATATTAAATTGACATGCATTCTACTTTAAGGACTTGATGATCCCGATCTCGACTCAGTCGATGATCGAGCATCACCCCTAGTTTACTTATTCACAAATACTCATGAAAGGATCTCTGTTGATAGGGAGAGGTAGATTGGGAATAATAAAATGAACCTACTTAAGAAAGTTAAGCATCCATAAGGACGGACATGGGAGTATGGGGCCAGCCTCAGTGGAGGATCCTGTTCATGCTTACTCCGGTCGTATAAGGATCGGTTCACGGGAAAGTCTTTCCAGTGACTTAGTACGACCACACGTAGCCAAAAAGGCATAGCCTATCGGGAATGCCTGTTTATGTGCGGCCTTGGATCAAACCCCGCTACTAAACCTAGTAAACCATCCCAAGGGGCCATGGTGGGCAACAGATACATTGGAGCAGGACCTTCGCACAGTCCCAGGTCTGGCCGGTACAGGTCACCGGGTTTGTTATGGCGCCCGGAATGGCGCGGTGGTATTGTATACCACATTTTTATTTGCAATTGCATCATTCCCCGAGGAACTAGACCCGCGAGGCGGGTGGTGGTGGCGTGACCCCTACTTAGGGCCCAGCGTAGACGTGGATGGAGCTAGGGAATGTTGTCTAGGTGTGGATGAGAATGTAGTCCACATGTAGACGCCGACGGGTATGGTTCTCACGGCCAGTACCGCCTGATGATCAGAGGTACGGGCTGGTCGGACGTATGTGTACAATGTACGCCTCTGCACAGAGTATAATCTATTCGAATAGCCATGGCTCTCGGTTATGAGCACCCTTGGTCAAAGCTCCCGTTGATTAGTTTACACTTCTCTAGTGAGAATGGATAGGGTGAGACAGGGCAGTGGCCCTTAGAGAATGATATGGCGGATGCCGGCTCAGTGGACCCTGACGGTCACTGAGTTTAATAAAACATGGGGACTGGTAGGGGAGGCTACGTGTTCCCCCTCCAAGACCAACCTACTATTTATACTTGCTTTACTTTATGTTTTTCTCTGAAACTTACTTCACTTCCATTGGTTTTCATTTTATAATAATCAAGACATGCTTCCTTTCCGTTGGAAATCTTGCATGTAGACATAGGTTATTTTCTTATACGCTGAGATTTGTTGAGTACCTATTTTAGGTGCTCACTCTTTCTTCCCTTATCCTTTCTCTTCAGAAGAATGAGAGGACGAGCTTTGTCGCAGGGGAGGGTTTGCCCTGATCCATTTCCGGACAAGCTGCCTGAGGTAATAGGTCTGCTACGTAGGACTCCACTGCAAGTTTGAGGTTTCACTTATGGTAGAATTCTTCTCTTACCCTCAAACCTCTTTAAAATAATGTTTTGCTTGCTTTTCGATATATGGATCTGATACTTCTTGTGAGAAGTGCCGGTACCATCAGCCGATCTAGGGAATAGTACTATTGGCAACCGGGCACCCTTATATATGTGTATTCAATTATGTATATAAAAGGGTGGTCCCCACAGGTTCAATTCTCAAGCATAAGGGAGATGACCGCCTCCTTATTCACTTTTGTAGTTCTGTTTAGCTTGTTTGTTGCCACATATGTTAGCTGACAAGGACAACTAGGCATAAATAAGATCCTAGGTGCACAAGCTTTCTTCATGGAGTGATGGAGATCATCCATTAAGATCACTAGAAACAACTTCATCTTCAAACAACATCAATCAACTAGGTCCTCCTTCAAGTATGAATTTGCCTTGGTTATCCATAGGGAAAAGCATTTCCCAACTATAGCATTATGATTAGACATCTTGTTGTGATTTTTCTATTTCTTTTTCTTTGGTTCTATTTTTTTTTACCCTTTTTTGTCAGTATATAACAAATATGGTTGTGAGCGTTCGGTAGCCATCCTAGCGGAGCTTTATGCTTGCATGTCACAACTAGAGGTGGATGATGGATGAGGTAGGGAAGATGCATCCTTGTGGTAACTGTCGCCAATTGGAGCATAATAGGATTCAGTGGTGTGGTTCATGCACCTTGTTGTGACTATATATTGAGGATGGGAAATTAGCCATATATATGGATAAGCAGAAGGAAATGTGAGCATTGTTGTCTAAACTTTTACATAATAACATTAGTATTACTAATTGGAAATTCTTTTGTAGCCTCTATGTTAATCTTCACATGATGCATTCGAAAATAAAATAAAATAAAAGATAAATATTAGTAATTCTCAAAGAATTATAAACATAAAGCTATGAATCCGGTAGACTCTAATCACCACCGATAATAATACCATTAGATCCAATCCACTACTCTACCATTATAAAAATAATCTAAGGAGCCCTAGATATATACTTAATTTACCTACCTTTGTAATTACGCCAAAAATCAATTACTCACAATAATCACCTATCTCACTATAAGAAAAAATCTAAAGTAACCCACTAAATTTACATCTAATTAATCACTCACATTTTCTACCAAAAGCTCTTAAATCCGCAACTAAATTTCCTACACATGCAAACATAGAAAATACCAACTTAAAGTATGTTAAACACACATGCAAAGTGTAAAAACTATAAATGTGAATAAGCAGTGTATAAAGTGTTTAGTTGTTTACTAAATATAGTATACCACAACCAAAAGGTAAGAACATGCTCCCTCTGTCCCTTTTTATCTATCGTTCTCACTTCCTAATAATTCAGATGTAATCAACTTTGACCAAATATATATATATATATATAAATATTAAAATTTATGATACATAATTACTATCATCATTGTTGAATATATTTTCATAATAAATTTATTTAAAAATATAAATGTTGCTAATATTTTTATACAAATACAGTCAAACTTTGACCAACACGCTTCCCACGAGGATAGATATTAACAGAGAGATGGAGTATGTTTATGGACATTATTAGGCGTGGGCGTTCGGGTTACCCGATTAGTTCGGGTCGGGTAATTCAGGTAATTCATAATTCGGGTAATGAAAACTGCTACCCGATATTAGCTCTGAAAAAACACTACCCGAAATTTCGGGTACCCGATAATTCGGGTTCGGGTTCGGGTAATACCCAATCTACCCAAATTTACAGAAAATGACAAACTACACAAAATGTTAGTAGAATTTTAACAGAAAGGATCACTAGTAATTTGTGTAGAATTTCAACAACAAGTTGAGAAGAATAATATATTATAGTCACTTGATCAAACCAAGAGAATTATATTATAATAAAGTGACAATTTTAAGTGTTTAACTAACAATACGTGATAAATACAAAGACAAAGGCAAATTTCGGGTAGTTTGGGTAGTTCGGGTACCGAAGTGTATTACCCGAATTACCCAAACTAATTTCGGGTAATCACAATCACTATCCGAACTTAGGATCGGGTTCGGGTAATTCGGGTTCGGGTAATGGGTATCGGGTAATGGGTATCGGGTACTTTGCCCAGGCCTAGACATTATGTTAAAATATTCAACTATTAATAGTGCACAATGTAGCGGCTTTTATTATATTAACCATAGGTCCACATTTAAAAGGACTTTTTTCGAATGAAGATAATATTGTGACTTCATAAATCATCCTTTAAGAATGCATCATACCACAAACATTATAGAGAGGTACATATTTCAAGATAACATGTAGCCAAGATATGGGAAGATCCCATGTACCAAAGTACCAAAATCAAAGAAAAAAAGAAGAAACTCATAATGTTCAACAAACTACTCTAGTAATCTCCCTAAGCGGCATGTTTCCTAAAGGTAAAAGCGGAACTGAAGTATAGGTCAATTCCAACAACGAGGAAGAGAAACAACTCCATTTGCGGATTTACGCTCTGACCAGCAAGACAAAGAAACAAGTTCTCCACATCTTCAAAACCACACCTCCACCAAGAAAATGATGATAGTCAACGCTGTCGCTACCCAACAAGATAAAGTTTTCACTTGGAGACTAGTTATGGGGTGGGATCAAGACATGGTTGCACCTCCAAGAGGAAAAATGATGCCCAAAGGTGTCATCATTGTTACTTTCACCAACACATCTTAGCCCACCATAACACAGCTCCATGGGTGTCTGGTCCCAAACCGTGTCTCACCAATCTTAGGAGGTCGAAGCACTTGAGATAATGTCGGCAAAATTTCAATAAATATTTTCATTAGATTTGTTCAAGAAGCATTGTACCAGCATTGTTATTACGACTTCTCCAAGTCAATGGGCGTATTTTCATACCATGTAACTTAAATTAAAATCTCATGAAGCTCCGAGGTATCGAGCAGAAATACAGAATTGTTGGCGAGCACAACTTTCTGTCTCTATAGCTTGCATATTCCCTAATGTGAGGTGCTACATCTACTAGGCTTAAGGTCTTGTTCAGATCAGTAAGTTTCTACTATTCATCCGTCACATTGGATGTTCTCATACTAATTATGAGTATTAAATATAAATTAATGATAAAAATCTATTTCATAACCCTGAGTAAATTTGTGAGATGAATCTATTAAGTCTAATTAGGTCATGATTAGACAATGTGATGCCGCAGTAAACATGTTCTAACGATGGCTTAATTAGGCTTAATAGATTCGTCGTGAATTTACAGTCTATCTGTGTAATTAGTTTTATAATTAGGTCATATTTAGTCCTCTTGATTAGTATCGGTAAACTCGATGTGACATTTTCGATGAGTTTCTTCGGGCCTTGTTTAGTTGTGGTAAGTTTCGCAAATTTTCACTATTCACCCGGTCGAATCGGGCTCTATAGGAGTTAATGACAAAACTCTTCCAAACCCTGAGTGAAATTGAAAGACGAATCTATTAAGTCTAATTAGACCATGATTATGTCGTGTTATAGTAAATAATCTTTAATGATAGATTAATTAGACTTAATAGATTGTCTCGTCATTTTCTGTTCATTTGTGTAATTAGTTTTTTAATTAGATCATGTTTAATCTTCCTAATTTTCGATTTACAATTGTTACATTAAATTTACAAATTTCGCAACCGACTAAACAAAACAGCCTTAAGTTTAAAAAAATATTTCAAAAAAGCTGCTAGCCTGCTAGCTAGGGTAGCTATCCAGCTGCTGTTCTGGCGGGCGTAGCTGGTGGCGCTGAGCATGCACACCCAAACACTGCGCCCTGAGCCCTGCTGGCACGGCCCCCCTTCCTGCACAGATTCCCCTTCTGCCGAACCGAGGAGGGAGGAAAGGTTCGCTCTCGTGTTGTAAACACCAGGCCCGGCCAGTCCTATCTCTCTCGTCTCTCTACACGGACATGCATCATGACCACTTTTCTCCCTCGACAGAGACACATACGAGACGCAGATAGAAACAACGGCGTCTCAGCTTTCCTGCACCCCGGCGTTTACCACCCCATTTGTCCTCGTTGCTCTCGTTCGACCATTATTGTTCTGTGTGTGTGCATGCATATCATATCCCCGAGATCAAATCTTTTAGCTCTTTCCATACCCTCTGTTGAATGTGTGCACAACCATTGTGTGTTATCCATCTCACACTCCTCTTGCTGCTACCTTCCAACGACATGCTATATAAATTCGAGGTTTCTTCTGTGTGCACAACTCCAAACCATCATCGATTTGAGGTGTGCAGTAGAAATACTACCTCCATCCTTAAATATATGACGTTTAGGACAAGTAAATTAGTTCAAAAATGAACTAATTAGCTTGTTCTAAATGTTATATATTTAAGAACGGAAGGAGTATAAGACATGTATATGTGATGTACATGATGCTGGTATTGGTTCTGAAAATCATCATATGCTGCTTTTGTATACATATACACCTATATAGAGCTATGCTTGGAAATACTGAAGCATATATACAGAGAATATTGAAGAGACAAACAAGAAGGTTAGGGTAGAGTAGTGAAGAATCTCCTACCTACTTGGTTACTTGTTTAGCTGTACTTTGCTGGGTCTGGCACAGGCCCTCTCAAAAGCATACCTCTTTTGTTTGACGTGTTTGTTGCCTTGTTCGTATGGTTTCAGACTTGTCTGTAGTTTCACCGCGTTGTCATGTGTTGCGGACTTCTTGTCTCCTTCCAGCCAGCCTTTTCTCTAGTATTTTTTAGGTGTATAGGTTTAAAAAAAACCCCAAAGACCTCTACAAATAAACATGCTACTAATTCAGTGACGCCTCTGTTTTTCAGGTTTCAAGATTGGATAATGCTTCAAAACCCTGCTAAGTATCTTGCCAAGAAATTATAAAGGAACAAGAGAGAGAACAAGAATGCGTGCTCCTCCTAGAACTTGCCGAAAACAAAGCAGGTGTAAAGCATAATCCACTTTGCAAGTTGCTGCTTAATTTGTTTCATACGACTGCCCTAATTGTAAAGGCCCCTGCCGCCCCACCATTATATTACTCCACAGTAGTAGTAGACACTAAAGCCAATGCAAGCAAGCATGTGTTGAAGAATAAAGAATGAGCACAAGAGCTAGATTTGAAAGAGTGTTGATAAGCACAAGAGTAATGTAAACAATAACGTACTGTTCCAGTTTTGAACAAAGGATAGTACAGTACTAGTTTGTATAATACAAGACAAACATTCCAGTTCCACTGACGAGAGCATAGCACACCAGCACAGCTGCTGCACGTGAACCGGCTGCAGCCTGCAACCTGATCTCACTTCCTGCCTCCTCACCATTTTTTTTGAAAAAAAAGAACTCACCATATCTTCTTTTACACAATACTACAATGCTACAAATTAAAAGCATATATACATACATGTATAAAATTATATCTTATCTTTTAAAATGAAATTATATCTGCGAAAATCTAAGCAAAGGAAAATTCGTGAGGAATTTTTGGTTGGCAGGAACATGCATGGCATGACAGGTGCAGGCAGGGCCGGCGTCAGATACGGATGAACACAAGCTAGGACCGGAGGGGGGTAGTCGAGTACTGTAGAGCTCTAGCCTGGCCGAGCTGAGGTAGCAGCACAGCAACCAGCAATGCAGCAGCAGGCCCGGCCAGGCCAGGCGCATCGTCTGTATTCTGCTCCTACACATGCACTCGCTTCCAAGCCACACACCAAAAGAATATTGCACCGCCAGAAAACAAAGCAGCCCGGCCCACCAGTGGTTGGTAAACTTGTACACCATGCTGGATCATACACATTCATAAATGGTCTGGTCTGATGTCCAGGCTACCAAAGCAAGGATATATGCCAATGCTAATGCACTAATGCCCAATGCCAAGCAAACAAAAATGGTTATTCTTGAAGCTGAGAGGGTAAATGAATAACAGAGCAAATGAAAATGAACAAGAGGAGTTAGTCTCTCTACCTTGTTGGAGAATTCAGAAGCAGAGATGAAGGGGGGAAAACAGTGACATCTAGGGAAAATACATTAGCGAAAAATGAGAAGAAGGAAAAAAAAAAGGACTCAGGAAAAGGTTGTTCTCTGCTCCCATACATTGGCAATTGGCGTACAATGTAGCAGGAATCAATGGCAAAGATTGGATTTGGGGACCTCTCTGCAAGAAAAACTAGTCTTATCGAAGATCTACCAACTAGGCCTAAGAAACATAGCTTGCAAGATTGCGAAGAGGTCCCCCTACAATTAGCGAACTACGACGCCGGGGCTGTTGCGCCGGCGGCGCCGGCGAGCTAGCTGGCCCCATCGACCTCAGGCGTAGCCGTTGCGGCTGAGGTGGAGGAGGCCGGAGCTGCCGCACTTGGGGCACACGTCGGCGCGCTTGGGCACCATGAAGTACATGAAGCAGGCGCGGCACCCGGCCGCCACGAGCACGTGCCCGGCGCCGAGGCCGCCGCCGTTGTCGCCGGAGCCGGACTCGTCGGTGGGGGAGAAGGACGAGAGCGTGGACGAGACGGCCGAGCCCCGGCTGCTGCCCGTGCTGCTGGAGCTGCTGCTCGTGGTGCTGCTGCTCTCGGCCTCGTCCTCGTCATCCTCACCGTCCTCTTCTTCGTCGTCCTCGTCCTCTTCCTCCTCGTCGTCGTTGTCGTAGCCGCTGTCGTTGCCGGCGACGGCACCCCGCCACGCGCCGGCGACGTCCGCGCCCACGGACGACACGGAGGTGTAGCCCGAGGACGGGGTGGACGCGCGGCGGGTGCGCCGGGACGCCGACGACGTCGAGTGCGCCGTCGGCGAGGAGAAGGCCGACGTCGTGCGCGGGTCCACCGTCGTGCGGGTGCCGTCCTCCCAGTTGATGTAGTACACTTGCCCCGTCTGCATAAATCAGCTCAGATATACATATATATATACACACATCACAAATCTGCTAAAAAAATTGCAAGAATGTACAGTACTAATCCTAGCACTTGGATTATGAGAATATGCAAGTACACATTTGGGCAGTCTGCAAGGGCAATTAATGCTGCAGCCACAGCCTAAGTGAAAACTCTGTTGATTGAGCACACAAAGTACTACAGGGGATTGAGCACACGAACGAAGTACTACAGGGGATTATTGAGCAGATGACCAAAACTCTGGATCAAAGGCCATTAATATCATCTTTGTTATGTTCTGTTCGTCTGTATATAAGACACAAACTAGTGGCATTGTGGGGGGCAGGGCACTATGCAGGTATGGGGGAACAGATTGCAGCATGGCAGCCAGGGCAGGGCTGGAAAGGAGGTGAACACCACCACACATGCCTTCACGAACACCTTCTTTCTCTGGGGATGGAAAGGAGCTTTTCAGCAAAAGCTTGCCGATGGAAAAACTTTTTGCCTATGATGATGCTAGAAAGATGCTTTCTTTCATTGATTCTCTGGATTTCTGAGGGAGGGAATCAGATGCAAGCAATGCAACTTGGCTTCAGGGATGAAAGTAGACGCGGGGAGGGGACATTTTGAGTTGCGTATTACAGGCCTTTTCAGTTAATAATTATGATGTGTGCTTGCTCAGTTCAGAGATAAGTGGGTCACAAGGCAAAGGCATATGGGCTCCAACGCAAAGATTTCACTGGTGCGCAGTTGATTAAAGCTCGGTGATTACGGGCAGGACCAACAGCAGACCGCTGTGGTCCAGAAGAAATCCGCGGCCAAATCTTGTAGTTCCAGATAGAGACAGATTAAAAAGGACCCGATACGCAGGGGAGTGTCAGGATTGAGAAGACAAACAGATCTGAACTCGGCCTTAATTAGTTTCCTACGGTATGATACGAAGTTGGTAGTAGTGTAGAAGAGAACAAGCAGAGGGAACAAGAGGAGCGCATTCATGTCCATGAGAGCCTCTGCAATCAATGCCGAAAGCTCCAATCTTTCCGGGCTCGACCCAGAACCAAAGACAAGATATTCTTTCTCTTTGTTTCCGAAGAACTGAAGCGAAATTGGAAGGAGATCAATCAAATTAAACAACGGCCAAGGAGAAGGAAACAATCCGGAAACCTCCTGCGCTCAAAGATTCCGTCAAGAAACACAGACAGGGAAGGAAACCGAAGAACAAGGAGGAAGAAGCTGATCTGCGCAAGGCAAGAATCCAAGAACAAGGGAACAAAAGAAGGGGGACAGGCGGGCGGCGGGAGCGAGTTAATGAAGGAAATCTTATCCCCGTCCAGCCGGCCCTGCTCGCCACTTTCGCCATTAATGAGGGAATGATTGATCCACCCATTCCGGTTCGCCGCCGGCATCCCGCACCTACCTCGGAGACCGTTGGCCATTTATGGCCAAATGATTGGGAAACCCCCGCGCGCGCGCCACCGAGATAGCCTCGGCGGCCAACCCACCCGTGGCCCGTGGCCCGTGACCGCGAGGATGGAGGAGGAGAAGCAGATAGATGCTACGATAGGCGGCGTCGACGTACCCGGATGTCGAGGCACTGCTCCCAGTGGAAGGGCAGCGCGACGTCGGAGTTGAGCTCGACGGTGACGCCCTCGCTGTCGTCGCCGCCCTCGTCGCCCCGGCGCCTGCCGCCGCTGCCTCCCCGGCGCCGGCCGCTCCCGCCGCCACCGCCGCTGCCGTTGAGGGAGCAGTGGCGCAGCGAGGAGGCGATCATCTCGATGTTGGGCGCAGTAGTCATCAAGGCCAGGGGGGGTGGGGGACGCCCCGGCCTGCCTAGCGGGTGTGGTGTGGGTGGGAGTGGGAGGAAGAAGTGCGCGACTGCGCGAGAGGAATGTGGGAGAGAGGGGGGAGGTGCACGCAGCGCGACTGCTGGTGGGTGTGGCTTTTGGCTGCGGTGGTGTTGTGGGTGCGTGTGGGGCAGCGCGACGCTGTTGCCGCTATGCGGGCTGCGCCTCTCTTCTGTAGAGCGAGTCCCGCGGCAGGCTGGGTGGGCGGGCTGCAGCTGCCCACTGTTATATACTGCGAGGCCATGTGTAATCCTTTGGCTCATTTCTTGATGAGGTTATGAGATATCTTTGGTCGATTTCTTCTTTTGTTCCTCCTAGCCTTCTTTTGTCACGGGTTGTTTTATTTTGGCAATGGGCTCAGGAGGTTCAAGCATTGGTGGCTTTGCTGTATTTGGGTTGATACATGCTCTTTTGTTGTTAAACTGTGCTAACGGTTTGTTCACGTGCATGGTGTGGTATCGTGAGAATATTAAATCCTCTGTATTCTTGAAAAAAAAGAACCCCCGCTCGTGTCGCCCCCACGCAGACGACCGAGCGGCCGGAAGCTTTTCCCCTTCCACGGGAGCTCCGCGGCGAGCGCGGCTGTCCGGGCTTTGGTGGACCTCGCCGGCGACGGAGGCCTCTCCGGCGGCAACGGCGGCGAGAGGTCGCGAATCCGGGCCGCTCGGATCTGGAGGCCTGCGCGGTGGGGAGCGCTGTCGGGTTCTTGTGTGGAGGGGGCGGAGGCGGACGGCATAGTGGTCGGATGCGGCTACGAGCGGCGGCGGTCTTGGGCGGAGGCCGGCGGCGGCTGCGGGCTTCGGTCCACGGGTGCCGGCGGTGACGACGGCCTCGGAGGGCGCAGGTGGCGGCGGCAGGCCTGGCGGCTCCGACGTCGGCGGGCAGCCGTGGTGGGCCTCGGGCAGCCAAGGTCGGCCACGGCCGGCATCGGACCGTCACGGTCGGCCGCAGTGGCCGGTGGCTCCCATATCCCCTCTTCATTGTTGCTGGTGTGGCGTCGTCATGGTGGCAGTGTCAGGAGGCTGGCTGTTGCGTGTTGGCGGCGCCGTGGTGGTGCTTTCAGCTGCGCCGGGTCTCGTCCGGTGGAGGTGTTGCAGAGGTGACGGGGTACGGCCTGCTGCCTTGGTCGCGTGCGTGCGGCAGACATGGTGCGTAATCGGGCGAAAGCCTCCACTGGCGTTTGTCGGTGGGCATGATGGCGGCGCTCTTGGGCATCGGTCTCCCAACTGGGGGCATTAGGGCGAGGCACCATGCTCTCTGCCGTGTGGGGCTCTCAGGGTGAAGACCTCGTCCTGCTATGGACGTGCGACGGCGGCGCCTTGGCGTCGTGCCCTCCCTGGAGGCGTCATATTTGGAGTCCCGTCCCGGTGGAGGTATGTTTGGAGGTGCTGCGAGAAGCGCGCTTGTTCGTGTTGCCATGGAGATGCAGAGGGTCCATGGGTGCTTGATGACTTGTGCCGTCGCGTAAGGTTCTGTGGTGATCTTGGTGAAGGTTGGGCGGAGAAGATGCTCTCATTGCGGCCTCAGATATCTGAGTCCTTGGCAGAGGAGTGTGAGGCGGTGGGTGAGGCGAGGCCCCCACACAGAGTGGCCAGGATCAGTGGTTTTCCTTGGTGCCGAGATGGAGTGTTCTGTTGTTGTTTCTCTGGATCTGAGGGATCGACGGTCGGGTGTGCGGCTCGAGGGTGACAGCATGGCGGAGGAGCTCGGGGGGGGGGGGGGGCGTTCGGGCTTGCAGCAGGCTGCAGTTTTGCCGTGGCACATCATTGGTGACGACTGCGCAGGTGTCAACGGCTCGTTTTGTTATCCTCTCCCAAGTGGTCGGGGGTGGTGGTGTGATGTGTCATGTGCGTTTGTTCTTGTTCGGGGATTTGTTCGTGTGGTGGTGTCCGCTTCGGAGTGTTATGTACCAATTGCTACTTCTTCTTAAATGACATAGCAATGCTCCTGCTTTTATTTTAAAAAATATTAAATCCACGAGGCCAAATGAAGTTGTATGTTAAAATGAAAGAAAACAAAAATCAAATTACTCCCTTCAAATATAGCAAAAGTCTTGATAACCCCATAAAGTAAAGTATTTTTGGGTTCACTTACCTTCTAAACTATGTTATTTTGTTCAACTTACTCATTAACACAATTTATCTTTTTTTCCTCTCCATGTAGAAGTGGAGTTTTAAGTTCAAATTTTGTAAGATGATAGCAGATAACATAATACATGTTACAAAATATATCAGGAATTTTTCATCAATATTTTGATAGGGTAAGACATTAATAATAAATTTGTCCCAGAGATGCAAGATTACATAAAATCTAATGATGAAAGAAATCATAAAATATATTTTAATATAGATTATGATGTCTATTACCACTCTACAAAGTCTCAAATTAAAATTCAACTTGTTTATGAAGAAACAAAAATGATAGATTGCATTATGAGGTAAGTTGAACCAAATAACATAGTTTTGGGGGGGGGGGTTTAAATTTAACAAAAACATAGTTTAAGGGGTTAACTAGACTTTTGCTATACTCGAAGGGAGTAATTTGGACTTTTTCCTAAAAGGAAGGAATAAACTATATATTTGTTCATTCAATTGGACATTAATATTGTTAATTTTGACCGAAGTCAATGGAAGTCTCTACCTATTTTTATACCCACAGGAGGTCAAAACTAGGTCTATTGGGTGAGTGCTACTTAGGTGCTCTAAACACTAGGCTAGAAGTCATTTCATGACATTAATAGTTTTGAAATTATTATAAGTTCTATGCAGCATTATTTTCAACTAACGAATGAAGTAACTTTGGTCTAAAAAAAGGTTATTTACACTTACAGAAAAGGTATGGTATAGTTATGGTTCAAAAGTCTCCCTTAGCAGTTGCAACTTTTGGACTACAACAAATGAGCACTTGTGTGTAGGCACTCAAACATAAAGTTTATTTTCATCTTTTGAATATAAAAACTAATTAAAATAAGCAATAATTTTCACTGGTAATCAAGTTTGTCCAATATACTCTCTGATAACACTTGTCGTCACATTGCTCTGTCCAAGTCAGCCACATAGCTCTTTCCAAGCCAAACACAAATGGATGGGTCACGCGACACATGAGGCTGGCGCATAATATGTTTATATATACTCAGAAAGCATGTTAAGGACACACTACTAGCTGCACTGCTATAGAATGAGCTATCACTAATATAGTTTTATATAAACCAGTCGTGATGTGCTTTCACCGCCGGTTTAGAATCAAATAGTGTCGGCTGTTAAAACTAGTGATGATGATCTTTTTCACTGTCAAATTTTAATACTTGCTGGCGGTAAAAACAATCAGGGAATCAAAAAAATAACTTTACTCCAACTGTCTCTCTCCCTCCCTCCACTTCACTCATCTATGAACAAGCATGCATGTTTATGTGATAATTTTTATAGGGACACCAGCCCTTTGCAAATACCGCACCGTTTCCTATGTATAACACTATTAATTAATTCAATCAATACAACCAGAGATTAATTCTCACTTTATCTTGTCACATTTAAGTTTCAATAGCTAAGATATATGTACTAAAATTCCCAAACTAAATTCATTTGTTAAGATGTGGGTGTATGTTTTGAAATGAGATGGTAAATCAGTGTACACATAAGCTTCAATTGGCTGTATGTCTTCTCGGTATTGAAATTTCTACAGATGTAGCTTAACTTGAAAGAAATTGCTACTTGATATCTAAACAACACATCAAGTGGTGAGCATGTGGTAGGTAGCATATTTAGAAAAAATGAATAAATCTAAAGATATGCAGAATCATATCGTCTTTGTTATCACATCTTAGTCATATCCATAGGCTAATTCAAAATTGAATAAGGTCAATTGTATAATGATTAATGGAATGACTATAGTGCAATTAAATAAATATATCTTATGATGTAGTCTTGTTAAAGTTTTAAAATATTTAGAGTTCATTAAGTAATTGAATTGAAGGCAAAAATGACAAATTAAATTTATTAGCACTTCAGCTGGATGAGGGATAAAAGGATAATACATAGTTTACTTTGAAATTATATATTTGAAATATATGTAGCACATAATCTTCTACATATTAATAAAATGAGACATTTACACTTATACAATGCATACGTTTCGTCATATTCAAAGTTTAAATACTATTTTATTGGGATGCTTCCAAGTAGGTAACCATTCAAGTGGCCTAAGTGGGATATAGGGATAATACATAACCTACTTTGAAATTGAAAATTTTAAAATATGTAGCACCTAGCTTTGTACATGTTACTAAAATTGATTTTTCACACCTTATATATCATGCATACCAAGTTTCATAATTTTAAAGTAAATACTATTTATTCATTAGATGGTCCAAAGTGGATAAAATAAAGTGAAGAAAGCTCTCATCAGTAGGGATGGATTCGGATGTCTAGATATCCGAATTATCCGAATCCGTATTCGATGCGAATTATAATATGGATATTCGTATTCGTATTCGTTTTTAATGTGAACATTACACGGATGTATTCGTATTTGATTTCTAATTCTTTCTCTATCCGGTTCCAGATTTGTATTCGACAAAAATATGGACTATCCGACACTATCTGATATCCGTGTAGAACAAAGTACTCATGAAATCTTCTAAAACTTATTTTGATGACTAATTAGTAATTAGAAATGATATTAATTTTAATATTGTTACCTAAAAATGATGTACATCATCTAAAATATTAAAAAATATCAAATGAAAATTATTTAGTCTAATATTATTAGTGATATACAATAATAAAATTAAATTATTACAATATGTCTATTCATGTTAATTTAAAATATAATATATTTATGTTTAAAGAAATAATTTATATTTATATGTATAAATGCACTTATTTTAATTTTAAATGATATATCTATGAAAAACATTTTTTTATATACTGAATTACTTAAATTTTTATTAATAAATATATATTTTTGATAAGTTGTCTTGATGCTAATTTTTTACCAATTATAAAATCATCGATTTTTATATTTATTGTGATATATTTATTTATTTAATAATAGATATGTTATTTGCAATAAGATATCTATTATGTACCATGATCAAATTTACTCTCTACTTGTAACATGATTTGATCAATTATAAAACCATCGACAAATGAAATTGATACTCATCATGACTTCATGCTATAAATCAAGTAAGTATTCGAATGTGAATCCGAATTCGAAATATCCGTTTTGTATTCGTATTCGATAATATTCGTATTCGTATCCGAATTCGAATTAAAATATGGTAAATAGTGACATCTGAATTCGTATCTGTGTGTATTCGATCCGAATCCATCCCTACTCATCAGGCCATGCAAAGTGGCGTGAGTGAATCACATCGTCACGCCACATGCATTGGTGACAAAAAGGAGCCCATGCCATCCCATCGCGCTAGCATGGAAGGCGTGTTGCGCTACACGGACCAGCACCATCAAAAGGTTCATGCGAAATATTTGTCTAGAGAGGTTATTTTAAAAATATTATTTTGAAAAAGCTTAAATTAAAAAAACTTGCGTAGGAAGGATCTGTCGAGAGAGGTTATTTTAAAAAAGGTTAAATTAAAAAAAACTTGCGTAGGAAGGATTCACGTAGTACACACAGCTCACAGCATGTACTACGTAGCTAGTCTGCCACAGCCGGTCTCCTAGTAATAGTGCGCAGGCGCATGATGTAAATTCGGTACTGGACCGGTCTCCCATCGCGCTAGCATGTACTATGTAAAGTCTTAAAACGTCCCGCTGACAGCCTATAGGCTCATTATTTTGCTGCTGAGCACGACCGGCGTCGGTCCCATCGGATCCCTACGCACACAGGCCATCTGCTGGAGTACTCCTTAAGAGTGTGTGTGTGTATAACATAATTTTAACTAATACATTTTACTATAAAAATTTAAAACATATGTAAAGTGTACTTTTACGAAACAATATTTTAATAATATGAATCTACTCATACCATTTTCACATTTCTAAACTTAACACATAAAAAAATTTTGCAGTCAAAGTTTAAAATTTTTGACTCAAGACAACTTCAAAACGACTTCCTTACAATATTGAGGGAGTACTTCAGAGACCTGGTTCCAAGTGCTTAGCCATGTCGGGCTCGCCGATCGTATGGCAGTGGGTGAATCCCAATTTGCAGTTTGGTGGCTCCAGGATCGGAAGCTGATCGCGAAGGACCGACGGAAGGGTTTTGATTTCTCTCGTGTGGTTGGTGGCTTGGTTGCTCTGGAATGAGAGGAACAGAAGGGTTCACAAGCGTTGCTCTGCAGTCGGTAGATTTGGCTCCGTTAATCTTGGACGAGGCAAGGACCTGGGAATAAGTGGGGCGGGGTTTGCAGGGATTTGAGACCTTTTTTGTCCTAGGAGATGTTTGTAATTTGTCCGCCTTGTTCTTGTTCTTCTTTTCCTCTTGTGTTGGCCCAAACGCCTGATGTTCCTCATGTAAACTATACAATTTATCTAACTTCTTTTCTTAAGGAAAAATGTGCTACGCACATTTAAAAAAAAGAACACCTTGCCACCACCGGCTTGGAAACCGTTAACTAACAAGCGGTGGTGACATGAGGGTCTTTTGTCACCACCGGTTCTAGAATCGGTGATGATGATCATCTCCGAAAAAATTATGTCACCCCATACGCCACCGCCGCTCCCCCTGCCTCCTCGCTGCCCCACCACCACCTTGCAGTGCTAGATTTGAGCACTACCACCGGAGCTCCCTCGTGACATATATAGAGAGAGGGAGGGAGGTACCTAGATCTGAGATCCCCTCGCCGAAGCTCCTAGCTCGGTGGCTGCCATAGCTCCTCGTGTGCCTCCTCACCCCGTCATCCGCTCCTCCCTAATGTCTCTCCAACCTTTCTCCTCCCCCTCCTTCCCTGTCCCTCCCCCCTTCCCATCTCCATGGCTGGCCCTCCCCTCTGCCGCTCTTCGCCCCAGGCACGAGGTGAGAGGGAACAGGCAACCAGGGTGATGAGGACATGACACCCATGCATACGACCATGATTGGTGCATGGAATGGAGTAGAAGAAGTCCAGCAAGGGTGTCCAAGTCTAAGAGGAGGCACGAGGCTAATCTGGTTCGAGTCCCCAAGGTGGAGGCCCAAAAGAATTCAAGTTCGAGACCAGTTCGGAGTCCAGGACCAGTGCGCACTAAAAACGACGCCCAGGTCGCATACGAAGTCGGTTTTGGACGTTCTTTATATGGATGGAAGCAGAATTTCATAAGGCTTCCAATGACACCGGTTTGAGGCCCAAATTCGTCCCGAGTCAACGGGAATCGCCGAAAGAAGTTGACATCCAGAATCTGCCAAGGTGCTGCGTCGCCGGTTTGTTGGGCCTTAAGCCCAAGTTGAGGGCGCCCCATCCTAGGTCGCCCTCAACCCTAGGACGCCCCTCTTCATATAATCAGTAGCCGCCGCATTTAGAACTCGAGTTTTGTTTTACATCTAGCTTTAGCTACACCAGAACACGCACAAATACGTGCTGTCCTCTGTGATTCAGAACTCCACCTTCGAGTGATATTAAGATTGCTCGCCTCAGATTCTTGTTCGTTCTTCGATTGCGTACAGGAATCGATCTTCGTGATTAGGCTGATCTTGCGCCAGCAAGGTTGGTAACCATCGGGAGTTGGTTCAGCGATTGCATTGGCGCTTCGAGTCTCGCTCGTCGTAGTCGGATCGTGAGGGTCAACAACCACCAGATCGAAGTTATCTCCACTCACCGAAAGATCGGGCACTCCGCCTCTATCAAGTGGTATCAGCTTTCCAGGTTGATCGGTGAGTTTATCCAGTGTTTTTATTTCCTACAGTCCACAAAAACCAAGCAAAAATTTGTTTTTAGGTTAGATCCTTGTTCCAGCAACCCTTCTAGCCTCGCACCTTCATTCAATAACTTGCTTTGTTGAGTTTGCGTGCTTTGTTCGTTCAATCGTTGCTGGTTACTTGTGTTCTATCCTTTGTTTCTTGTTTTTCTTCTTGTTTTTTCCTTCTTCTTTCTAAACCCTAGCCGCCTTTCTTTTTCTTCTGCTGCCTACCGCCACGCCGCAACCCTACCACGCACGGTGGCCTCGCGACTCGGACTCCCTGGTCGCGTGACCCCGCACACCGTGACGGCCACGCGTGGTACTGCGGGATCCTCCTTCGGTTCGGTTTTCCCTTCCTGTGTTTTCTGTTTTGGATAGCTATCAAAAAAAAGGAAAAGTACCAAAAAAAGAAAGAAAAGGAAAGTCAAAAAAAAGAAAGCAAAAAAAAGAAACAGGAAAGGGAAGGAACCCAATCGGGACACCGCCCACGCGCCGCGTGTCGTGCCGTTTCCTGGGTCGCGTGCTGGCCCTCCCGTCGTGGGACACTAGGACTTGAGTCCTTTTTTTTCTTTTTCCTCCCACGCCGTGCCCTTCCGCCCTTTGCTCGCCGACCCACCTCCACGTCACGCCTCCCTGTTCGTTTTTGCGAGGCTGCACCGAGACCGCCCCCCTCTCCCACGAAGTCCCATCGCGCGACGTTCCTCCTGCGCCGCGCCCCTCCTTGTGGGAGACCGAGGCCGTGCCCCTCACACCGCGCCATTCCCCCCTTGTTGTTTTCACGTCGTGCTTTCCCCCTGCCGCTTTGCCTCTACACCGTGGGCATCACGCACCCCTTTCCCCCCTCCCACCGCTCCTCGCTCTTCCTTTTGTTTTTCCGCACTTGTAATCAGCAACTTTTGTGACGGGTTTAGCACTTTTATTCAGCTTTGCATTATTGTTTGTTTGTGCTAATCCTTCATTTGAGTGCAACCTACCCAGAACTCCACAGATTTCTACGACGAGCTGACTTGTTCCCAAGCAATAGTTGCGCCTTTCTTTCGAGAGTTCCACCGGTTGGTTGCAGGTTGCCCCTGTTTGTGTGGTAAGAACGTATAAGAATTTGATAACAGCACTAGTTTGAGAGCCTTGTGAGCCATTCCACCCCTGTTTTTGGTCTCGTTTTGTTTTGTGTTTGCGCTAACCATGGCAGAAGATGTAGAGAAGAAGGATGAATAGCCGCAGGCCACTAAGACCAAGCTCGACACCATTGTGTCACACCTCGATGCAATGACAACACTGATCACAGGGTTACAGAAGGAGATGGACGCTGGAGACCTCCGTGGACACGCCCGCCGTGCGTTCATCCGTGGTGGTAATGATTCATTTGCTAAGATTACATTTAAAATTCCACCTTATAATGGCAAATATGATCCTGCTGCATATCTTGATTGGGAATTAGAAGTTGAACATCAATTTTCATACCATGATATTTCTGCTAATTCTCAAGTTCAAACTGCTATTAGTGAATTTACGGATTTTGTTTTAATGTGGTGGCGTGATTATAAACAAAGGCATTCGAGTACAATTCCAACCACTTGGGATCACTTAAAAGCTGCTATGAGACATAGATTTGTACCTTCTTATTATGCTCGAGATTTGCTTCAAAAAATGCAGCGTTTTCAGCAAGGTTCTCACTCGGTTGAGGACTATTACCAGGAGTAACAAACAGACATGATTCATTGTGGGTTATTAGGGAAAAATGACGCTGCAATGCCTTGTTTTCGTGGTGGTTTGAACTGTGAAATTTAGGACATACTAGATCATAAGGAATATGCAAATATGACCATATTATTGGAATATGCTTGCAAAGCTGAACGTGAAGTGCAGGGACGTCGCTCGAAGACATATTCTAACTCTTTTGTAGGAAGAAGCTCGACATCCAGCTCAGCGGTCGCTCTCCCTGCGCCGTCCACGCCCACCGCTACACCACGCAAGAGGACGGCCACAACTGCAGGTGCATCCTCATGTACAAATTCAGAACCATCACTCCATAATGCACCGAATACTCCTACTGAGAACATAGGTAATGCCCATGGTGCTGCACTCACGGAAGGTGATAATTCTGTTAATGTGCTGACTCTTTCGACAAATCATGCTTTAGTTGAGCAATTCATAGTGGAACCATCTCTTGATTTATCTTTGTCCCATGGTGATTTGCTTGATGTTTCTTGTGATAAATATGAATTGTGTGCTATTACTTCAGTTTTACATGCAAGTGCTGAAAATAAACATGTTATGCATGTTGCTAGTAAAAATGATGAGCTACATTTGTTGTCTTCTTTACATACTTTGGGTTACATTGAATTTGATGATTTGTGTAATCTAGAATGTTTAGAAGAGAGACTTTTTGCATATACTGATTTGCCATGGTTGTCTAGACATTCATATCATGTTATTGGCAAATATAACAACAAAGGACAATATATGGTACATCGGGTTTACATTTGTACAAATCTGAATTCTCCTTTTGTTGTGCACGATTGTGCTCGATTAGAGGGTAACCATCCTACAAATATTTTCACATGTTCCTCTAGTAGTTTTGTTTCGCAAGAAGGGAAGCATTGCTGGTGGCTCCCTATGATTTTTGGTGCTAAATTTTCTTGCAAGCAACCAGCCATTAGTGTTGTGTCTTTTGTTGGTGCTAATCTTTTGCAGGATAGTAATGACAATCCTCGTGTGTTTTTCGATGACAAATTCTCCAGAGATGCTGACAATTTGATGCGACATGACATGATACATATTTGGAAACATGGTCACATTCCTCCTCACAATTGTTTTGGTTTGCTTTATTTGCGCAACCCCGTTCTCCCTTGTGTTGTGCAGGATCGTTTTCACGTACACTCGACATCGAGGACGACTTTTCTTCAAGAAGGGGGGAATGATGAGGACATGACACCCATGCATACGACCATGATTGGTGCATGGAATGGAGTAGAAGAAGTCCAGCAAGGGTGTCCAAGTCGAAGAGGAGGCACGAGGCTAATCCGGTTCGAGTCCCCAAGGTGGAGGCCCAAAAGAATTCAAGTTCGAGCCCAGTTCGGAGTCCAGGACCAGTGCGCACTAAAAATGACGCCCAAGTCGCATACGAAGTCAGTTTTGGACGTTCTTTATATGGCTGGAAGCAGAATTTCATAAGGCTTCCAATGGCACTAGTTTGAGGCCCAAATTCATCCCGAGTCAACGGGAATCGCCGAAAGAAGTTGACATCCAGAATCTGCCAAGGTGCTACGTCGCCGGTTTGTTGGGCCTTAAGCCCAGTAGCCGCCACATTTAGAACTCGAGTTTTGTTTTACATCTAGCTTTAGCTACACCAGAATACACACAAATACGTGTTGTCCTTTGTGATTCAGAACTCCACCTTCGAGTGATATTAAGATTGCTCGCCTCAGATTCTTGTTCGTTCTTCGATTGCGTACAGGAATCGATCTTCGTGATCAGGCTGATCTTGCGCCAGCAAGGTTGGTAACCATCGGGAGTTGGTTCAGCGATTGCATTGGCGCTTCGAGTCTCGCTCGTCGTAGTCGGATCGTGAGGGTCAACAACCACCAGATCGAAGTTATCTCCACTCACCGAAAGATCGGGCACTCCGCCTCTATCACAGGGAGGGAGGGAGGGAGGGAGAGAGAGAGAGATGTTTGGGAGGAGAAGGAATGTGCATAAGGATTGAGCTGAGAGAGGGGGTGGACGTGAGGGATGGACTTAACTCCCATTCATAAAAAATTAGGGTCCATCCTCTCCCCCTTTACAAAGTTGATTAAACGAGCTGGCAATGATACCTATCACAACCAGCTCGTAGTTGGAACCGTTGGCACTGGTACAAGTTATCACCACCGATTCCAATATCTACAATGTTCATTCATTTAAAAACTAGTGGTGATATTGTTTCACCACCGGTACATCTAAAACCGACAATAAATATGATAGGACGTATCCAATGGCGAAATTTGTAGTAGTGATCTTTCGTGCAACAACCGGTGGCTCCCGCTCATCCAAGCCCCTCGATCGCTCGTGCACATGTGAATGTCTTAGAAGTTCCATTAGACTATACTATACACTATGGGAAATGTTGGCTTTGCCATGAGTCGGTTCCTCACGGCAAAGGTCGGTTCACTCTCGACGAACTGTTTGTCGTGAGCGGCTCTCGACAAAGTTCTCACGGCAACTACGTAGATGACAAAGGCATGGTTTGCCGTGAGCCGCCCCTGGGGCTCACGATATATGTTTGCCGAGCGCTGAGATGGCCCGTGGCAAAGCATTTTGGAAATAAATAAAAAAACCAATTCCCCCACGCCGGCCACCACGGGCCCACCACACACGCCGTTGCTGCCCTCTGCCGCCATCCGCCACTCCTGCTCGCTGCAGCCGTCGCTGCCACCATCACCAGGCCATCACCGTCGCGCCAAGTAGGGAGCTCGACCCCGTGCCGCCACCTCCACCACCGGGCCACTAGTCTGCCATCACCTCTGCTCACCGCTGCCTCTACTCTGTCATCAGATCTGAGAGAGAGAGAGAGAGGAGCGTCACCAGGACCACATGCCGTGCCGGAAGAGAGGAGGCCGAGGCCCTCTGCTGCCGTCCGCCACTGCTTCCCTGCTCGTTCCGGTTGTTGCCGCACCGGAGGAGGAGGCCATGGCCGCTACAACGGAGTAGAGGAGGTCGTGGCCCACTACCAACGAGGGGGGAGCCGGCGGTGAGGAGGCCCTCTGGATCTCGATGCGGTCACTAGCGTGGAGGGGTACGACAGGCGCCGGATCTCGCGCAGTCGCCAGCTGATGTCGTAGATCTCGCTCCTCCGCTGCCACCACGCCGCTCCTCCGCCACCACCACGCCTGCTGGCCACGACCACTGCTCCTCACAAGTAAATCTATTTTTGGTGAGGGGCGAGCGGAGGGGGGAGGAGAAGAGCCGCGAGAGGTGGGAGGGAGACGACCGGGGGATGGTGGAGGCTGCCGTCCTTTGCCGTAGTGAGGGAGATGAATAGGGGAGGGAGGTTGAGGGCGAGGGCGGCTGCGCGGCGGGGGCGAGGGAGGAGGCGGCCAGCTGCGGCGCGACGGGAGGAGAGGAGAGTAGCAGGGTTTCGCAGGAGAGGGGGTGGGGGTGTTAAATACCCCCAGCGGAGTAAATGGGCCGGCAGGATTAATAGGCCGCGGCTGGCCTAATTTCGCGTTTGCAATGAGCCCAATAACCGGCTCACAGCAAAAAAAAATTTCTTAAAAAATGTTGCAAATGCATTTAATTAGTTAAATATAGTAACTGAATTAAAAAATATACCAAATTTTAACATGGAGTACCTTGTGTTGGATGTGAAGAGTAAAAAATTTTGAAATCAAATTCAAATTTGAACATCACTTTGCCTACAAATCTACTGGTTTCCTTCTTAACTATATGAAACTTCTTCGGAGATGTTTGGTTTGTAAGTAATGTATATGATAAAATGTGTGAAACACATTCAATTTTTAACACAGCCTCTGTGTGTCATATCATGAGATATTGACAAATTTCATGATTTTTAGACTTCATTTGCATTTTTTACCATTTTAAAATCATTGAGACACGCGTCTTTGATCGTGTTTTCTGGACAAGATGTTCAAATTTTTTTTGATTTTATAATAAGGTATCAAATTTGGCTAAATAACATGAATATAAATTTTTCACTTATTTTCTTCTATTATTTGAATTAGTTGCAGTTCAAATTTGACTTTATTCAAAAAAGCTTGAAATGCAATTAATTAGTTAAATATAGCAAAAATACAAAAATATGTCAAATTGTAACATGGAGTACTACAAGTTGTATGTGAAGAGTAGAAAAAATTTTGGATTCAAATTCCAATTTGAACGTCACTTTGCCTACAAACCTAATCGCTTGCTCCATAATTCTAGGAAAACTTCTTCGAAGATGTTTCAATTTCTAATCATCATGCGTGAAAAAATGTGCGGAACTCACTCAATTTTTTTACTACAACCTCCTTGTATGATATCATGAGATATTGATTAATTTCATGATTTTTAGACTTCATTTGCGTTTTTTAGAATTTTAAAATCATTTGGGTGCGCGTTTGTATCGTGTTTTCTGGACAAGATTTTAGATTTTTTTTTTCATTTTATGGGTAAGGTCTCAAATTTGGCTAAATAAAATAAATATGATTTTTCACTTATTTTCTTCTATTATTTGAATCAGTTGCAGTTCAAATTTTACTTGATTCAAAAAATGCCTAAAATGCGATTAATTAGTAAAATGTAGTAAACAAATGCAAAAATGTATCAAATTTTAACATGGAGTATGACTGTATATGGAAAGTAGAAAAAAATTAGGGTATGGAAGATAAACAATTACATGAAGAAGGTGTTTTGAGATGAAAAAAAGAGCCTTTTGCCATCGGCCAAAGAAGGACTCACGGCAAAATTGAGATTTGTCGTGAGCATGGAATCTGGCTGCTATTTTGCCGTGAGCCGGACTCGAGGCTCACGGCAAATAGCCTTTTTGCCGTGAGCCAAGATTTTTGTCGTGAGTTTACCTCTTGACCGTCGACAAAAAAGTATTTTGCCGTGAGCCCGACTTTTGGATCATGATAAAGACCGGGGCTCGCAGCAAAAAGCCGGTTTCGGTAGTGATACCTGATATTCAAATTTCCAAATCAAACATTCCAAAAAAACTTACTGCATATGTTGTCTCTTACTCCTTCTATTCTCATATAGTTGATGCTCGAGCGTCAAGTAAAAAAAGAATGGAGGTAGTATCATAGATTGTCATCCATCGATCCTATTGTGACGCGTCAAGAACACGATCAAACGGAATGGAAACACTGGTGGAGGAGAGACCTTTCGTCTCGGTTGGGAAGGACGTAATCTCCCTAAGGTCCAACCGAGATGAAAGGTGAGAGACAAAAGCCCCCCTTTTGTCCCGGGTGGGCAACCGGGAATAAAGGGGGGCCTTTATTCCCGGGTGGTAGCCCCGCCCGGGACAAAGGGGGGGGCAGGCCAGCGCCTGTGCGCCCACCCTTTAGTCTCGGGTGGTAACCCCGCCCGGGACTAAAGGGTGGGCAGGCCAGCACCTGTGCGCCCACCCTTTAGTCTCGGGTGGTAATACCACCCGGGACTAAAGGCTTCGCGGTTATTTTTTTGTTTTTCAATTCCAGTTGTTTTAATAATATTATACACGTATATTCTCACGTATATGGGTGTATTTTATATGTATGTATAAATGTTTGCACTAATTATACATGTCTACTATATATACGTACTATATCAAGAGAATAAACTTATAAATAAATATACACACACACACACACACATATATATATATATATATTACATCGAAAGCAGAGATTGTATTTTCTGAAACTAGTATATATACATCAAAATATTGTTTCATTCTAATTCTAGTCTCAAGTTCCACCGGAGGTGCTAATTAACATTTCTGAACTGGATGACCGTCATAAGAATGTCTTCACTTTGAGCTAATCACCTCGTCCATCAAGAATCCCACGAGACTTTCTTGAATCGCCAAGAGACGATCCTTCTCAATGATTGCGTCCTTAATCATGCAGTTCTGTAATGTGCAAATATGTTAATATATAACACCCAAGAATTAAATATATAAGCAGTTAGAAAATGATGTCTTATTAATAGGTTTACCATAATACTTACAGTATAATCTCCCGGGTCTGCAGTGCAAAAATTGTGGATGAACTCACACACATAGTATGCACATAAATTGGTCCCTTGTTCCTGTCTCATACACTAAATTGGAGAAAACAATTATGAAATATTAGTGTTATTCCTTTTATAATTTGCTCAAGCTGAAGTTGTTTTTTGTTTTACGTACCGAAAAATCGGTATAGAATCTAAGTTTAGTTTTCCATTGTCCAGGGTTCGTAGCAGTGAATTTTTCCCAAGCTCTGGTGGACAATAATGAAAGTTAGAGCTAGTGTTAGTAAAAGCACACTGTTGCATAAAAGTAAACGTATTGGATAGAATTATTACTCTTGAAACATATCTTGAAGGTCTTTGTATTTGTCAGGGTTTCTTTTCAACGAATCAAAGACCATGACATTGCTCTTGTCGACTTGAATTATTAGAAGAATCCAGTGGAAGCTGTATATACATGCATGGTGAAAAGATGAGAACTAAATAATAATAACTAGGATAATTAGAAATGCAAACCCTTAATAAGATGGTAATCGCTCATACTCGAAGTTGTAAGGTAGTAGTATCACTTCCTTGAAATGCAGCCGATTCAAGGTCCTAAGGATTGTTGTGAATGCTGTTTTTGGGCATTGCTTTACTTGGTCTTGACAAACTAATGACGGGTCCATGAAACCTATTCGGTGATAACCATGCTTTCTCATCGTAGTAAGCTCCAGACTACAGAAAATGAAAGACAAAGTTAATTAGCAGATGCATTAATTTATTAATTAGCACATGAATTACACCGTCACTTACAGACACCAGGCCATGATAAGATCGGTATTCAGGGAGTCAAGATGGTAAATTTCATAAATATCCTTGAATTGCAGCCAGACCAACTTCTCGCCTTCACCAGCAAAATCATCCGGTCTAATAAGCATGCCAATCATCTCCAGGCCCTCTTTAGATGTCTTCATGTAAAAGTCATGAAATCTGCGTATCTGAGTAGGCAGTTTCTTCACCAACTCTGGCCTGACAAGAGATTTCCCATGCTCGTAGTGCCATCTAGGTACGAAGTTTTTTTTCCCGAGGAGGTGATTCCTGGCCGAGAACAGCTTCTAGTGGGAGCCCTGTTGCTTCTTGCATTTGAATGACCTGCGCTATTTGTTCTGTAGGCATAAGTGCAAGAGTTCGTTCAGGTGCAGTGAGGCCGGAGACGACGTAAGTCTGTACTCCCGACTTCGATGCTTCTGTTGGCTTCTTCGTTGAAGGCTCTTTCGCCGACGTCGACGCTTGTGTTGGCTTCTTCGTTGAAGGCTCTTTCACCGATGTCAACGCTTGTGTTGGCTTCTTCTTCTTCCTATAATCCTGTGGCATCGTCGACCCTGGTACTTGATCGATATAACTATTTGGTGACCCTCCCCGTCTCTTCTTCTGTAGGGACTTCTGCAGGGAGCGGTCATAATCAGTTTTCGACTGTACCCGTTTCTTTTCATTTTCCTACCACTGTATGAAAGCTCCGAGTTTCACCGGATCTACTTTATTCTTTTCTTCCAGCCGCTGCTGTCTACTTTCCATAGTTGTTTTATGAAAAAAATTCCGTTACTTGTTTTTGGCACTCTGCCTCATTTTCAGATTATGTCATGTCATATGGTAGCTTTCTTTTAACAGGCTGCTTTTTCCCTTTCTTCGTCGGGGGCTTCAGATTTGGTGGGGGCATATACTTGGTAGATTGTGACGGGGACCTCTTGGGAGCCAGCTTCGGGGAAGATTGCTTTGGTGAAGGTTCCTTCGGTGGTGATTGATGACGAGGGAGGTCATCGTCATTATCGCTCGCACTAGCAGAATTCGCAGGTTGTGGAGACGGTGAGCGATGAGGACTCGGTGGCGATCTCGGTGACGACCCGGGAGCACTCTCGGGTATCGGTGGTGGCATCTTAGGTATTATGATGTAACGTTTGGGCCACAATATGATACCGTGAAGGGCATCCTGCAATGTCCTTTCCCCGTCACCTCCTGGGATGTCTAGCTCCATGTCGTTAAACTGTGGGTTAGCAATCTCCTCCACGCCAACTGAGGCGTAGCCAGGTGGAATCTGCATGCTGTGGCTTGTACGTCCTGGGAGATGTGCAAAAGCACTTCCGTACGCCACCTATATATATATATGTAGAGAAATGATGAAGTTATTAAATGCCTGAGACACGCATCAAAGGTTGAGATATAATTGCATGTATAATCATATTTATACCTTCATTGTGATGTTGCTGATCAGCTTGTGCAGCTCACATGCGGTGCGCTGACAAAGTTCATCCACTAGGTACCGTTCGTTGTCCTCTACTTGAACTTCTTCTTGGTTTGCCCTTTGTTCTTCGGGGGCCTCTGCGGAAGCACAGCTGCTTTTGCGAGTGGAAGGGCTAATGATGGGATCCACCGGTGCTTGGGGCAGTGCTCCAGAATGGGTGATCTCAGCTACCGCGGCGGCCACTCGTCGTTCAATCTCTGCATTCATACGTTCTTCATGTTGTTTAAGTTTATCCTCCATCATCTCGCGCCACTGCGCTAGTTCACGCTCTTTTCTTCTTTTGCAGCTTCTATAGGTGTTTTCGTATCGCTTGAAAGCAAACTTCCACAGAACAACCCCGTACCCCCTGCAACGTCCTGGGTGTTCCGGATTCCTGAGCGCCAAAGTGAGCTCATCGTTCTCTCTGTCAACAGTCAATCTTCCCGCTTTGATATCTTCAACCTTTCTCATAATCTCAAGTGCCGCCTCCCGTAACGTGGGTGGGAATTCAAGGGAACCATCATCAGGGTTCAATCTTCCACCACGGGCATAATACTAATTCTTCGATCGTTCGGACCAGTCAAAGGCCGCTGGTACGATACCTTTGTTGAGCAGGTCTTCTTCAATCTTCCACCACTTGGGTGCTACAACCGCGTAACCACCTCGACCAAGACGATGGTTGTATTCGGTCCTCTTACTTGCACTTTTATGAGCTTGTGCGCTCTTCTTGGCGAATTCTTCAGTTCTCTTGTAATCCATAAAGGACTCCCAGTGATCCTTTAGCTTGGGATAATCATCCCAATTTGGAGTTCGATTCTTCTTGATATAATCTTTGTGCAGCTGCTTCTTGAAACTCTGCAATTGAGTTGCCATCTTTGAGAGAGTCCACTGCTTCACAAAGTTTGGGTTGACGCCCGGTGGAAGTGTGAAGTGTTTTAGGATATCATTCCATAACATATTTTTAGTGCATCCGGAACCACCCATGGATTATCTTCCTTTCCCTTCCATTCTCTATACGATATGGGCACGTTGTCCCTCACAATAGCACCGCATTGGGACAGGTACTTGTCCCTGACCTTCTTTGGTTCCCATGGCTGGCCAAGCTCGTTGACTTCCGTGATATGAAACTTCACGTCATCGGCGATTACTTTTGTACGCCCTCTCTTTGTCTTCTTGGTTGTCGAGGTTGAAGCCTACAAGTTGCGAATTCGTTATTCACGCAGGGTTCGAGAATGAATGCATGATGAACTTAATGCATGATGAACTTAATGCATGATATATATACCTCATTGGAACCTTCTGCATTAACAATGAGAACGACTTCATTATTGTCCTCGGCGCGGGTGTCGATGTCTGCGGTGCGGGTGTCGATGTCCTCGGTTATGTTGAGGAACCCATCCGCCTGGCTTCGCTCCTCCTCGGTGAAGGTTGGGATCTCGGTATTTGAACCGCTAGCAATAAGGTTCTCCATAATCCGCGCCTCCTCCTCATTATTATCCATAACTCCGAATTTCTATGAATTTCTAAAATGGGCACGAATTTTATTTCAATAAACAACAATCTCTATGAATTTCTGAGAATAAACAAGAATTTCTATAAATTTCTATGAATTTCATGAATTTTTGAGAGTAAACATGAATTCTGTGAATATACAACGATTCCTGAGAATTTCTATGAATTTCTAAGGATAAACGAGAATTTCTATAAATGTCTATGAATTTCTTGAATTTCTGAGAGTAAACAAGAATTCCATGAATATACAACAATTTCTATGAATTTCTATAAATGTCTATGAATTTCCTAAATTTTCTATGAATAAATAAGAATTTCTATAAATATCTATGAATTTCCTGAATTTCTGAGGGTAAACATGAATTTCTATGAATATACAACAATTTCTGAGAATTACTATGAAAATCTGAGAACAAACAAGAATTCTCATAAATTTCTATAAATTTCCTGAATTTCTGAGGGTAAACATGATTTTCTATGAATATACAACAATTTCTATGAATTTCCTAAATTTCGGAGAATAAATAAGAATTTGTATAAATATCTATGAATTTTTGAGAAAAACTAAGAATTTCTATGAATAACTAAGAATTTCTATGAATTTTTGAGAATAACTACGAATTTCTATGAATAACTAAGAATGTCTATGAATTTCTGCGATGACGCCTACCAAAGCAGGCTCGAGGCGGTGCCGCGTGGGCGGAGGCGTCGTGGGCGGAATGGTCAGAGAATGACGGTGCCACGTGGTCGAAGGGGCAGTGGGGTCGGAGAATGACGGAGGCGTCGTGGGCGGAGACGTAGAAGGGGAGACCGGTCACTAGCGCGGTGCCGGAGTTAGACCGGCCGACGTAGCGGACGCAACACGACTCGGATATCTGTCGATTGCATAATTTTTTTTCATTTTTTAAACAATATAAATGAAGAAAGTAAAAAAATGCTGACATCAGCAAAAAAATTGCTGACGTCAGCACTAAACCCCAATCCCCCGCGCGAAGTAGAGGTGGCGGCGCCGGTGGCCGCGCGGGGGATTGAGGCCGCGTGTGTGTAGGAGGCCGACCGGAGGGCGCCTACCACGGCGCGGCGGCAAACGACGGTCGAGGTCGGACGGGGATGGCGGCACTAGGGGTCAGTGCGGGACAGGGACAGCGGCGCGGCGGGGACGGCGCGGCGGTGATGGCGCGCGGCGCGCGACGGGGACGACGCGACGTCGACGGCCGGGGACGGCGGCGCAAGACGTGCGCGCGGCAGGGAACAGAGCGGCATCATCGGTCCGCGCCATGGATCCGGCGGAGGAGGCCGCGCGGCGGGGTACGGCGCGGTGGAGGACGAGCACGGCGGCGGGGGAGACGATGTCGGCGGGAGAGACGACAGTGGCGGCGCGGGAGACGACGGCGGGGGAGACCACGGCGGGAAAGACGACGACGAGGAGACGGCGGAGTTAGGGCGCGACAGCGCGCGGAGGTAGTGGTGGAGTAGTGGGGATCAGTTGGGGAGATGGGGAAGAGAAGACGGATATATATCCCCCCTTAGTCTCGGGTCATAACACGACCCGGGAGTAAAGCTTCTTTTGTCCCTGGTGGTATTACGACCCGAGACAAAAGGGGGGGCCTTTTGTCTCGGTTCGTAAGGCAACCTAGGACAAAGGGGCCCTCTCGCGCAGGAGCCCCCGAAGGGCAAAATTTAGCCCTTTTGTCCCGGGTGGTATTACGACCCGAGACAAAAGGCCCCCCTTTAGCCTAGGGTCGTAATGCCACCTGGGACAAAAGGGTAATTTTGGGCGGGAAGATGTTCCCCCCATTTCTTTCCTCTTTTTCTCTTTCTTTCTCTTTGCAACTTAAAAAAATAGTAACTTTAAATATTTCAGCCATGCAAAATTATATTTAGTTAAAATGTAATAAACTGTACTTTACTATGGAAAATTATATTTTAGAGTTGTAAACATTCACTTTCAATTTTCATTTGCAACATTGATGTGCCTTTGCACTAAAATTCAATTAAACCGAAAAAATACTAAATCAATTCCGAAAAATTTCAAACTTGGTGGTTCAATCTCACATGACATATTCAAGCTTCATAAAAAAATTTGAGACCAATACAACACTGCAAAGTGCATGGACTTCAGAATCGTTAGGAACTGAAGTGTATAAACATGGTTCGATGAAAGGTTCCATATAGCTTTGTGAAGCACGTGTACTCCATATATGTCGAAATGGTATGAAATTTTTTTGTTGTCATTTACACCCAAAATATTAGCTCACGCAAGATCTTAGATTCTTCTGATGACTAAATGTATTATAGGTTTTTTCTTCGTGCTAAAAGAGGTAGAATATTGTGAATTACACATCAATAACTCAAGAATTATGATTCAGCTTTCAGATAAATTAGACTCCTAAGGCACAAGAGAACTTGTGGCCAAGTTTGGCACCATTCCGGATCGTTTCAGGGGTGCTCTCAGCTCAACTTTTAATTTCTAGGTGATGTCGCACGGAAATTCAATTAAACCGAAAAAAATACTAAACCAATTCAGAAAAATCTCAAACTTGGTGGTTCAATCTCACATGATATATTCAATTCATAAAAAATTTGAGACCAATACAACACTGCAAAGTGCATGGACTTCAGAATCGTTAAGAACTTAAGTGTATATACATGGTTCGATGAAAGGTTCCATATAGCTTTGTGAAGCACGTGTACTCCATCTATGTCGAAATGGTCTGAAATTTTTTTGGTTGTCATTTACACCCAAAATATTAGCTCACGCAAGATCTTAGATTTTTCTGATGACTAAATGTATTATAGGTTTTTTCTTCGTTCTAAAAGAGCTAGAATATTGTGAATTATACATCAATAACTCAAGAATTATGATTAAACTTTCAGATAAATTAGACTCCTAAGGCACAAGAGAACTTGTGGCAAAGTTTGGCACCATTCTAGGTGATGTCGCACAGAAATTCAATTAAACCGAAAAAATACTAAACTAATTCAGAAAAATCTCAAACTTGGTGGTTCAATCTCACATGACATATTCAAGCTTCATAAAAAATTTGAGACCAATACAACACTGCAAAATGCATAGACTTCAGAATTGTTAACTTGTTGGAGACCAATAAAAGAGTTGATCACATTAGCATTACACAATTGATTTGATCAATAATCATTACATTACGACATTAATCTCAATCATGTAAGTACGATGTCTCTTCACGTCCAAGTAATATGCTTGGGTCTACTTCGACAGCGAACGGAGGCATGTCATCAAACTGATCATAATCATCGGATTGATCTGTTTTGTCCTATACTCCCACGATTACTCTTTTACCCAGAAGAACTATGTGACGCATTGCCTCTTGTGGTCCTTCTTGTGGATTTTTATTCTTCGGTACGCTAGTCATATCCTTGACATAGAAAACCTGATGCACATCTTTGGCAAGGACGAATGGATCATCTTTGTACCCAATCTTGGTCAGGTACAGTATTGTCATTCCATATTCATCTTTCTTTATGCCATTTAGTTTTACCCATTGGCAAAAAAACAGAGGGATGTTCATCGCTCCGTACTCAAGCTCCCATATCTCTTCTATGATACCATAATAGGAGGTCTTGCACCCATTGTTGTCGATGGTGTCCATACAGACACCACTAATTTGGTTTGTGCTTTTGCGATCTTGAGCTCTCGTGTAAAAACTATAACCATTTATATCGTAAGCTTGAAATTTTGTAATTATGCTACAAGGGCTCCTGGCTAACAAAGCTGAGTTACCGATGAGTTGTTCACTCAACCATGAGGGAAATGTTTCCAAGTGACGGCGTGTAATCCAGAGTTCGGATTTGGTTGGATTTTGAGAAGCAATAATCTGCTCGTGTTCCGTCCTATACGGAGTCACCATGGATGATTGTGGCAGGACAGTTAGGTGTGCTTTAATGAACAAATCAGTATTATTTCTCAAACTTGATTTCCTTCCAATGGTGCCCTTTCCCTGTAGCCTCCCCTCGTGTCGTCATACTGGAAGCCCAATCGAGTCAATTGATTCGACAAATTCAACGCAAAACTCAATGACCTCCTCAGTTCCATATCCCTTGGCAATGCTTCCTTCCGGACGGGCATGATTAAGAACATATTTCTTGAGGATCGACATGAACCTCTCAAAAGGCCACATGTTGTGAAGGTATACTGGACCGAGAATAGTAATTTCTTTGACAAGGTGTACCAGGAGGTGCGTCATAACATCGAGGAAGGAAGGTGGAAATGCCAACTCAAAGTTGACAAGACATTGAACCGCATCATTCTGTAGCTTTCCTAGCTTCGCTGGATCGATTGCCTTCTATGAAATTGCATTGAGAAATGCACAAAGCTTTACGACCAATAATCGTACATTCTCTGATAGAACACCCCTCAACACAACTGGAAGCAACTGTGTCATCAACGTGTGGCAGTCGTGGGCCTTTAGATTTGTGAACTTCTTGTCTTTCATATTTATGATCCCCTTTAAATTCGACGAGTAGCCAAACGGAACCTTCAAACTATTCAGGCAATCAGACATGCTTTCCTTCTCTTTCTTGGTGAGAGTGTAACTAGCAGGACCTAAGTAATCATCATCATCATCCTCTTCCAGATCTTTTTCATCATCATCCTCTTGCAGAACTTTCTCATTCTTATGAAAATCTTTCAGGTCCTGTCATGCTTCCAATGTATCCTTCGAGTTACCATAACAACCCATGAAACCTAACACATTCACGCAAAGATTCTTCGTAAGGTGCATCACGTTAATTGCGTGTCGGACCTCAAGGATTTGCCAATAAGGTAGCTCCCAAAATATAGATTTCTTCTTCCACATTGGTGCACGTCCGTTGGCGTCAGTTGGAACAGGTTCACTACCGGCACCCTTTCCAAAAACTACCCTTAGATCCTTTACCATTTCAAATACGGTGTCTCCATTATAATGGGGTGGCTTCGTACGATGATCAGCCTTCCCTTTCCAATGCATCACTTTCTTCCTTAAGGGGTGATTAGTTGGAAGATAACAACGGTGACCCATATACACGACCTTCTTACAATTTTTGAGATGAATACCTTGTGTTTTATGTAAACAGTGTGTGCATGCCCGATATCCCTTGTTTGTCTGCCCTGAAAGGTTACCTAGAGTAGGCCAATCGTTGATGGTAACAAACAACAATGCTCGTAGGTTGAAGCTCTGTTGCTTATGCTCATCCCACACATGTACACCTTCCTTCTTCCACAGTAGTAATAGTTCATCGACCAATGGTCTTAGATACACATCAATGTCGTTGCCAAGTTGTTTTGGACCTTGAATGAGCACCGACATCATAATGAACTTTCGCTTCATGCACATCCAACCAGGAAGGTTGAACATGCATAGGGTCACAGGCCAAGTGCTATGACCACTGCTAAACTCGCCGAATGGATTGAAACCATCCGTACTTAAATCAAACCTTATGTTCCTTGGATCTTCATCAAACACTTTGAATTCTCTATTAATCTTTCTCCATTGAGACCCATCAGCCGGATGTCTCAGGATGTTGTCTTCCTTACGTTCCTCTTGGTGCCATCTCATCATCTTAGAATTTGCTTTGTTCCTGAACAAACGCTTCAAATGTGGTATTATAGGAAAATACCACATAACTTTCGCCGGAACTCTTTTCGTCTTGTCACGGTGCCCCTGGACATCACCACCAGGATCTTCATCTCGCCGAATCTTATAACGTAGTGCTTCGCACACAGGACAAGCATCCAAATTCTCGTAATCCTTACCACGATATAGGATGCAATCATTAGGGCATGCATGGAACTTCTGTACCTCCAACCCAAGAGGGCACACAGTCTATTTCGCTTCATATGTGGTGGACGGTAATTCATTGTTCTCGGGAAGCTTGTCCTTCACAATTTTTAGCAACCCTTCAAATGCCTTATCAGACACATCATGTTTTGCCTGCCATTGCAGAATTTCTAGTGTAGTACCAAGCTTTTTGTGACCTGACTTGCAATCTGGGTATAACGGTTTTCTGTGATCTTCTATCATACACTGCAACTTTGCCTTTTCTTTTTCATTTTCACAGTCCCTATGTGCATCCTGTAGAACCTGACCGAGATCATCAGCAGGCCCATCAACATGTGCTAGTAACTCTTCTTCGTCAGCATCTTCCATTAAAGTATCTGCAAAAGCTTACCCCGCGGCCCAGTCAAGAATATCCTCCTCCTCTTCTTTATCATCTTCCATGACAACCCCTCTTCACCGTGCTTGGTCCAAACCACATAGTTTGGCATGAATCCGTATTTCAACAAGTGCAGGTGAAGTGTTCCCGGGTCATGGTAGTCTCTTTCGTTTCTGCAATCAGAGCATGGACAACACATGAATCCACTCGCATTCTTATTTGTTTTTGCCACTTCGAGAAAACCATGCATGCCGGTAATGTACTCCACTGCCGTCTGTCAGTGTTGTACATCCATTGTCGGTTCATCTGCATCATATTAAGTGAAAAATATCCATGTTAATTCTACAACACTTCATTTTCTTAATTATGGCATAACATTTAAGTATAAAAACTGTACACTATCCCTAGGTCTCATTTTCTAAAAACTAAATTAATAAATTCTATTTTCTCTAATAATAAATAAAGCCAGCTAAAAGTAAAAATTATATTAAAAACAAAAAAAATCTTAGTACAAATGAATGAAAGAAGATAATCATAACAAATGATAACTACTTATTACTAAATCTAAAGTATACTAATATAAAAACCTCATCTCTTAGCTCTTAAATCAAAATTTCTATTTTCTTAATTGTGGCATAAATTTTAAGTATAAAAACTATAGACTATCCCTAGGTAAGAGACATGGGTACCCATGGGTCCCCACCGGCCAGGGTCCCAGGGGCCCCTGACAAGTGGACCCGACCTGCCAGAAGACCCGCCGACCTTACAAGTGGGCCCAGCGACCTGATCAGGATCCCGGAAGACCCGCGAAGCCTTGGCGTGCAAGTCAAGACACGGCGACCTGACGCGCCGCGGCCTGTAGACTCCGCGTATCGCGGGATACTCCTTGTAATCCGGGAGATAAGCCTCCCACAGTTGTAACCGACCCCGACACGGGTCAACCGACCTGTGCATGCAAACCCTAGCCCGTCCTCCCCATATAAGGCGGCCTAGGGCTCCATGCATAGGGACATCGAAACTCATCCACGCATAATCCACCATCATACTGGACGTAGGGTTTTACTCTCCGGAGGCCTGAACCAGTCTAAAACCCCTTGTCTCCTTGTTCTTCGCCGCCATACTCGCCTAGTTCCGTGTGCATCCCATGCATAACCACCTACGCTCTTAGGTCCCGATCCTCCATTAGCCTGCAAACCTCTAGGGTAACCCCCTAGTGGATCTGTCTAGGTCTCACCCCCTGACAGTTGGCGCGCCAGGTAGGGGAGATCGGGAACTCGCTGTGCAGCATGGTGGCCCAATCTGGCGTTGTCTTCCCTGCGAGCATGGCAGCCTTTCTCGCCGACCCCATGGAGATCCGCTTCAGATCCTTCACGTCGACCTCTCCTGCTCCGGCAGCCTCCACGCCTCCGGCGACCTCCGAGCAGGTCGTCACTGCGTCCACCAACATCTTCGTTCCCGATCTGGCATCGGAGACCCACCCACCCAGACCCTGTGACCTTGTCCAGGGGATGGAAAACGTCATCGGCTCGATGAGGGACACCCTGGAGATCTGCGAGTGAGCTCAGCGCTCGGCGCAGACCACGCTGCGCCACGACACGTTCCCCTTTGGCCTGCAGTCAGCACCTGGCCTTGGCCTCAGCCAGCTGCTCAAGCCTGTGCAGATCCAATCTGGGTGGCGACCTTCTCGTGACTCAAGACCGGCACCTCGCACGAGGTGCGATCCCCTCGACGTGCCCTGCACCTATCACAAGGGTGCAAAGCATACCCTCCGTGGGTGCCACCTGCGGAAGAAGATCGATAACGAGCTCCCTCGCCGAGCTAAGCGACCTACCCAGTCTCCAGACTGCGGGGAGTTTCAGAAGGTCTGGGTCCGCATCTCCCCCAACGACTCAGAGATCGTCTTCCGTCAGGTGATGGTGGTCTCAGAAAACGAACCACCCCGCCTGGGTACGACCGACACCCAGGAGGCGGCCCGGATCCAAGCCAACGCTCGTCGCGCTGAGCGACATGCGGAGGAGCAGCGGCGCATCTTGCCTTGCGCCCGAGACCTGCGTCTGGAGTTCGAGGAAGCGGGGATCCCGACCTTCAACAGCCCCCAGGCCAACCTGGGCGCGGCCATTACTCGACTCCAGCAAGTCCGGACGCCTGAAGCTGAGCAGGCCCTCGCGTACCTTCGGGTCGCCAATGCCCTGGTGGAAGAAAAGAGCGCGGCCTCCAAGTCCGCCACATCTTCGTCGACCCGCCACTCGCATAGTCGATCTCATCGACCTACGCGCAGCCATCTCTCCCCTGTTCGGGAGGAGGTCGCTCAGCACAATCCTGAGCAGCCCGCCCAGCAGCCCGCAGCTGCCCGGGATCTGCGCGTCAACCTCGACGCCAACAGGCGCGCTCACGACGCTCGTGACTACGTCGACCAGCGCCACAGAGAGCGCGAGGAGCACGAGCTTCGCCGCCGCCTGGACTACGACCGCGAGTACGGCGCCCCTGGAGGCGTTCACCGCATCATGGAGCGCGAGCTCCGTGACCAGCACGAGATCGAGAATCGGCGACGTGCCAAGTACGACGATGATCACGGCGACCCCGCCGTCGTCCAGATCAACCGTGATCGGCAGCCACGATCCCAGGCTGTCATCCCGGAACGTAGCGTCCACTCCGCACCAAGAGAAGCCACCCCGGCCAGAGGCTCGGGTGACAACCTGGCTCTCAACGCCTTCCCGGCGCTGGATGCTCGCTTCAAGAGGGTGGAGTACCCCCGACAACTTCAAGCCCGACATCAAGCCGTATGATGGGCGCTCTGACTCTAACATCTGGCTGTCAACCTACTACGTCGCTGTCAAGGCGGCTGTTGGTAGCTTCGACCACATGACGGCCTACTTCCCACTGGTGATGGGCAAGGCCCCTTCGCTGTGGCTCAACAACCTTGAGCCCGGCAGCATCAAGACCTGGGCCGATCTGTCCCAGGCCTTCACGTCCAACTTCCAGGCGACCTACGATCGCCCTGGAAACGCCTTCAGCTTGGGGCGGGTCGTGCAGAAGCCTAAAGAGCGGCTCCACGACTACAATACCCGGTTCTTCGAGAACCGGAACGAGTGCGTTGGTGTCAGGGACGACCAGATCGTCGACAGCTACAAGAAGGGCATCAAAGATCGCAAGACCTTTGAGAAGATCCATGAGGTTGGCCCGACCAACGTCAAGGATCTCATGGTCATTGTCAACAAGTTGATGGACACGGAGGATGCACTCCAGAATCAGTTCGATGCTGATAACGCTGGTACATCTGGTACAGCAGCAGACAAGCTCCGCAAGCGACCTTCCAAGGTCCTAGCGGCTGATGGGCGCCGAGGTTCGACCTTCAACCAGGAGGAGTTTGACCTGGCGCTCGACAGCATCTGCGGGTTCCATGAGGGAGCCACCCACACTCTCCGCGAGTGCTCCCAGTTCAAGAGAGCTTTCCACGCCCCCGCGGACCCTAAGCAACCCCGCAACGATAGCGGGCGCCGTGACGACTGCCCCTACAACAACAATTACCGCCATGACGATCGGTGGGATCGGCGTGATGACCACCGCGAGGAGCGATACGACAATCACCGCGAGCCAGCTCGTAGCGACCCACCTCGCAGCGACCCTCCTCCAGCGGCTCCCCGCGACGAGACAAACCTCCCCCCTCCTCCAGCGTCAGGCAATCCCAATGGGCCTTTCCAGGCCGCAACCCGCGCGATCAATATGATAATTGGTGGCATCAAGTCTAGCGCCAGTAGGAGGCGCTACAGGAAGGACAAGCGTGACGTCCACCTCGTCCACACTCAGCCAATCGTGCCCCTGTGTTGGTCTGAGCAGGCGATTACATTCTCCAGGGATGACCACTGGGTCCATATCCCTGATCCAGGGTCCTATCCGCTCGTTGTGGAGCCCACGGTGGACGGAGCCCTGCTCTCCCAGACCCTGATCGACGGAGGCAGCGGCCTCAACATCATCTTTGTTGAGACCCTCAAGAAGATGGGTTTCGACTTCGACAAGATGACGGAGTGCGACGAGCCCTTCTACGGCATCGTCCCCGGGAAGGTGGCCTACCCCCTGGGTCGGGTCTCCCTCCCTGTTACTTTCAGCACGGAGGCGAACTTCCGCACGGAGTACCTCAACTTTGAGGTCGCCAACTTCAAGTCCTCCTACCACGCGATCCTAGGTCGCCCGATGCTGGCCAGATTCATGGCCATCCCGCACTACACCTATCTGGTGTTGAAGATGCCAGCTCCACATGGGGTCCTCTCCATCAAGGGGGACCTCATCGTCTCCTTCAGGTGCAACACAGAGGCCCTCGACCTTGCCGCGACCTCCGCTGCCGCTGCCGCCGACGCCTCCGCAGTGTTGGTCGCGGAGGCCGAGAAAGTCGACCCTGTCGACCAATCTGTCCCAGAATAGAAGCGCACCGACACCGCCCTCGACGCGGCTCCCTCGACGAAGAAGGTCTGCCTCGGCCTTGCCGACCCAGAGAAGACGGTGGTGATCGGCGACGGGCTCGACCCCAAATAGGAACTCGTGCTCACCAGCTTCCTCCGGGATAACGCCGACATATTCGCTTGGAGTCCATCAGATATGCCGGGTGTCCCCAGGGAGCTGGCTGAGCACGTCTTGGATGTAAGCAAGATGGCCAAGCCTGTCAAGCAGAAGCTTCGCCGCTTTGCGAAAGATTGCAAGGACGTCATTAGGGTAGAGCTAATAAAGCTCCTAGCTACCGGATTTATCCGACAGTGTAAAATCCCGGTTTGGCTCGCCAACCCAGTTCTTGTACCAAAGAAAACTGGTCAATGGAGAATGTGTATCGATTACACTGATCTCAACAGGCACTGCCCTAAAGATCCCTTCCCTCTTCCGCGCATTGATCAGGTCGTGGACTCCACGGCCGGGAGCGTCCTCCTCTACTTCCTCGACTGCTACTCAGGGTATCACCAGATAGCCCTGAAGGTCTCTAACCAAGACAAGACGGCATTCATAATGCCCCATGGCATCTACTGCTACACAGCCATGACTTTCGGCCTTAAAAACGCGGGTGCGACCTATCAAAAGGCCATCCAGAAGTGCCTTGCTAGCCAGATTAGCAAGAACATAGAAGCCTACGTCGATGATGTGGTAGTCAAGACCATCCATGAGGACAAGCTCATAGCTGACCTCGCGGAGACCATCGCCAACCTCTGCACTTACCGCTGGAAACTTAATCCAGAGAAGTGCGTCTTCGGTGTACCGTCTGGCAAGCTCCTGGGCTTCATGGTCAGCAACCGAGGAATCGAGGCCAACCCCACCAAGGTGGATGCCATCCTCAGGATGAAACGCCCTACGGGCAAGAAGGACGTCATGAAGCTCACCGGCATGATGGCGGCCTTAGGCCGATTCATTAGCAAGCTAGGAGAGAAAGGCCTGCCCTTCTTCAAGCTGCTAAAAAAGGCGGAGAAGTTCGTCTGGACCAAGAAGGCGAACCAAGCTCTTGAGCAACTCAAGACCTTCCTCACAACACCCTTGGTGATGGTGCCCCCGGTGCCTAAGGAGCCTCTACTGCTCTACATCTCGGCGACCACCCTTGTAGTCAGTGCCGTCCTGGTAGCTGAGCGACCTGAAGAAGGGCGACCTTACCCCGTCCAGCGACCCATATATTACGTCAGCGAGGTTTTGTCCGATAGCAAGACCAGGTACAGCCAGCCCCAGAGGATGCTCTACGCGTTACTCATGACCTCCCGCAAACTCCGGCACTATTTCCAATCCCACAAGATTAAGGTTGTCTCGGCCTTTCCCCTTGGCGAGATCCTACGGAGCTGCGACACCACTGGGCCCATCGTCAAGTGGTCCATCGAGCTAGGGGAGTTCGACCTAGAGTTCTGCCCCAGGCAGGCCATCAAGTCCCAAGTCATCGCAGACTTCGTCTCGGAGTGGACAGAGATCCAGCAGCCTCCACCCCTGGAGCGACCTGAGCACTGGAAAATGTACTTCAACGGTTCCCTGAACCTCGAAGGAGCCAGCGCAGGTGTCTTATTCATCTCTCCTCAGGGTGAGTACCTCAAGTACGTCCTGCAGATCCACTACAAGGCGTCCAACAACGGTGCCGAGTACGAGGGCCTCATCCACGGGCTACGCATCGCTGTCTCCCTCGGGATCAAGCGCCTCATGGCCTACGATGACTCCAAGGTCATCATCGACCAAGTCAGCAAGGACTCCGAAGCCAAGAAGGACACAATGGATGCATACTGTGCCGAGGTGCGCAAGCTCGAGCGTCACTTCGAAGGCCTCGAGTTCCACCACATCTGCCGCATCAATAATGTCGCGGCCGATGTCCTCTCCAAGCTCAGCTCCAAGCGCGCATTGGTTCCAGCCGGTGTGTTCGTCCAGGACCTACGCAAGCCGTCCATCAAGCTCATCCCCGACCCAGAGTCGGCTGACGATGAGGTGACCTCGCCTGCGGGTCGCGAGATCCTCATGATCGACGCGGAAGATGACTAGCGCCTCGACTTCATCGCCTTCCTCCTCGAGCATCGAGTGCCTCAGGATAAAGCGGAGCGAGAAAGGATCGCGAGGCATAGTGCTAACTACGTCGTCGGCGGCAAGGAACTCTACCAGAGGTCCGCCTCCACCGGAGTATTGATGAAGTGCATCCGGCGATCTGAGGGCCTTCAGCTCTTAGACGAGATCCACGGTGGCGAATGTGGCAACCACGCCGCCTCTTCCAACTTGGTGGGCAAGGCCTTCAGGTCTGGCTTCTACTGGCCCACGGCCATGGCTGATGCCCAGGAACTTGTACGTCACTGCAAGGGGTGTCAGTTCTTCGCTAAACAGCAACATGTCCCGGCTCAGGCCCTGAGGACCATCCCTCCGTCCTGGCACTTCGCAGTTTGGGGTCTCGACTCTGTGGGTCCCTTCAAAACCGCCCCTGGTGGCTACAAGCACATCATTGTGGCGGTGGATAAGTTCACCAAGTGGATCGAGGTCCGTCCCGTATCCAACATCACATCCAAAGAGGCAGCGAAATTCATCGAGGAGATCACCCATCGCTTTGGGGTGCCAAACAGGATCGTCACCGACCTTGGCATGGCCTTCACCGGAGCCGAATTCTGGGACTTCTGTCAGGACAGCATGATCGACGTATACTACTCCTCGGTGGTGCACCCACGGTGCAACGGCCAGGTCGAGCGTGCCAACGGCATGGTCCTACAGGCCATCAAGGATCGCATCTTCGACGGCTCAGCGCCTTATGCAACCAGGTGGCTCTCAGAGCTCCCTCATGTCCTCTGGGGTCTCAGAACCCAGGTCCGCTCCACTACAGGATACTCACCCTTCTTCCTGGTCCACGGGTCAGAGGCCATCCTCCCCACGGACGTGGCCTTCGGTGCTCCTCGCATCCAGAACTTCGACGAAGGAGAAGTAGAGCAAACATGCCGGCTTGACCTTGATAGCGTCGAGGAACATCGTGTGGCTGTGCTCATGCGCCACACCCGCCACGAGCAGCAGCTACGTTGCTACCACGACCGCAACGTGCGGGAACGTTCCTTCAATGTGGGCGACCTAGTTTTGCGGCGGATCCGGAGCACCAAGGACATGCACAAGCTCTCCGCGCCTTGGGAAGGCCCCTTCATAGTTAAGGAGGTCATTGGACCGGCGACCTATCGCCTCCAATGGGCTGATGGCCAGGGCGTCCCGAACCCCTGGAACATCGAGCACTTGCGTCGCTTCTATCCTTAGGAGCCTCGTATCACAATAAAGCTATCTACTCTTTTCCTTTGTAATTCCATATATGAATATAAAGATTTCCCTTTCTGCTTGTTTTTCTGTTCACCCCTCCCCTTCGACGCGCTCGGGGGCTTGGTTTCAAACTGGACCCCTTACGCTCGGGGGCTTGGCTTTAAGCCTGGCCCTTCACGCTCGGGGGCTTGGCCTTGCCAACCTAAGGGTCATTCGACCTGCGGTTTTTACCTCTCTTTATACAGTGTTCCCCTTACTACAACTTCTTATGTATTTTATAAGTATTCCTAGGTCGTGGGGTTGCTTGACCTTGGGTCCATGACCCCCTCCACGCGCCAGCCACACATAAGCCTCCAACGTCGAGCCGTGTGGTCGGTAAGCTGTTCCTCCACTGAGTTGGGTTAGCGGAGGAAAAGGGGTCTCGCAACTTCGCTACCTTCGTGTTCTTATAAGGGGTGTACAAAGTCAAATAAGGGACCACATTAACTTAACAACATTTTCTCTTTCATTCATTCAAGGTTTATATTACATCAAAAAGGGTCCACGACCCATTGTTACTAACAGCCTGCCTCGTCCTAAGTTGCATCTAGAGGTCTATCTTCTTCATAATTTCATCTGCAGTGGCCTGGATATCTTCGCTGCCCACCAGCTGCGACAAAGCGACCTCCTCCTTGACCTTCTCAAGGTCGAACGACGGCTCACGGTGCTTCACCATGGCTAACGCTGTAGTAGCGGCGAGCTTGCCACTATCTATCAACAAGCTCTTTATGCGGCCTTCCGCGTCCTCCAGCTGCGCGACGAGCTCCTGTGGACCGCCCTCGACCTTCGGGGTGAACACGTCCATGAGGTATTCGGCGGCCTCCTTGAGGTCGTCCAGCTCCTTCTCAAGATCTGCAGTCATCTCTTGATGATCAATAAGGGTCTGCATCGCCTGGCTAAGGTCGATCTCTAGATCCCTGCGAACGCCAAATTCATATGCAGCTTTACGAGTGAAGTAAGACTCACTGGCGACGACCTCCTAGTGCTTCTCCTTGAGGATCTTCACCTGCTCTTTGGAGTCCTTGAGGTCCTTCTTTAAGGTGGCCTCCCTCTTCTTGGCATCTGTAAAAGTTAAGGTCAGGACGGGGTCACCCGCGGTGCCGAAACATAAAGACCAAAGGCGTCCTACGATGTACCTACGGTGGCGACCTTCAGCTTGTCCTCCGCCTTCTTCGCCTTCAGCTTGGTAGCCTCCAGCTCTTGCTTCAAATCCTCCATCGCCTTGTCCTTCGAGGTCGCCTCGTCCTTAAGGCGCTGTACATCCTTCGCGGCCTCAATCTTGGCCTGGAGCACGACCTCCCACGTCGTGGTCAGCTCTGTGTGAAGCTTGGCACCCTCCGTTAGCAGAGCCACCCTGCCTTGCGCCCGCTCGGCAAGGGTCTGCGTCCACACGATATTCAACATCGTCATATCAACGCGTCTAATTGAATTGAAGGCCTAGCCCCAAAGGGTAACACTGACTCACCATGAGTGTCCTGCCGATCGTCTTCGCCACCTCCGTGATGGTCGCCTGCGCCGTCTTAAAGTCGGCAAGGTCCTTGGCGTCGGCGATGACCTCGTCCTCCCACGGAGTGCCAGTGTAGAGGCACCGATGCTGCTCGTCCTCCTCGCTTCCACCTCCGGTCTCCGCCAACCTCGCCTCCGACAGGCTTGCTTCGGACAGGTCTTGCTGGCGCAGGCCTTCCTCAGGTTGCGCGCTCCCAGCAGCGACCTTGGTCGCCTCTGATGGTGTCGTCCCCACGGTCTCAGGGACCTCGCTGGTGATGTCCCCGCCCGAGGTTGCCGGCGACTGCCCCACCGATGCCTTCTCAACCTTCTGCCTGGTGGCCTCTTGACCTGAGGCGTTCTTGCTGCTGCCTGATGTAGTAGGAGCCCCTGCCCAAGGAGCACAAATTCATCAGCACTGACGAACTCAACAAACGGCACAGATGAATAAAAGCAGACAAACAAGCTCTGTACGTACCCGCCTTCGGCCTTCAACTTCAACGACATCAGCCTGGGCGGTGCCCACCTCGGTTTCTTCTGCGACCCTTGGTCGCTCACACCTCCCGCACTTGGCTTCGGTTGTTGCTCGCTCGTAGCACCGTGCGCGGTGGCATCTCCTCCCACGGCCGCTACGTCGCCAAAGCCCATGGCGACGTCGTGCGACCACACGTCGTCCTACTCCTCGAAGACGACCTCGACGGTGCTTGTCGTTGCCGTCTCCGATGAAGTAGTGATGTCCTTCCTCTTCCTCTTCTTCTTCTCCGCCTCAATGGTGGCGGAGATCATCTTGACGCCCTTGTGCGCCGGGATCTTGCCAGCGACGGACCGAGTCTGCCGGGTTGTTGGTGCAGAGCTCGCCACGGGCGGGTCCTCATCATCACTACCCCCCACCGATGAGTCGGAGAGGTAGTTCTAGAGTAACTCCGGCGGTGGAGCCTGCACGTCCTCCGCCACCCGGACCTTGAAGCTACGCTCGCCCTCGTCGGCGAGGGGAGCCGGGCTCCAGAACAAGCCTTCACGACCCTGCAACAGGCGACCTTCATCTCAGAAATAGGAGAGTGCAAAAACAACCAAGGAATCAAGGTCGATCAGCGACATACCACGTCGGCAGGCCGCGTGAGGGAGAATGCCTTGGGGCAGGTCCGGTTCCGGATCACCCCATTGAAGAGCTCCCTCACCCGTGCCACCATCTCCTGCTTGGAGACCTTGCGCTGTTGTACGCGGGTTGGGTCGGTTTGACCCCAGTACTCATAGGCCGGGTGCACCCGATCCTGGATCGGTTGTAGCAGCCTCCGGCTAAAACTGATGGCCACCGCGCTGCCCGTCAGCCCTTCTTCCTTCCTCGTCTTGAGGTCCTCCAGCAGCGGCTTGATGGCGTCCATCTCCCGCAACGTGAACTGGTTGGTCCACTCCAGCACTAGGACCGGCGCAAGTCCCGACCTAGTGGCCAGCGCCGGCTTCGGGTTGTCGATGTAGAATCACTCTCTCCTCCAGCCTTGGGTGTTGTCCGACAGCTCCATGTCGATGTACACCGTCTTCATGTGACGGCGTAGCATGAAGCCGACGGCCCCGATGACGCCATTCTTCCCCATCTTCTTCACCTCGAAGAAATACTACCACAAGTCGAAATGTGGCGGTATCCCCAAGTACGGCTCGCACAGGTGGATGAACGAGGATACAATGGTGATGGCATTGGGGACGAGATGCACCAGGTCGATGCGGTAGTAGTGGAGCAGGCCGCAGAAGAAGTCGCCCGCCGGGACTCTGAATCCGCGCTCGACGTGCGTGACGAAGGCGACGGTCTCCCCGGTCCCCTCGGAGGGGAAGGCTTCGCCGGCGGCTGGCCTCCAGCCCACTTGCTCCCTGGGCTTCAGCAGCCCGCGCTCCACCAGACTCTTCAGCTGCGTCTCCATCACCGTCGAGTGCTCCCACACCTTCTCCGACGGCAGCGCAAGCTCTGGGGCCATTTCTTCCTCGTCGAAGCCCGTGGATCTAGTTCTAAACACCACCAGAGATTTCTGGCGCATGCGGCGGCGCTAGGCGCGATGGACCTAAGCACGGCGGCGCCGGCAAATTTGTGCGCTAAAAGCTCTTGGCGGCGGATCGAGTACCCTAGCTGCTGCGGGGAATAGAAGGGAGTGGGGTCCTCGACCCCTCACTCGACCTTTTATAACCGGGCCGCACCAGTGCGGTGGGCCGCGGCGCTCCAAACGTCCCTTCGGATTCGGTGACATTCACGGCGACCCACAGATACATCGCCCAACGGATACATCGCCTAACGGCTCTTTCGGCCTAACGGCTCCAGGCGGTAACAGCCCGTGCCGTACGAGAATCTATGTTCGCCGGCCTTCTGCCTAACGGCCCGGCGTCCATGGACTCGTTATGCCCTCCTTCAGGCCCCTTCCTCATCATTCTCTTTACGGTCTCTTGGCCTCTAGCGACCTCCGGGTCCATTCTAACACCTTCTCAAGGTCGATAGGTACTACCCTTGGTAGGTCACCTCAGAAGTCAAAAATGAGTCCACACACTCATTCATGACCTCCGGGTCAAGTAGCACCTCCAAGAGGTCGCTAAAGGTCCTGCCACCTATTACATTGCCTTAATGGCTATACCAACAGCCCCGTGCTTAATGGCTCCACTGCCCGTTGGCGACCTCTTGGTCAAGTAGCACCTCCCCGAGGTCGCTAAGGCCTTGCTGCCTTCTAGGTCATGTAGACCTAGAGTTTCCAGGTTGACGCTGGGCGCTGCAGGAGACCGGTTGGTGCGCGAGTAGAGGTGGCTGTGCAGCAGCTGCCTCCACAGTGGCTGGAGAGGTCGTCGAGTAGGTCCTGAAGCTAGAAGAAAGCTTGCAACAAGCCTTATTAGTGTAGACTGAGTCATAAGCACTTTGGAAGGTAATTCAGGACCTTTAATATCTTTGTATCTTGTAATTTGGCCAAGGGCCAAACTCCTTGTAGCTGATGAAGCTGTAAATATAGTTTTTCATGAGAAGTATCATGATTTTGGTGATTGTAAGGGCGCCCAAGCTGCAATGGTATGGATACCAAGGGCCTGGCAGGGCTGTAATAGCACACCGACCTTCAGGAGGCCTTTCGTAGAGACGAGGAACCTGTGTCGACCTGGGTCGGCACGGCCGTTGTGCAGTGACACAACGTAGGTAGTCAAGTCTGAGCTTCACCGCAAGATTGCAGAAGGTCCGAGCTTTAGCACCAACCTCACCGGGTGGAGCGCCGCACCCACCTGCATCACCTCCGGCCTGAAAGTGTCAGGGCCGACGATGCAGCTGCTGCTTCATACTCCTCCTGGGTTCCCCGGTGGGGCTGGGAGAAGAGGCCCATCGAGTTCTTCGAGCCTCGCAAGCATTCTTCTAGCTCCAAGCATGAACTACATCAACTCTACACTCTGGTGGGCGGACACAACTCCCTGGCATGGCTATATTACTACGCTGGGTCATCTTGAATCACCTTTGAAGATTGGTACGGTTTGCTTCAAGCCTTGGGTGCCTATTTATACTCCAGCACCTGCCATTGGGTGTTAATCCGCAAGCCAGCTTGCGTGGCGACCTTATCCGCAAGATCACTATACCCTCGTGGAGCACGAGGTCACTGTTCGCCCGTGGGAGGCATTGGCGCGCTTGTCCCCTACCTGACTACATCCTGGAGTAGCTTTTGTCTTTTGCGGGTGATTGCGACCTGTGTTATGCCTGCAAGCTGGCCCGTGACCGTATAGTGCACGCGTGACCCTGGTTGCATCAGACCTGTTGCCTGCGGCCCTCTGCAAGATTCTGGAGCCCTTGTCCTCTAGCGTCGACACTACAAGAGCATCTGTTTCGTAAGCAGAAGGTCGTAGGTTCGGATTCTTTCTCATCCTCTTCTTTGGAGCATCAAAGTGGCCATCTTGGTCGCTTTACTGCTCGGGGGCTACTACACTAGTGCGTCTTCGACGCCATATTTTCTTTGGGTCGCCTCGACCTAATGGAAGCTTGCTTCCATCACATCTCTGCTCGACCTACCCCTGGTAGGCTTGTTGACCTTCCTGAAGGTCGTGGCTACTACTACAACATTCCTGACTCCGGTCAGGTCGGCGGTTCTGCAAGATCTACGCCTCGTCTTCACTTCGACCTCATGGTCCTTTGACCCAGAAGCTCGACGCTCAATTTCGTGCGCGCATCGGAGGGGTTTCTTTTCTTTTTTGATCCCCGTACACCCTTCACGACCGCGACGGTGTTGCACCTTGCTACTCTTCGACACAACCTCACCTCGGCCGCTGCGCCTACACATCGATCGGGGCTTGAGAGACATGGGTACCCATGGGTCCCCACCGGCCAGGGTCCCAGCGGCCCCTGACAAGTGGACCTGACCTGCCAGAAGACCCGCCGACCTTACAAGTGGGCCCAGCGACCTAATCAGGATCCCGGAAGACCCACGAAGCCTTGGCGTGCAAGTCAAGACACGGCGACCTGGCGCGCCGCCGCCTGTAGACTCCGCGTATCGCGGGATACTCCTTGTAATCCGGGAGATAAGCCTCCCACAGTTGTAACCGACCCCAACACGAGTCAACCGACCTGTGCATGCAAACCCTAGCCCGTCCTCCCCATATAAGGCGGCCTAGGGCTCCATGCATAGGGCCATCGAAACTCATCCACGCATAATCCACCATCATACTGGACGTAGGGTTTTACTCTCCGGGGGCCTAAACCAGTCTAAACCCCCTTGTCTCCTTGTTCTTCGCCGCCATACTCGCCTAGTTCCGTGTGCATCCCGTGCATAACCACCTACGCTCTTAGGTCTCGGTCCTCCATTAGCCTGCAAACCTCTTGGGTAACCCCCTAGCGGATCTGTCCAGGTCTCACCCCTGACACTAGGTCTCATTTTCTAATAACTAAATTAATAAATTCTATTTTCTCTAATAATAAATAAAGCTAGCTAAAAGTAAAATTTATATAAAAAACAAAAAAAATCTTAGTACAAATGAATGAAAGAAGATAATCATAACAAATGATAACTACTTATTACTAAATCTAAAGTATACTAATATAAAAACTTCATCTCTTAGCTCTTAAATCAAATTTTCTATTTTCTTAATTGTAGCATAAATTTTAAGTATAAAAACTATACACTATCCCTAGGTCTCATTTTCTAATAAATAAATTAATAAATTCTATTTTCTCTAATAATAAATAAAGCTAGCTAAAAGTAAAATTCTATTTATCTAAAGTATACTAAAAACCTCATCTCTTAACTCTTAAATCAAAATTTCTATTTCTTCTTCTCTAAATCATAAAACGAAATTTAATCACAACAAATGAATGGAGGATGAAAATAATACCTTAGCAACACCTTGGAGGTGACAAAACTCCACAAATTGATGAGGAAAAATTTGGGCAGCACCTCCCTAGGTTTGAGGCGCCATGGGAGAGGAGCTAGCTTGAGCTCTCGGTGAAGAATGGTCGGGCAAAAAGGAAGAAGGTGCTGTTGATTTTGTATAGGGACGGCCTTTTGTCCCGGTTGGTAAAACCAACCGAGACAAAAGGCCTTTGGAGGCCGCCCCCCTACCCTTTTGTCTCGGGTTGGTTTACCTCCCGGGACTAAAGGCCAGCCCCAATCATTGTGGCCGGGAGCCGTGGAGGGCAGGCCTTTAGTCCCGGGTTGGTTTGCCAACCGAAACTAAAGGGTCCCCCCTCCCAAAAAACCCTATTGTTTTTATATAGTTTAATAAATATTAAGGTTTCCAAAATTTATGATTCGGCTTCCAAAAAATTAGTCACTGGCCTAACATCAATACTTAAGGTCTTAACAAAAATATAAAAAAGTTCATACATCAATACTTAATTAAGGTCTTACAAACATAAAAAGTTCATACATGAATACTTAAGGTACGGTCTTAACAAAGATAGAGGGGTCCATCAATGCACAACACATATTTCATACCCCATTCTTCTTCCTTAGATAGTTCATATAGTTGAAGTCTCTGATCTTGAAGTCGAGAACTTCATCGATATATGTCAGAGAATGGATCAGTACACTCTCCTTCGCTTCACAATTACGGTCACACGGACTTCCATAAATTTCAAACAGTGGCGAGGAAAACTGATATGGCCTGAAAAATAAAAGATGAGCCTGATACATCGAACCTCTTGTGAGTGTAGGATTTGAATCTGTGTAAGAAAATCCCACAACATCCAACATTTGCTCTAGAATTGCATGAAAGCTCTTTGCCGCAAAGGTTTCACCAAAGATATCCTACAGTTAAGAATAATGTTATTACGACTCATAAAAAATATTAATTAAGAAGATTAAAATAACATTAAATGATGCTCCATACTATGTCATGTTCATTCAGCTGACAAAGTCTCTCTGCGGTCGTGGTCACACTCTCTCCCTCCTCGAGTGCCTTGATTAGAAAATAAGAGTAATCCGGCACAAAGTACCCATTAGCGTAAAGTTGTTCTAAGCATGCCTGCACGGCGGTCCTTTCATAAGTCCTCCTAACCATGGCAGGGGTACCCCACCCAACAATTGAGACTATTTGGATGGGTTCTGAAGACAACGAGGAGCGAATTTGTCCTCGAACGGGTATGTCAAACGAGATTTTTAATTGTATGCAATTGTTTGGACCGACAATGGCACATTGTGAAACAAGAGGGGTACCACCTAAATTTTCAACAACATGTGCGAGCCACTGCAAATGATTGAGAACCTGCATTGTTTGAAAATAATATTATTATTCGTGTGTAGTACATAAACATCAAATTTATACAAGGAAACAATATTACTATGTTGGGACGAGGTCCCTGGCTTCGATCACCAGTAGGTAAGTCAATCACACCATGGGTGAAGTGTATGCCTGGACGACGAGCATAAGGTGGCCGTTCATCATGGCGACCGCCACGGCGACTACCGTGACCAAAGTAACTTGCCATAGTTTTCCAAAACTATTAAAATCTCTGCAGGAAAATAAGAGAATGGTTAAATTTATTCTATATAAAAACAAAATATATAAGACCTATTTTCTCATTTTCTAATAACTAAACAGATAAGTGCAAGAGCTCGTTTAATTGCAGTGAGGCCGGAGGCGACGTACGTCTGTACTATACCTTTTCTAATGACCCTGATCATTTAGGAAGTACAGCCTCACCTCACCATCATATACACGCACCTCGCTCTCCCACTTACAGTTCTCTACATCGCCAAGCTACAGCCCTACATCTCCTACCTAGCTACAGCCCTACATCACCGAGCCACGTACAGCCCTAGCTCACCGGTGATGTAAAACTGTAGCTAGCTAGGATGTAAGGCTACTGGTAGAGAACGTCCAACCGACTATATATGAAAAAAAGAAAAAAAATAAGAGAATGCCTAATTGTATTCTAAATAAAAACAAGAAATACTTAACATGTTGATGATTTGAAGACAATACGTGAATTCAGAGATGTGTTTGAAGCAGTGGTTCAAACTCTAGAAGCTGACATAATGCACTACCTCCAGTTCCGGCGGAGCCAGCTGATCAAGCATGATGTCGACATCCTCTCTCTCACTCTCTGAATAAGGTGTCTAAGAGTTGTTGTATATGCTAAAGCTAAGCTCCTGAGAGGTGTCACTCAAAACATTATGCTTGAACAGCTGGCTCCTATCGGAACTGGAGGCGGTGCACTATATGTCTGAATTTTCAGATGTTGCAGCAAATAACATTTTAATTTTTTCTATATAAATACAAAAATACTTAATGAACATGAACGAAATAAAATTTCTATTGTCTCTAAAAATAAGAGAATGCCTAAAGGTATTCTAAATAAAAACAAGATATACTTAATAAAAATGAATTAAATAGGTAGGTAGTATATTTTCGTTTGGTAATGACCATTTTTTAATAAACTAACTTCTAATATATTAAGTTAAATGTAAATTTAAATGCATCTCTCATTATTTCTAAAAGTAAAAATCAATTATCTCTATATCAAATACTAGAAAATTAGAGGATGTGAAACAAAATACAATGTTAGTAGCTAAATAACTACTTGTTTCTAAATCTAAAACATATAAAAAACCTTATCTCTTAGCTCCTACTACTGACTAGAAACTAAAATTACTATTTTCTCTATTTCTAAACCATAAATCAAAATTTAATCACAACAAATGAAAAGAGAATGAAGAATCTAACATTAGCAACACTTTGGAGGAGGAAAATCTTCACAAATTGATGACGAAAAAATTGAACAGCACCTCCCTAGGAGAGAGGCGCCATGGAGAGTTTGAGCTAGCTCTCGGGTGAAATGGCTCGGGCAGAGGAATGAGAAGGAGAGAGCAGGGACTTACAGGCGCCGGCCTTTAGTCCCGAGTGGTATTACCACCCGAGACAAAAGGTGACTCTTTTGTCTCGGGTCGTAAAACGATTCGGGACGAAAGCTTTTGTCCCGGGCGGTGTCACCACCCGAGACAAAAGGGCCCTCTTGTCTCGGGTGATGACACTGCCCGGGACAAATTGCCGGAGCCAATAATTGAGCTGCAGTAGTCGTTGGAGGCCTCCCCATTTGTCCCGGTTGGTGTTACCAACCGAGACAAAAGTCTGAGGTCGTTCGGAGGCGTTTCAGACCACGTCACCCCAAAGCTTTTTGTCCCGGCTCCAAAGTTGAACCGGGAGAAAAGATCTGGATCAAAGGTCCGGTCTCCACCAAACTAGGCCGCTATATAGATGGCAAACGCACCAATCACGTATATTCACGTCTCTGCCCTCTCGTACGGTGTGTTTTGGTGTTGCATGCTGTCCCTGCTGGTTGTAGCTAGCTGAGCCTGATATCCTCCACACTGCCCGGCCGGCCTGCACTGAGCCCTGCCGCTGGCACTGGCCCCCACCTCTTGTGCAGATTCCCCTTCTGCAAACCGAGACGGCTAGCTGAAAGGTTCCCCGTCTCTGCCACCTCGCTCCTCTCTGATCTGGTCATCTCTTTACCTGCATGCATGTATATTGTGCTATTGTGGATTAGCTCACTCCTTTCGATCTGTCTCAACCTACATGTATACATGCATGAGGGCCACTTTCCCCTCATCTCGATCGGTCTCCGACGCAAGACCAGAGGCCGGGCGGGAGATCAACGACGAGACGACAACGCTGCCGCTCGGCCGTTTCCTTCCTGCACTGCACGTACTATATGCACTGCGCTGCTTCACCTCTCTTTGGATTCTCCGTCCCCCCTACCAACCACTTCTCCTAGAACAAGGCAAAAGCAACGCAATGCCGGTCGGTTGCCCTAGCTCGATCGCCGCCAGCCGCGGCTGGCGCGTGCTCTTGCTTGCTCGTCTCGTCCAAATCTTATGCTTGCCTACCAGGCAACTATATAGCTCCGTAGGGATGGAAATATGAAAATGGAATCCGAATTATCCGATATCTGTATCCGTTAAAACGTAAATATGGATATCCGTATTCGTATTCGAATTCAAATGTGGTAGTAAAGTGGATGCATCCGAATTCGTTTTTGTCGATTTTTTCTCTATCCGATTCCATGCGTATTCGACAATATCCGGTACTATCCGTATTTGACTATATAAAACTGTAACTTATCTCTGTAACTAATGACAAATTAGGATCAATAGAATACTAATAATGATAATGTATAATTGAAAAACATTATATCCATAACTAATGATTATGACATTAATCTTAATATTAAAAATATTGCATCCATAAAACAATTTAAAAGTTATATTTAAATTTAATGACCAATATCATTAATTTAATGATAAAAATACATTAATATAAAGTTTAATTTTAATTACCCTAGTTTATTTATGTATTTTTATTATTTGTTTGATAAATGTGTATATATATATTAAAATATGTATTTATTAATTGTTTTATTTATTATATGATTAATTATTAAAATAAATATGGATGAATGTGATTATTTTTAATAAGGGATCTCTTATGTACTAATACGTTAGTCTTTACATGTTTGTAATTGTAAATTATCAATAAAGAAAATTGGTAAATGTTGTCTTCCGAATCATGTAAATATCCGATTCGTTTCCGAATTCGAGACATCCGTTTTCTATTTGTATTCGAGAACATTCGAATCCGTATTCATATTCGAGAAAAAATGTGGTAAAAGGTGCTATCCGAATCCGATTTCATGCGATTCCGATCCGTTTCCATCCCGCGTGCCGTCCTGTCCTTGCGCGTGAGCCGGGGTCTTTGTGCTATCTGCTATGCATGCGAGATTCCGGAATCTTTGCCGTTCTCCCTCTGGGTGGTTTTCCGCTAGCAAGCTAGAGCTAGCTGTTGTCAAATGTACGTCCGTTCCGTCGGCGATGGAATTTGTCGTACAACTGGCGCTAGGAGGACGCCTTGGCTACCCACTAGCTAGGTACTACATGTGATGACATGACACGAAAGGGGATCGGCGATAATTTCATCTGCTGCATGCTGCAGTGCTGCCTGCTGTTTGGACGGTTCGGAACAAGTTTTCTCGGAACATCGTCAATGCTAACGGACTCCAGCCTTTGTTTGAGTTCTAGGGGCTTCCAGCAAGCCAGCTAGCCCACATGGTGATCGTACATATATATACTATATGCGTGTCAATCTACAATGAAATTGGACAAACTTTTTACGGAGTAATAGTATAGATCGACACTACAGGATTACATGGAATTAAAAGCATTTTCTTAAAGGTTTTTAAAGAAAACGCCTCAATTTCCCTTCCCTTTGAAGCCGTTTCTGCAAAACGCCTAAAAAAACAGTATATATATGCAGGCATTTTAGGAAAAGTGCCTTCGTCTAATGTGGGTCTTCTAAAAGCAAAACAGCTAAACACCTTAAATTGTTCTTATTTGATGGCATTTTCGAAAAATGCTTCACTAGAAACCGGAAGAGGTTTCTCGAAAATGCCCTGGGAGGCTTCAAAGGCACCTTGCAGCCTTTGAAAGTAGTCCAGGCATTCTGAAAATGCCTTTATCGATGATGTTTGAAGGCATTTCAAAAAATGCCACTCTAGACCTTTCGCGTTCAGGTTTTCGCATGTGTTTTTTCAGAAATGCCTTGCAAGGTCTCTAAAGGCGTGTTTTAGCTTTTGAAGGCAATTTAAAATGCCTTCTATATTGAGTCATGTTGTAGTGAGAATAACATGTACTCCCTCCATTCTTAAATAGATGACGTTTAGAACAAAGAATTTAGTTCATTTTTGAACTAAATTTCTTATTCTAAGCGTCATATATTTAAGAACGGAGGAGTATATATATTCCTCATGCGCTTTACTGCTTTACAATGATAGGGGTAACTTTTTACATCACGAGATAAAATATCAACTCATGTGATTTCATAAGCTCTATTTTGCCATGGAATTAACTATAAATATGTGTGTGTCACTCGTAACAGCATTTCACTACCAGAGAACCCATAACTGATGTTTGCGACAAACCAACGTTAATAACTTATCACCGTTGGTTTTTTACATGAGCCAGTGGTGAAAAGATGAATCGACGGTGATAAGATGTCTCGGCCAATATATATAATTATGAGTGGGAGTTGGACGATATATTAGGAACCAGTGGCGAAAGGGCTGGCACCCACTACTAGGGAATAGACGTTTCGTCCTGGGGAGTATTTCACATTAGTACCGATTTTTTTTGCAACCGGTACTAATGTGCACATTAGTACCGGGTGGGAAAGAAGGGTCTCTACATGCTTCCCACGACACACATTAGTACCGGGTCAAGACTAGACCCGGTACTAATGTGTCACATTAGTACCGGGTGGTGTTTGGACCCGGTACTAATGTGTTGCAGTACCGGGTCTGGACACCACCCGGTACTAATGTGGGGCACATTAGTACCGGGTGAATCTTGACCCGGTACTAAAACTCAACCCCGTCACTTCCTTCCACGCGCCCCCGACGGCGCCGTCAGCGCGTGCCACGCGCGCCCCGCGGGCCCCACGCGGACGGCGGAGACCCCACGCCCTGCGCTCTCTACTGCAGATCGATGCAGGGCCTTCTCTCGTTTTCTCATCTCCTCTCTTCTCTCTTCTAACTCCTCTCTTCTCTACACTGCAGATCCAGGGCCTCCGGCCGGAGGTGGCGCGAGGGCAGCCTGCCCCGGTGGCGGGCGCGGACAGCCTCGGGCGCGGCCGCCCCGGCGGCGAACGCGACTAGCCTTGGCCGGCGCGCGGGGCCGTAGGGCGCGGCCGGCTGGAGGCGCCGGCCCGAGCCTGGGCGCACGGAGGTGCGGCCAAGGCGCGGGCATGGCGAAGGCCCCGGCGCGGGGGCGGCCGGGACGTGGTGCGGAGGGCGGCGGTGGAGGCCAGTGGCGCAGCTACAAGCGCGGTGGCGCGGCCGCAAGCGCGCGGTGAGGTAGGCTGTGAGCCCGGAGGGTGGAGGGATCGATCTCCTGTGATCTTGTGATTTTTTTCGCAAATCTGTGCTCATGTGAGTTGTGATTCATGTGGTTGTGAATGTTTGTGATTGTAATCTGTGATGATTGAGAATATTGTGAATTGATGATTGAGAATCTGTGTTCTTTGTTATTGAAGCTGTGTTGAATTTGTGAATGAGAAGCAATGGAAAAAATAAAAAGAAATATGAAGAGAAAAAAGAAAAAGAAAGAGGACGGGAATGGGGAGGCGACGGAGACGGACTGACGGAGTAGAGCAGTGACGGAAACGACCACATTAGTACCGGTTATAGTGACTCGGTACTAATGTGATTTCCATATTAGTACCGGCTAGCTAGTACCGGGTCCAAAACCGGTACTAATAGGGTTTTGGACCCGGTACTAAATGTCAATTCGCTAGTAGTGACCCAAACCTAAAATTGTTATGAGCCCAATTTAACTTTACTTGGAGTCATCCCCTCTCTCTCCCAGTCCACCTCTCTCTCTCTCTCTCCCCTATCGGCGGGGACGCTGGGCATGGCGAGGGGGCTAATGTGAGGGCACTGACATGTTGTCACGGGGAGGTGAGTCGGCAGGGACGAGCAAGACAAGTCGGCTTGGAATAGGCTCTACCGACGAGGTGGAAGGGCGGCTGGCAGGGACCAGGGAAGACCGTTAGGCATGACGAGCCGGGTCGTCGGGGTAGCCGGGTGGGGTCATCAATCCTCATTTTTTTAAAACATAGTCATCACTACCTACCGAAAGTGATAGGGATACTCCACCCTGCCGAAAGTCAGACACCGAATTTGAAAATGGTGGTGAAGGGTGTTGACGGTTCTGTTGGCACCTTTTCAGGGCCAACAAGCACACAGGGGCAACTGTCGCAGCGCCTCTGCGTCATCACCGGTCAGACTGGTGGGGGTGACCGGTCAGACCGGTCGCCGGCGATTTTCCGGCGGTAGACCTCCGAATGTCGCCCGGGCAGGATCCCGTCAGGGCGGCACACACAGGGTTGCTCTAGGGTCGGCAAGGCCACCTAGAACGCCTTCAGACGTCGCGGAGATGAAGGAAGAACAGCAAGTAGTAGATTGGAAAACCTAGGAAGCGATAAAAGTAAATACGAGACAAATAAAGGTAAATATGTTTGATCGATTGGATGATGAACCTCAATCGGCCGTGACCCTTTATATTTATAAGGTGGGGAAGTCTTACCCCGCAAGGAAATCCTTTTACAAGCCTAAATCTATCAGAACTCCTTGTTTTGGTTCGGACGCGGGGGGCACCGGTCTGACCGGTCAAGGGCACCGGTCTGACCGGTGTGGCTTGCCGGACCAGCTACAATGGTCAGGACTGGTCAGACCGGTGTGAGCGACCGGTCAGACCGGTCTGTTCTGCCTGGTCGGCCTTGTGCCAATTTTGAGTGTCAACATATGCCCCCCTGTTTTTGGCAAAGTATACGTGCCAAAAAATACTTTTCCAAACTAAAAAAATACTTAGGGACAATGTCCATCAAACACCGGCCGTATACATGCTTGCTTCAAGTCGAGGTTGATGCCTGTTTCGGCCTCCACTCCTTTCGGGTCCGTGCTGACTTAGCTGGCCTCTCTTCAGATGGTTGTTCTATTGCTCCTTGCTTACGCAATCTTTGCAGTCTCCTCTTTTGAGTGTGGGATAAGCCTGAGGGACACCACCTCGGCTGCATACCTTTAGAGTTTTGCTTATTATTATCTTCACCTGCTTCAATATTAGTACATACATTACTTTGAACCAGATTACTACTATAAGCAACCGGCCTTTGCAATGCACCACTTGGATATGCAATAGGATATTGAATCATATATGGTTTCATGTACATACTACTATAATCAGCAGGTGCATAATAACAAGGATAATACCAAGAACATGGCATAACTGATCCAACAAAAGGATATGGTGTAGGTGTAGGTTTACCTTGTTGGTGATACATACCGTCATGTCTTGGTGGTGCTTTTACGCCCTTTGCACCAATCGGCAGATTTCTTCGATTCTTAGCAGCTCGTTTCCTTTTATACTTGGCCAGGAGCTCTTCAAAACTCGGCCTTGCTCTTTTCTCGGGCTTGGAGCATCTTGATGTCTTCTAGGGATACCGGTCAGACCGTCGGAGCACCGGTCAGACCGGCCTGTGCACTGGTCAGACCGGTCGATGCTTTGCCGGTCTTCTCTGTCTTGTTTTGCCCCCCCAAGCGTTGAAGTCTTCGCTGAAGCCTTGGGGATCTTCTCCAGAAGCACCTTCTTGTCAGGTCTTTGCTCTCCAATGATCACATTCTTTCCCTTTGCCTTTTCAGCTTGATCCGGTCGAATAAGCACCTTAGGATTTGACATCTCAAGAACATTCACAAAAGCATTAGCAGGGAAAATATTTTCGTCGACTTGCATCTCATGGAATTTTAAACAACCTTCATTAATGGCCGATTGTATTTGCTGACGAAAAGTACTACAATCATTGGTAGCATGAGAAAAAGAATGATGAAATTAACAATATGCACATCTTTTTAATTGATCAAGAGGTGGTATAGTGTGAGTTTTTTTAATTTTACCTGACTTAAGCAATTCATCAAATATTTTATCACACTTAGCCACATCAAAGGTAAATTTCATCTCTTCCCGACTCTTATAAGACGGCTTTAAAGAAGCACAAGTCTCTGCTTTATCATTAGGTGACCATGTAAATTCAACAGCACATACTTCTTTACTCTCATCGTCCGATGATTCATACTCTATCATATGCATATTAGGACGATCAGATTTAAACTGATTATCTTTGCTTTGGCTTTCTTGAGCTAAAGCTCTTGTTAAAACTTGGGCAACATTAGCAAATTCATGACCATCTAATTTTTCTCTAATATGAGATCGCAAACCATTAAAAGCTAATTCAGCAAGATCCCTTTCGGAGATAACAAGACTATAACAACGGTTTTTTATTTCTCTAAATCATCTAATATAATTAGTAACAGGCTCATCATGCTTTTGCCTAACCGATGTTAGATGACTTAACCTTAACTCATTATCTCCACTATAAAAGTGATCATGAAATTTTTGCTCTAATTGTTGCCAAGTATGAATAGAGTTAACAGGTAATGAAGCAAACCATGAAAAAGCATTGCCAGTTAAAGATAAAGAAAATATGTGTACTTTTATTTCTTCTATGGCACTAACTTCTCCTAATTGAGCAAGATATTGACTTACATACTCCCAAGTAGTTTTGCTATCATCCCCATTAAACTTTATGAATTCAGGACAACGCCAACCAACAGGATAGGGAACCGAATCAAAGCTAGCAAGATACAATTTTTGATATGAAGAATTTTTATATTTTACTTCTATCCCATAGTCATCTCTCATTTGTTTAGCAAGATTAGCATTAAACCTATCGATGACTTCTTGTATAGTGGTTGGCATTGGTGTAGTTGAAGTGTTCGATTGCAACACATTAGCTTGTGTAGATGGGTTTAGGGGATTGTGCTGCAAACATCTATTAGGTTGTGTATTAGGAACAAAACCATACCCAGTGCCCGTTCCAAAAGGAACCATAAATGGAACACCATGAGCTACTGTATTATCGCCAGATCGGCCAGAGGTAGCCTGAACGGGAGGTACAGTAACTATAGGCTCCGGAGAAGAGGGGTATAGCACCACTGTGCCAGCACCGGTCTGACCGGTCTGTACTGACTAGATGACGGTGGTGTTGTTTGTCCTGCAAAATAGTTCAACGGCATACCATACTGAGGATTCAATATAGGTGGAGTTGATGTACTAACCGATGGAATCTGAGGTGACACGATTTTAGGAATAGATGCTTCATCATCCCCTTCCTCTACATGTTTACCAAGACTCTTATCTACCATGTTTTGCATATTTTCAATCATTGCTAAACAAAAATTGTCCATAACAGTATTAAGGTCGTTGGCAGTAAGAAAAGAGGATGGAGACGTGGATGTGCTTACAGCGATTGGTACCTCAGGTGGTGGAGCGTCGGTGATCTCCTTGACCTTCTTCACCTTGCCTTCACGATTCTTCTTGAAGTGCGACAAGTAGTGAAGTCGATCTCGCTCAGCCTTCTCCTTCATGAGACCTTCTATAACCAAACGATCTTGTTCAGCTTGTTTCTTGATGAAGTCCTCCATGGCTTGGCGATCTTCAGGCGAGAGCTCCACATCGTCAATGCCGATGACGTTGTTTTGATCAAGTTCAGTCCTTGAGCCCATTGTGCCGGAGTTAGATAGATCGGTTAAAATAGCCAGATCTTCTTCCCCAGCAGAGTCGCCAATTTGTTGGCACCTTTTCGGGGCCAACAAGCACGCAGGGGCAGCTGTCGTAGCGCCTCTGCATCGTCACCGGTCAGACCGGTGGGGGTGACCGATCAGACCGGTCGCCAGCGATTTTCCGGCGGTAGACCTCCGAACGTCGCCCGGACAGGATCTCGTCGGGGCGGCGCACGCAGGGTTGCTCTAGGGTCGGCAAGGCCACCTAGAATGCCTTCAGACGTCGCAGAGACGAAGGAAGAACAGCAAGTAGTAGATTGGAAAAGCTAGGAAGAGACAAAAGTAAATACGAGACAAATAAAGGTAAATATGTTTGATCGATTGGATGATGAACCTCAATCGGCCGTGACCCTTTACATTTATAGGGTGGGAAAGTCTTACCCCACAAGGAAATCCTTTTACAAGCCTAAATCTATCAGGACTCCTTGTTTTGGTTCGGACGCAGGGGCACCAGTCTGACCGGTCAAGGGCACCGGTCTGACCGGTGTGGCTTGTCGGACCAGCTACAGCGGCCAGGGCCGGTCAGACCGGTGTGAGCGACTGATCAAACCGGTCTGTCCTGCCTGGTCGGCCTTGTGCCAATTTTGAGTGTCAACAGGTTCAATAACGCGTCAAGGTTCACCGCAAGCGCACGGATCACTTGTAGCCTTTTTCACCTAGGGGAGTCCCAAGGTTCTTGTCAACCCAAGGAGCAAGGGGATTACTAGTGTTTAATCTAACACTAATCTAGTTGATTGAAGTCTAAGAAAGAGAGATTAATCTATAAACTAAACACAAACTAACTCTAAATTACGTTAAAGAGAGATGAGAGGTGCACAAGTATGAAGGACGTATGTCCATGGAGTCTAGGTACTTGAAGATGCAATCACCAAAACATGATAAAGTCCCGATCCAATCTATCTAAGCATGTGGTCAAAGGTTTAGTCATTTCCCTTCCCTCGTACATGTCACTATGCGAAGGTAATCGATACTAATCCTAATGAATAATCCTAATGAACATGGTATGTTGACGCGATCTACGGGAGCAACCCCAAAAGCAGGGTAGCTAGCCTTAAACATTAAGCATCATCAACAAAGGTATGCTAGATATAAGATCCAAACAAGATAGGTGACTACACATCAAGTTCTGTTACAAATCCATGGACAAACGATAACTTTACACCATCAAGACGCTAGGCATGGCACTATTTAACATGGTGGATACCTCTGATGAAGCTCGATCCTCGTTGTCCTTCAACTCCAGCAGCGCCATGGCAAGGCCTCGACGTCCTCCTTCCTTGTGGCAGCATCCCTTGACCTCGGTGATGATTTCTCCCGAATGCTTTCTCCCTCGATCGACTCTCTCACTTGTGGTCAATCTCCGAGGCTTCTCTGTTTGTCCTTCGCGAATGGCGGCTTCAGCAGACTTTTAGGATTCCACAAACTTAACACCGAAGAAAGGGGGTGGCGAACCAACATCAGAAGAGGGTGGGCCAGCCGGCCTGGGCCCTCCTCGGCCCGGTTTCGGCCTGTCTTGCTCCACGTGTCGTCTTTTGCATTTTGGGTTTTTTGTCGGATGTGGACTTTGGACGTCATTATCCTTGTGACCAAGTTAAGGGGTCTTTACGCATGAGCTTCTGATCTTTCATCTCGGTCCTCGGGAATTCTCCATTGAAGCACATTGGTCCTTGCCACCTTTGGGGGCAAGTTTGCACACGGTCGAAGCTCCTTGATTGACTTGCAAAACGTCCTCCGAACTAGGTGCATCTTCCTTCATTAAGTGTATGAATTCCCGCAAAATCACTATACTCCAAAATGCACATGCAACGGTGAACTTGTTATATCATTAGTATACCTAGTGGTGGGTTAGTTCCAAAATGAAGTTCAAACCATAATATAACAAGTGTTCTTGGTTGACGGAAATCGACTGCCAACAAAGGGGATTTTTGAAGCTAGCGGTGATAACGCTTTCTTTAGTAGTTTTATCTACCACAAATATTATCCATGGTAGAAACAATGTACTATATATCCCAAAAAATCCTAGACCTATAATTCTCATGAAAGCTTTCTTAAATTAGCTAAATTGGCATACAAACTAAATCTAAAAAATGCAACTTATACCTTGATCCTGACGTGTACCATTTTGATCTAGCGTTTGTTGTGTGATAAAAATCCCAAAAGCAAAACTTTAGTTTCACATGTTCACACATGTTTTATTATTATTATTATTATTATTATTATTATTATTATTATTATTATTATTATTATTATTATTATTATTATTATTATTATTATTATTATTATTATTATTATTTATGGAAACTAGATGTCCGATCTTCTGTCAGGTGAGGATAACTCTTGATTTTGATAGATAGCAACACACTCGATCCGGCTTCTGATCAGCAAAATCTGAGCAAAAGTTCTTCTCTGGTTATCGACCATGCGTAGCCCGGTTGACCTCGCCACTAATATAAGGTCATCTCCTGCAAGCACATAAGGAACTAACACATGCATGTAAGCATGTTGATTCAATTGTCTAGTTCAAGCTCTAGTGTTTGGTGTTTGCATAACAACTGGAGAGTGTCATGTGCATCTAAAGGAGCAATTTTATCAACTCAATGTCATCTTCTTCCCCTAAGTATGCCTTCAAATATGCAATGTTAAAGGTGGAACTAATGGAAGGCAACTCAACTTTGTTTGGATTGTCTTTTATTTCCTTAATCACTTTAAAAGGACAAGCAGCTCTTGCCGTTAACTTAGACTTCCTAGTCATGGTTATCTATCTTTTCTCAAGTGTAACCACACTTAAACATCTTGTTCAAGTTTTAGTTTCTTTCTACCTTTTCTACCATAAATTACCTATCATCATCTTTTCAATGTCATCTTCAATTGTTTCATGTATTTTCAAAAAAAATTCAGTATGCACCTTGGCATTATGATGAGTACACTAAGTAGTAAGTAGATGCAAAATATCACACTACAAGGAATGTGCTGACTAGTGACACAAAAAAGAGCGTTTCTCGTTATAAACCGCGATTAATGACGCCAGTTGTTACGAAAACCCTCCATCATTAATCGAGCGTCATAAACCACGATTAATGACGAGACCTTATTTCGCGGCGTCATAAGTTTAATGACGCGTGCAAAATTATCCTTACAAAACGTCATAACTTCGTTCCTACAGCTTTGCCACGCTGGACATAATCTGATGTGGCATCCGATGTGACATGCTAATTGTGACAAACCGTTTGCGTCATAAAACGAATTTGACTCGTTTAAAGATGGGTTGAGCCCAACACTATTACTATAGGCCGGCGTGGTGCAGATAGCCCAAAAAATATTTTGCTAGGTCCATTTGTTGTTTTTTCGACCACAATTTTGATTAGGTTGGGCCCATTTTTGTTGGGTCGAGTCCAACAATTGCGCATATTGTTTGCGGCCTTATATATCATGTTAATTTCAATGAAATTGACTTTTGGCCCAATAAATAGTGGGCTAAGCCCACTGAAGGCCAACAAAAAATTAACTAATATAATCGTGCATCAATATTAATTGATTTCATTTCAATTCTGATATTTTTTTAGAATAATTCCGATCTAGTTGGCAAAATAGTAATCAGCACATATTTTTTTATATAATAAAACAAACTGTTGTTTACTATCAAGCACGACTATATTGTTCATCACATATCACAAACTATTAGAAGATAACAGTGTCACAAGGAACATAGATTAAAAAAGCTAAATCCAGGTCATAATCACAAGAGATATTAGAGATTTGATCTAAGGATATTAACCTCTTCATCTTTTACTGCTAAGCAGTAGACGAAGGAGGTCTTCACTATCTTCGGTTAGCTTCTGCAACCTCTTAATCTCAGCCGACTGCATTTTCAGAGTTGATTTTGATTTTTCGGTCTTCTTCTTCAAGCTACATAACTCTTTCTTGTGAGCAACAAACCGTTGTCGAAATTGTACCCCATCCTGATTGGGAGCATCAACTCGCTCTTCATCAACACTACTACATAAGGATTTGGTACCCATTTTTGAGTACTCCTCTGTTTTAATTTGTTTGGGAAGAAGCATCATTGACTTGGTAGCTTCCATCTAGAAACAGTGGATCCCAAGTCAGATTAGGATCTTGTAATTGATTCGAACTAAGGAAACAAATGTGTTAAGTTTGTTACCTTGGAGTAGGTTTGAACAGGAGCGACTACAGATGTTGACCCTTTGGCCCACTGAAACAAGTACAAGAACAACAGGTAAGGGTTGAGATCGTTCACAATCGGAAACAAAGAAGGTGTTAATTAAGTTTGTTACCTTGGAGCAGGTCTGAATAGGAGCGACTACAGATGTTGACCCTTTGGCCCGCTGAAACAAGTACAAGAACAAGAGATAAGGGTTGAGATCATTGGCAATCGGAAGCAATTTCATCTATTAAGTTCAATGCGGTACATGAACGATCACACCCAATCCATAATCACCCAAGCATATAACAAAAATATGGAAAGCTAAAGAGCATGGGTAAACAATATAATAATTTTATCCTTTAATTTATACAAACCTCAAATAAGTTGACTTCGAACAATCTCTTGCAATAGGGAACAGAAGATCCACAATCACCCAAGCATGCAACAACAATATTCAAAGGAAAAGAGCATGGGGAACCAGTCTAATAATTTCATCTACAAATTTCTACAAACCTCAAATAAAATGACTTCCAACTAACTCTTGCGATAGGGTACAGTAGATCCACAATCACCCAAATATGAAAGAATATTATAGAATGCCAAAGAGCACAGGGAAGCAATCTAATTGAATCGATCAATATAGAGAGGAGCTCGCAGACCTGACAAATAGGAAGGGAAGAAGGTGCCGAATGTCGTATCGATTTAGTAGCCTGAACTTGCGCCTTGAACACGTTGTTCTTCGTAACTGTTGCAGATCTGCGGCCGCCAAGGTGAGCCTCGGGGAAGCCGACGAAGCAACAGGTTTGAACCATCTTGCAGCTTCATTGACGTTGCCGAGGAAGAGCGTCGCTCGTAGCAGAGGAAGGCCGCTGCTCGTAACAGAGGAAGGCGTCGTAGGTATCTAGGTCGCTATTGCTGCTTCCACCACAGATCTACTAGGTCTCTTCAGCGGTAGATGAGAAGATCCACTGATTTTGGAAAATTACCAGGAGGGAATTGGGAGGCCTGGTTTCCCTCCTTGTTTTCTATATAATGGGGTGGACCAGGAGGAGGAGAGGGGAATTCAAAATTTCAAGTCCTGCCTTTCTGCTCCAGAGCGGGAAATGAAAGACTTTTGATCATGGACCCAAACGTCAGTGACCCAAACGTCAGTGACCCAAACGAAAGACTGCTTGGGTGACAGACCCAAACGTCAGTGACCATACGCAGAGAAGCAAGTTGTTGACTGGGTTGTCCATGCCACCATGGATCATGGAATTAACAAACACACATAGGACTATACTCTACTTCATATTCACATTCAATGGATGATCCGATTATTGCATTACAAATGTACTCACTGCAACAAATTAACGTACCATTTTAACTGTTTATTACATGACTAAACACACTTAAATAAAACATTAAAACTACAGGGGGACCCTGGTACAACCCTCCAGGTAATCTTCTATGGAGAACGTGCATAAATTCGGGGTGATCAGTGCATACGACCGCCCAATCATATGTGAATATTCCGTGAGGAAAGATTCGCTCGAAGAGAGACATGCTCTTGTCCTGCAATTGTGTGCAGTTACCCTGAATTGCTCATCGTAGAAATGATGTCACAGTTTCCTTGCTTGTCATGTCCCACATCTTTGACGCACAGTGCAGCTTCAACCTTTCGACTTGGTACATGTCGACGACCGAGAGTAAATAAGGCCAAGCGTTGGCAGGAGTGTCCCATAAATCAGTCTCCTCTAAGAGTGATCCTTCCCTAGTATATTTAATCAGGAGCGAGAAGCCATCAGGGTTTGTGTCTGTAATTGTATCAGTTTCAGAGTGTGACTCCACTCCTGGGCCGTAGAGCATTGCCTCCATCACATAAGATACTTTCGCCACATCGACACGTTTCGCTCGTATCACCCGGCATTTTGCACCTACGTGGAAGACAACGTCCATAGGGGTTTGGGCTGCAACGCTTTTGCATATGCTTGTTTGTACTGATGGAGGAGGAACTTCAATGCAGTCGTCCTCCAGTACTGTAACACCACACAATAGGTGTATGTGATCTTCATTGGAGGTCACGTTATCAATGTTATGATGCTCCACCAGATATTCAAAGCCTCTTTCTTGTAGATCCCGATTAGTGAAAAACACTTCTTTTGTAGCTTGAACTTGCAACATATCATCTTCATTGTCTGGGTCTCCTGCCATCGCACGCAACAATACTCACACCTACGTCAAAGGAAGCAGTCACAGGCTTGACAACAATAATATAATGCGACTGTATCGCCATGTGTGAGTGTGTACCTCCATTGAGTGTGTGTATTCATAGCAGCAACGTGACACGTACCATTTGGGACTTGTGCACAGGAACGAGGACGACAGCAATGCCGTCTAGAACATCCATCCACTGATGATCATTCATACCTGTAGGATAGCAACGTAGTCTCCATTGACGGCGTCCCACCATGAACGTACCAGATTCCTTGTACTGGCCCGTGATTCCTTCTGCTTTCGCTTCCTAGCTTGAGACTGAGAAGTCGACTTGCATGGGAGGAAACATTTGAATGTCTAAAGCCATGAACGCAAATGGCCTACAATGATCGTCTTATGCATAAATTGTCTCGTATTATAGTAGTGGGAGTGAATGTGTCATTCTAAAATGTCCATTTGTGGACATCAGTTACCACCCAGAATGGACGTGTCCCTTCAGTGTGGGTGTCGCCACGTTCAGGTCATGAACTTCACGATTCTAGTCCTTAAGTGTGATTCACAATGATCGACACGTCCGTTCAGAGCGGGTGTGCACACAAGTTCGTCGGTTAACGCCTAGTGCTAGTCCTTAACTACAATTCTCAATGATAGACACGTGGATCAACTTGTGAGAGTGTGTCATCCCCAAATGCCCATTCGAGATGCCCTTCTGTGCTTATATGCATGTTAATATTACACACACACGCACACACAAACATATATTACTTTTCCAATTCCCAGCTTATTCCGTTTTGGCCTTGTCGTGTCAACAAGTTCATCACGTTTCTCAATCTCCAAGGCCTGCAGGAATCATCAAGTGCGAATCCAGACCATTCGTAGACTTTTTTTAGTCACGACTCACGCAGTGTACCTGATCGAGGAGGACTTGTCAAGTCATCCTGCACTGTGCGCGTTGCAATGCAAGGACCATCCGGTCGATCTGATTACCTTGTGCAGTCTTACAGCACCCAATCTGTTTCTCCAGATGCAATTGACACCTAAAACTTTTCATAAATAAATGGTAGAGAGTTGTCTCGCAGTTGATGCGGCATGAGCTGATGTAGTTGAGACAGCCATTAGATGCAGCTGATGCGGCTTGAGTTGTATGCAAGACTTTCTTGTGCTCTAGACCGGAAAGTCCAGAAATGAACACATACCTAGACACGACGGGCTCATCCCGTGGTACCCATCGTCTACACATGTAATCGATGTGCACCACTGAAGATTCTGACCTAGATAGATTCGTATCAGGCGTAGGCCTAACAATATTCCGAGCATCTCACATTTTCCATAGTAACTTTAGCAATGCTACACCGAGCTCACGTGCCCGCCGTAGTCCTCGATAAATAGGTGAGTGCAGCACAACGTTCTTGAAAGGCAAGGCCAACACTCATCGGTTCCCCATCTTGCATCTCAACTTCAGTAGGATACAAGGGTGAGATCATTTTCTTGGCTAATCTTGTTTACTTTATGTATGCATGGTATTGAGACGGTCACATTGTTAGCTTATGTAGGGTTTGTTCTTCGTTTGTGTATGCAGTACGTGGAGAATGGCTAGGCAAGGAAGGGACGGAGCATGGAACTTGGAGGAGTCACAAGCAATGGACCATTCGTGACCTGCTGTTACACGTGCATAACATCACCATTTTGCCTGCCTGGTTGTGGGATACAAGGGCGAGGCATCACGCTTTGGAGGAGTATCTGCTCTAGGATACACGTTTTCCTGCACTCCGTGTAGCAGCGGGATTGCCTTGAGGCCGTGATGGTAGTAGTATGTCATGATGGTAGTAGTATGAGCTGTGATGGTAGATTGCTAGTAGTATGTCGTTAAGAGTATGTCACTGTACTTCCACCGATAGTGGATCGATCCATCCTCATGTGTAATCAATGCGTATGCATGCATTTGTGTCGTTTGTATTTGGATTGTGTTGTTTCTAATAAAAATGGTAATGTGTGTCTACACCCTCGGTATAAATTCAGTGAAAACGGAAAGTCTGTTCCCTTGATTTCTTAAATACCGGATGAACACACGGCGAAAGTCTGCTTTGTAGTTTTCAGTCAGACCAGATTAAACTGTCACTGCTACGTAATGAAGAAACCAACATCTTACAAGGAAAAAACAGTAGTAGTATTCAATTAGACCAGATGAACAAAAGGTGAAAGTTCATTCTGCTTCTACTACTACTTCTACTAGTAGCAGTTACCACTAATCCACTAATCAAGGCGCCACTTCTTTGTCGATGGTGCACCCGGCGCCTTGTCGCAGCTACTTGAATCAATTTGAATTCAGAATGGTGATTAGGAGTATGCTCGAATCAATTTGAAATAGATTAAAAAAATCAGCATAATAAGATGGCATCTCATAAAAAATCATGACCACAAAGTTCACACCACCGAGTAGCAAACATCATAAGATGATCAGGTAGCAACAAGTTTCTCAACTCATCACAACAAAGTTCACACCACTAAGTAGCAAACATCAACATATCAGCAATTCTCCCCGCATATGATAAAACCCAACATCTTGAAAAAAAAAGTAGTAAAAGAAAAGATAAAATAGAGCCGAACAGTAGTCATTCTACGCAATGAAACTGCATGAACAACAGGTGAAAGTCTGTTGTGCAGTATTCAGTCAGACCGGATTAAAGTGTCACTGATACACAACATTTTATATGGAAAACCCAACATCTTACAATTTAGTAGTACACAATGATAAAACCCAACATCTTGAGAAAATAGTAGTAAAAGAAATGATAAAACAGAACCGCTGCTCTACTTCTTCTAATCCATCTACTAGTAGCATTTACCACTAATTGTGGCGCTGCTTCTTGGTTGATGGTGCACCCGACACAATGAAGAGGATCAGTATTGAATCTACCAGCAGGGAATAGGAAATGTTCCAAGCGTCAACACTACTCCTGCGATCCGAATCAAGCAGGTTCCTAGGTATTGGATTTGGTCGCGAGGAACATAGTTGTTGCCTAGCTATGCATAATGTGGATCTTTGATTATGTAACCATCTATAACACATTTCTATATATAACACACAAATATCTATATTATTAGTCTTCCTCAATTATGCAGTGCATTATTTTTAAATGGTAAATATGATGGAACAAGTTGCTACCACAATCAAATTCGCAATCACAGTAGGATACAAGTAGCTACGCATTAGTTTCCCTGGAAGGTCCTTCCATCAAAATATTAACAGACCGGACCTTCTCCTCGTCCATAACTTTGCCCTTCTCTGACTATTATTACAATACCTCTTGTTCTCCCTCTACCTTCCTTTGTGTGTAGTTTCGCAGTTATGCAACGCATATGAATTCATAATGGTGAGCACGTTCGATTCACTTTGAAATCGATTAAATCAAATCAGAATAAAAGATGGCATCTCATAGCTACTCATCAGCACAAAGTTCACACCACATACAATAAGCAGCAAACATCATACGATGATCCGGTAGCAAACACCAAAATACAAGCATGATACAAATCTGAACCGTCTACTTAGCAATAACACCACGAATCACATTATGCCTCATTGTTGTCCTTGAGTGACCTCTTATATGAGGCCTGTCGCAGCAATTCATTCACCTTCTTCACCACAATCAAAAGATCGGACTTTCCTCGTTCCTAACTTCCCCTTTGTATCACTATATTATTACGACATTCTCCCTCTACCTTCTTTTTTGCCTAGTTCCGTAGTTATGCAACGCTTATGAATTTAGAATGGTGATTAAAAGTATGCTCGAATCAATTTGAAATAAATTAAACAAAATCAGCATAATAAGATGGCATCTCATAGGAACTCATCACCACAAAGTTCACACCACCGAGTATCAAACATCATAAGATGATCAGGTAGCAACAAGTTTCTTGGCTCATCACAACAAGATGATTAGGTAGTAACAAGTTTCTCAACTCATAACAACAAAGTTGACACCATCAAGTAGCAAACATCAACATATCGACAATGGTAGAAAAAACTAATATAAGATATTTTTTAGCACAAATAACACAAACTGCATCATGTCTCAGTGGTGGTGCTGTCTACCCCTTCAGAATAAAGGTCATGGGTTCGACATTTGTTATTGACGTTGTTTCTTTTTTTATTTTCCTCATTTTTTGTCACACTAAATTGTGGCCTTGTGGGACCTTACCTTTTTACAGACTAGAATAGGTGACACTTGGAAACAAGTAGTTACGCATTTGTTACTCAGGAAGGTCCTCCCATCAAAATATCAACAGACCGTAGCTTCCTCGTCCATATCTTTCTCATTCATAAAGTTCGTTCCGTAGTATTCAGTTGAACAGGATTAAATTCTCACTGCTAGTAGTAGTAGTAAGAGTAGCAATAGCAGCAGCAGCAGTAGTTGTAGTACTAGTAGTAGTAGCAACAGCAATAGTAGCAGCAGGAGTAGTAGTAGTAGTAACAGTAGTAGCAGTAGCAGCAGTAGTAGCAGTAGTAGCAGTAGGAGTAGCAGCAGGAATAGAAGCAGTAGTAGTAGTAGCAGTAGTAGCAGCAGCAGCAGTAGTAGTAGAAGAAGAAGAAGAAGCAACAAGTTTTTGCTATCCTACGAGTAGCAAACATCGTAAGAGCTCAAGAGTAACCATTCTTCCCAACTCATCATGAAGTAGAGGCCGCCTGCGCACTGATGAGCTCAAGAGTAGCCAACACCAAAATACAAACATAAGGCACAATGTTCAGAATACATGATCGACACAATGTTCAGAATATGAAAATGACACTTGCAGAATACATGATCAACACAATGTTCACAAACATCTAATTAGCCTTGCTACCGAGGCTACCCATTTATAATCATAACGATTGCTGAAACTTCTCAGCTCATTTCTGGCCTCCTGCAGCATCGTACTTCATGTTCTTTCTTTCAACTAGGATATCTTCTCCCGGGTCACTTGGTTATTCTCTTCCATCAATTTGCAAGCTGTTGGGGAGAAAGTTCCCACACAGATTAGGATGAAACAATGTTAGGAGGAAAAGACCATCTGCCCCCTCCTCCAAGCCTTTCTCACATATATATATGGAGGAGGTGGGCCTTTATACTTTCTCCACTAACAAAGTCTAAAATTACATATGGGTCCTCAAATTTTACGACGACGCCCTTAAACCATCCTTTCGGCCTCTTTTACACATATGGGGGTCCTAGCCTTAGGTCTCCTAAGGCGCACCCCTAACAGTAGCCCCTCAACTATTCGGTCTTGGTCGGCACAACAAGACCTAATAGTTGCTCATGTTTAAAAGAGGCCCAAATACAACTCCAACTCTAGTTGCAAGGAACGCCCTTGACAACCTACCCATATGCGCCTCGCTAAAAACTCCATCCCAAAAACCTAATATGAAAAAAAGGTATGGAGAAAAGAGCACACAATCTTGGGTTTACATATACCGACTCCAGTTCATTTGCCTCCAAGTGACTTGAGCGACAGCCTTTGATCTTCGAGCAGCTTCACTCTTTGCTTCAAGAGCTGATGTGGCTGAAGTACTCGTCGTTGTGCTAGCTGCAACATCTTCAAACTTTCTCTTACAAGCACCGGACAATGATGATGTACTGGTCCTCTAGTGCAGCCCCAGCCCCTCTTGGCCGGTGTTCATGAGAGAAGCTTCGTGTGTAGTCGAAGTAGCCGAGGTGGTCGAGGTGGAATCGCACTTGAAGTAGATGATGTCGTTGAAGTTGATGGCGCGGTACATGTAGATGATGTTGTCGAAGTTGATGGCGAGGTACATGACGATACCGAAGCTGACGGTGATGACGAGGGTGAGCCCCTTGAGCCGACGTAGTAGAAGATGCGAAGTTGAGGATGATGCCAAGTTGAGCTCCTCGAGCCGATGCAGCAGAAGACACGAAGTTGTGGAAGATGATAAGGCTGAGCTCCTTTAGCGCCAAGCCCAGCCCTTCTAGCGCCAAGCCTTGTCAAATCTTGTTTGTTGATGAAGGCTGAAGTCGTAGATAGAGCTAGTGCTTTTTGAGAACCATTATAGCGAGTGACCAACGATTGATGAATGCCAATAGAGGTGATTTCAATAGATGATGATATCCACATGTTGACAATGTCTAAATGTCCAGAATGTCCATATGGTATATTATGTGATGAAAACCATGGCACTATGAAAACCAATATGTCAATATGTCATGCACTAATTTTTAACTTAGGAGATCAAAACCACTATACCTGCAAAGGAAAAGACAAAAGTCTAGTATATACAGGTTAGTCTTGAGAAGGTGAAGAGATACTTACAGTGATGAGGTCCTGCAAGAGAAGGTATTTTGAAATATACGATATAATAATTTGTATTTTTGGAAGAATGTCTCAATCAGAGGTCACATGCCTCATCTAACATCGGTATATTATCAACACAAATAAACAGATAAGTCGACAAAAGTTTGATCGAAAGCTTTTGTGGACTTACTTTCAGCTTTAGTCGATATAGCAACTCTTGGTTGCTTTCGACTATTAAATTTAGACATAGTCTCATAGAGTGTAAAACATTGCATTGGAAATGAGTCGAAGTTCGAGTATGGTAGTGATATGTTGGTAAAGTCAAGTGGCTGGATATGTGAATGGTGCAAACATGACCACATAACAGGGTTAGCCTATATTGTATTGGTAAAGCAAAACTGACATTAGTGAAAATTGCAGGTTAGAGGGCAAGAAAGAGTTTTCATGAGTAGCCCCTCTAGGATTCTTGGGTTAGCATATAGAAACCACCTAAGTTGCAATAAGTAACTCAGTTCATGCTGGTGCTCACATTTAATATACCAGGCTTATTGTAGCAAAAGTTTGGTTATGACGGAGACAGCATAAACCATTCAAGTGAGAGCATTTGAACTTAGAAATGGTTTGGAGATACTTACAAAGTGATTGTGATATTCAGAGGCACGATAATTATAGTGGTGTTACCTTATTAAGCAACCAGTATAAGTTTGCAAGTTTGACTCGACTGCTGGATCCCCACCTGAATCTGCTCTCTGGAGGCCTCCATTCAAGTCAACTATGCAAGGCACCACCTATTGTCCACATCCACAGTGCGGATGCTGTCAGGAACAGTATACGCCTGCCCTTGTGAGTTGCCACAATGACAAATATTCAGATGGAATTAGCATGGCCAGACTCCGCTTAGATGAATGGCAAAACTTTGGGACATCAACATCGCAAACGCTGACCATAGGACATAATTCAGAAAGTTGAAAATGAAGGCTCAAAAGCAGCGAAAGAGTGGCAAAATATGACTTCAATATCTTAGCATCAAGAGGTGATAGCTCAAGTGACGGCACTTAGAAAAGAAATAGTATCACTTTTAGAACAGACAACTCGACCTGATATTTTTCCAAATGAAAACAACGACAGGGAGCAACCCTGTCAGTAGGGTAGTAGGACCTCCATATGTCTCTGCCATGATTCTCAGGTAATAGAGAACTGAACTTGGATATTGTAGCTGTTTATTCTGATTTCATCTTTGGTTCAATAATGATCACAAATAACAACCAAAGAATGTGTCAGCTTCAGATGGATGCTTAATGCTTTCTTACCATAAGGCGTTTCTATTGAGAAAACAATATTTATTATTCACATTTTAGTAGTACAACATATCACCTCTAGCCTATATAAAAGAAAAATACTTTTAGCTAAAGGAATATAAAAAGCACCACATATTTTGAAGAAAGAACGATGCAGTCACAAGCAGCACCAATCTCAGCGGCTCCTAGGAATACTATATAGCAGGTTTTGTTAATAAGTGTTCTTGTCACTTGCACATTTCTCACATCTGTCTGTAGGTAAACATAATTCCTATCCAGTTGTTGAAAACCATAGAAAGGTGTCATTGTAATGACTTCAAAATGTAGGTCATGGTTTCTATGACAATACAAGTCAACACACTACTCAACGAGACATTGCGCTTATCTTTTAATGAGACCAGACAATTAATATGATAGCCGAAGAACCATAAGTCAATAAGCGAAAATTGTCTATGAACTCCAGCTTGATTGGATCATTAATATCAGCGAGAAATCCGCCATTCCAGAGATTAAGTCCAGTCCATGTGTAGGTACCATTTTCAATAAATCCGGATAACTGAGGGTTCACAGGTCTCTGACTCTGATGGCTTGACTAGAACAATGTAACCGTGTGACCAAGATAGGCAAACCAATCTAATGAGATCCAGAAGAGGAGCAGAACAAACCCTCAAATGTTGATCATTTTATCTCCTAAATAAACAACTTGCCAAATTCTGTTAGACTAAATACCATATGTTGAACAAATTGACCTGCACTCTAATACCAGTTTGCTACTTTACAGTAAACCAAGTTAGATTAAAATCAAGCTTGTCTAAATAAGCAGCAGGTGTTAAGTGTCAAAATGAGCAGCAGAGTATCATATTGCCAACATTGCACGAATCAGCAATGCTCAGTGGTTTTGAGATGGAAATGGAGCTAGTGATTGCAGCTATGCTACCTGGTCAGTAAACCATGACAAGTAATTTGAATAACTAAAAGAATATTAGGCTAACAAAATCAGAATGAGCTACACTTATTCATGCAGAAGATATTCCTTAGTTTCTGTAACTAATAAACATGATAGATAATTGTTTCAAATGGCACAAAGAAAATATTCTAAAAGTACTCATATCAACTGACAATGTAGCATGGATATTTTAGTGTTTCTGTTCTTCATTGGAATTTGGAGATGGAACAAGAATAATCAAGGCCTTCCACCAAATCAAATGGATAACAACAACCGATTCCCGCAGAGATGTTATTCTGACTCCAAAGGCTTGATAAAAGCAATGCAATTGTGTGCCCAAGCTCAACCAACCAATCTGATGAGCTTCAAAAAGAAATGTGATTTTATCCAGAAGGGAGTAGAGAAGGTCCTCATTGCTGATCATTGTATTTCCCAAATAAACGATTTGCCTAATTCTGTTGGGCTGAATAATTCCACTAAGACAAACTAAGGCGTAATTGACAGTATGAATAAATGAATGGCTGCCAGAGAAAACTAGCATAAGAAAATTATAGCTCATGAACAATGCCAAATGACCATGTTAACTCAAGCAAAACCCATGTAATGTAATCAAGTAAATTCATATGTAAGAATGACTTTAGATTGCCAAGACCCATCTCAGTAATAAAGAAAGTGGGAACAGAAATAAACTTCACTAGGCATGGTGAATCTAATAAACAGTAACAACAATCTGTAGCAAATACAGGTTATCACAGGCCTCCATCACTGCAGAAATTCCAAAAATCCTAGCCAAATCATGAGCCCACATCAAGGAACTGAATAAACCCAGGGTGCCCATCTGAGTTCTAAATACAGGGTCCAACGTGTAGCTTAGTTTTTCCACCTATCTCGAGCATAGTCAGGAAAATAAACTTGCTAATCGATAAGCTGGACTCTATCACCAAACTCTTGTTCTGTTTTACAGGATAAACAAACCTATCAAAATAGAGCTATAAACCATATACCTATCAGATCGGAAGATAGAAAATCAGCCTCTGTGAAATCACAAAATTTGTTTGAAAACCTATGCAACCAGCCTACACCATTCAGAAATACAAAAACCATATGTTTCCTAAGCTGTGAACGCTTCTGCTGAAACTTGAGGTATTGCTGATACTAAATTAGAATACTAGATATCAATAGCAAAAAATTTTCAGATGGAATTAAACTGAAAGTGTTAGCTAAAAGCTATACTGAACATTTCAGTAGAAGAAACTAAAGCACTCAAAGGACATTTAACAAACATAAGTTTTCTTCAACTATCTTTGAGATGCCAGGGAGCCTCAATTTACAAAATAAAATAGCAGCAGTAGATACCGGCTTAAGAGATCCAAATTAAGGTTAGAATTATCACCTTGTCAACCGATATACTATGAGAAAAATGATCATCGGCTACAGCTTTGTTATTATTTGGAAACCACTACCACATCAATATCTCAACATGCTTCTGTGTATCTGCTGTCAACTTGAATTGGGAATGAGGAATTGCAAAATGAGGAATTTCAAGTCAGGGTAAGAGTCCACTACTGATAGAAGCTAAACAACAAGGAAAGGTTACTGTGCTAAGCTACTCAAAATAAAACGAGCATGCTGCTGGCCGAACAAGCAAAGGCACAATTAAATAAACTATTAGGCAACCGGGATTACTGCAAACTAAGGAATAAACAATTAATAAACTAGAGCTGCAAAGACGGTTTCCTGTTGCATGAAAGGGACATTTCAATATTCTGAACCATAAAGCCCCAGCTGCTAGATTAAACTGAATGCATTTACCAAGCAAGGGAATTAACTAAAGCTCATCTGATGGAATAAAGGAAACCTCAACAGTTCATACACGACAGCAGGAAAGTGACATTTCACATTCAATATTAATTCACATTAGCTTAACTGATTTGGTCATTGCTCACCTGAGAGAAAAGCCGAGCATATTGCTACCTTCCACCTGCAGCTGCCTCGACCTCCCTGGTCCTTGGCGACGACATCATGACGAACTGCATCCAAGTCCCAACTCCCAATTGTAACAATCCCGTTCGTTCCTCGTTTCACACCGCACCGCCTCGAGGAATCTGCTCGAGCACATGGAGATTGCTCTTCTCGACCTCCCTAGCAAGCTTCTCCAGCTTCCTGAGCATCCCTGCATACATGGCATCCATCTCTGCTGCCTGCTCTGTCGTGGAGCCCAGGACCCCTTGCAGCCTCCCGATCCCAAAACTGTCCACCATTTCATCCACCGCCTTCTGCTCTCCAATGGTGTGAGTGTGACCTGTTGCCACAGGCGACGATGGCAGCCAGGGCATGGGAGACTCTGGGTAGAAGGCGTGGTACTGTTCCCTGAAGCCGGGACCAACGTTGACGACGCTGAGCGAGGCTGGGACGAGGCGGGATCCGAGGAGGAGGATGGAGAAGTTGGGGGATGCGGAGGGCGAGACGAGGATGAAGAGGAGGGGGTGGGCGGTGGTGCGGCCTTGTAGGGTCTTGGAGATGGAGTGGGCGAGGGCGATCTCGCGCACGGAGGGGCGAAGCGCGGTGCGGCGGCGGGATCCGAGGAGGGGGCCTGGAAGCGACCGAGGGGATCGGAGAGGGAGGATGGGTGGGAGAGGGAGCAGTGGCCGGAGACGGAGATGGACAGCGCGGGGGCGGCGGCGCGGGGAGGTGGGAGGTGCAGCCGAAGAGGAGCAGGCCGAGCACGGCGCGCGGGCGCGGCTTGGAGAGGCGGATGACGGCGCCGTCGACGGGCGAGCGGACGACTCGCGCAGGTCGCGGCGGATCTCGGGGCGTCGATGAGCGGCGGCGTGGTGAGCGGTGAGCGGATCGGCGAGCGGCGGTGTAGTGGTGCTCGTGGATTTTTTTTTCGGCCGGACACGGTGGGCACCACTGTTGCGGAGAAAGTTCCCACAGAGATTAGGATGAAACAATGTTAGGAGGAAAAGACCATCTGCCTCCTCCTCTAAGCCTTTCTCACACATATATGTATATATATATGGAGGAGGTGGGCCTTTATACTTTCTCCACTAACAAAGTCTAAAATTACATATGGGTCCTCAAATTTTACGACGACACCCTTAGACCATCCTTTCGGCCTTTTTACACATATGGGGGTCCTAGCTTTAGGTCTCCTAAGGCGCAGCCCCAACACAAGCCACTTTCAATAGGTCATTATGATCGTTCTATAACTCATTAAATTTTTTCAGCGTGACGTTCTCCCGTTGTAACAATAGCATAGACATGTCATCCAACTGCTGTAATGTTTGCTAATATAGGACCTTGTATAGTGCAGCCTCTTGTAGTGATGTTAGTTCTCTGACTTCTTGGTCTTGCAGGTCTCTCTTCACCTTCTGGATCTCAGCTGCAGTGGCTTGAAGCTCCTGCAGAAGGTAGTAAAATACAATAACCTATAAATCCATCAAATGATGCAAATTGAAAACTAACTGAATCTAACACCTATGAGTTGCGCAAAGGGTAAGAATCATGGCAGAATCCAGATGTCTCTTTATAGTCTGCAGCTCAAAGATAGTCTTTCCAATCTATCGATCCATAAAATGATGCAAATTGAAAATATAAGAACCTATCAATCCTATCGATTGTGCACCTCCAGAAAAATCCATAAAACGAGTGGCATGAAAAACATCCAGAAGCTACTAAAATACAAGAACCTATCGTAAGACGATGTAAATTGAACTAACTGAATCTAACATCTATGAATTATCTATAGCCTATCAACTTCTAACACCAATCGAAGTGCAAATCTAAGAGTACGATGAAATCTGAATCTAACATATATGATCATCTATCCTCCAGATCCCTAAATCTCGATATCCCCAAACCTAGGAAGATAGGGGAACATATAACAGCCCAAACCAAAGGACTGACCTCATCGTGTTGTTTCATCCTCTCGTTGCTTGGATGTGGCGGTGCAACCATCTTCCCGTCGTCGCTAGGATTCGTCATTCGTGCCAAAAGTCTCACCTTCGGATTGCTGATCTGCGTAGCAAAAGTCGAGAGTCTTTGCGAAGGCAGTGAAGTATTTGGCCTTCGAATTACCGATTTATATTAAAGACTCACCTGAAATTTACAGGTGGGACTTGGTCAATGTAAAATTCCCCTTCGAGTGGTAATAGGTTCGACCCACGGGAGGAGCACATTTTCTCCTTGTTTTACCGTCATATTTATCTGCTTTAACTTACATGGGGCATGCAAAATAATATAAACACAAATAAACTAATATAAAAAATCTTCTTGGCTCAAATAACACAAACTGCATCATGTCTCAGTGGTAGTGTTGCCTTCCCCTTTAGAATCAAAGGTCTCGGGTTCGACCCTTGCTATTGACATTGTATCCTTTTAATTTTCCTCCCTTTTTACCAGACAGACTTGTGGGACCCTATTAAATTTTATGATGAGTTGGAAAACTCTATTTTTAAACAAATGCTCACATGTGGGACTCTGTAAAATTTTATGATGAGTTGGAACACTCTATTTTCGAAAGAATGCTTACATGTGGGACCCTTCCGAATTTTATAACGACTTGGAACACTCTATTTCTAAAATAATGCTTACATGTGGGACCAAAGTTGATTTATGATGCTGTTGTGGAGCTTATGGCGTCACAAAACTAGCTTGTAATAGGGAATGCTCGGCTACTGTACCAACCGTTATGATGAAAGTTTTTTTCACTAAATTTTCTCAGAAGTGAAATATTATGACGAGATCAGCCAGGAACGTCATAAATCAATGACGCTAAAATGTGGTTGCGTCACTAGTCAGCGATTTTCTTGTAGTGTCAATAGGAGTATGGGGTTAAATCTATACACTATATCTGAAAAGGACTTACCTTGGTGGTAGGTGGAGTATTCTGCCCAATTACATGCAAACTCCAGAATACGGCAAACACACTTCTCACACCTTCAAAAGTTTCTTCAAAATAGATCTCAACAACATGCACCAAAATTTTCCAATCTACGATGAAAATTTTAGAAACATGTCAAAACATCATGAATTTATGACATTTTTGTTAGAAATGTCATAAAATTTTACATTTGAGCAAATATGGACAAAATTATGGAATGTTATATAATTTGCCACTGAAGCAAATTAGAAAACATCATACATTGTTACACAGTGGTTTTGTGATGATATAATGTATACAAAAACATCATAAACCAACTAGCGAGTCCCACACGTGAGTATAAACTGATAAATAGGAAGGGGAAACATGAAAAACATGCTCCTCCCATGAGTCAAACATGTTACCGGTCAAATAGGAAGTCTTTACCACAAGAAGCTCCAACATGTAAGTTTTCGGTGAGTTTGCTAATTGATGGGAGAAAATGTGTGCGCTGCAGGCAAACACTGCACTTCTCACTATCTTGCTCCCACATTAGGGGGAAAGAAAAATAGAGAGAAGGTGGATAGAATGGAGCACTCAGGCGAGCCCTATGGCAGCACAAGTCTGGTGCTCCCTGTTGTAGCGTATTAATCGACAAGTAATTGGAAGTTGAATTTGCATAAATGTCATTTTTGTATTAATGTATAGTATTTTGATGTAAGGTACTTCCAACCTGCTTGATTCAAAAGCTTAATAATGAGCATTTCATGATTCTGAGAAACCAAGTTGAGATGTGCCTTGGTTTGTATATGATGAGTGAGTGACCAGATGATTTCAGGTTTTGTGTGTTGTGTTGTGTGCGTTGTGTGTGTGTTTCTCATATTGTTTTGGTGGTGTATTGTCGATGCACTCATGATAAGTGGTTGACAATGTTGTGTGGACTGACTCTTGGTCTAGTATTGTAGGTGTTGGTTGCGGCTTGGTTTACGTTGTTGCAGGTGAAGAACAGGCGCGAAAGGTCTTAGCCTTGCGGGGCCTCTAGGGATGGAGAGACAAGTAGGCTTGGTTTGAGAGACCCGATGACAGCGGGATCAGGTGCGGGCCACATGGTGTAAGAAGAGTAAGACGAAGTTGTGAACATGAGCCAGTGCAAGGCAGCGGCGGAGTCATTGAGCGGGGCAAGACCGAGTAGACCGTCCGGACGCTGGAGGTGAAAGTCTTGGCGGGTCCGATGCTTGGTGTGGAGGTCGGGTGCCTTGTGCGCGGGGTTTGATGGTTTACCCATAAAACCACTCATCGACGGTTTGTTGGTTTTGCCACAAAATCAACAATGAGCTGAGGCGTCCATGGCGACCAAGTCAAGGAACATGGAAAGATTGAGAAGACCATCTGTGCGACGAAATTGAAAGACTTGTGGCTTGAAGCTTGGCGTGAAGGTCGTGCCTCGTCTGTGGGGTTTGGTGGTTTGACCACAAAACCATCGGTTTCTCGGTTGAGCCACAAAACCGAACCCGAAGGCCTGGCATGACGAAGACAGCAAACTGGCCGATCTGATTGGTGGACCCGGCCGGTCTGATTGGGGTGGTTCTGTCTGACTGGTGCAGAGCACCGGTCTGACCAGTGTAGTCCGAGTGCGTCGGGAAGCTTCGGAGTGGAGGGCACGTGGCGTGATTGAGGTGCTTGGGTCGGAGGTAAGCAAGGCCCGATGGATGCATGTCCGTTCGATGAGCATAATCATGTATTGACCATATGCCCCTGTGTGGGCTTGAGTTGTAACTCCTATTGTGGGGGCACTTCGGTCTTTATGTCTGGAGGGCTCTATATATAGGAGTGGCTGATTTGGGCAGCCATGTCTTTGGCTAGAAGGGTGGGAGTACTACTTCATTTTGGGTGCTCTTTGTGAGAGGAAGAGAGGAGAGAGTTGGCTCTTTGTTCGAGCTTTTTGCCATCCAAGATTTGTGTTTCTCGAGAGTGGCTTGTAACCGGATATAGATAAGTGATTCATAGTAAAATCTTTCTCTTAATCTTGTGCCAAATCCTTTATTCCCGTGTGTTTTTCTTTTTTTTTGCGTTTTTGAAGGTATTTTTGGAGGAATTTTTGTTCATCAGATTTGGGGGAATTTCCTCTTGGATTTCTTTGAGGGAATCACAAATGAGTACTTGGTGACTCTTTCCTTGGTGATCTTTTACCCTCAAACTTTGGGAATCGCTTTGGATTTGAAGTTTTTCGGATAAACTCGAGTTATTGGTGTTTATCTCTTTGATTCGCGATTCTGCAAGATTTAGTGGGTTTGGGGACTTGATCTACTAGATATGGCTTGCTCATGAGGAAAATCTACTATCCCCAAAGTTTCACTTCAATTTGTTGCGCGATTCAGGAGATCGGTTAATTAAAAGCTGGAGTTTGACTCGTGGGTTGCGCACCTAGTCTTGACTGGTCTGACTGGTCAGGGTCATATGTCTGACTGGTGCCTATTGATGGTGGTTTTTTGATGAGATCTTTTGGGAATAAGTTTGTGATGACCAAAGAGATCTATGGTTCAAGTTTCATCAAGTTTAGACTCCATTTGCTCTAGTCTTGGATCTTTTCTTGGAGCTTCCTGGAGGACACAGATCTGACCGGTCAATGACACAGGTCTAACCGGTGCCGTCCCTCTGCGGATTTCACATGAGATCTTTCGGGTGCTCGTTGTTCTTGTTCAGAGAAAGCTCCTATTCAAGGTTCTTCAAGTTTGGACTTTGTTTGCTCTAGTTCTTGGCCCTTGAAGTTTTCCAGGATTAACTGGTCCAACCGGTCGGGGACACCGCCCTGACTGGTGCCGAGCCTCCAGTGGAATTCTTGGGGGTTTTGCTAGAGGTGTGCTTGTCTTGTCCAAAGATAGCTTCTTCTCAAGTTTCATTGAGTCAGGTCTCGTTTTGGTGGAGTTCTTGGTCCTTGTCTTGATTGCTTCTCTTCAAGATTTAAGTCCAGTGCTTGGACCTAGTCTTTGGAGTTCTTGGACAGTTCTGTGTGTCGAGTTTGCGACACAGGCCTGACCAAGGGTGACCGGTCTGACTGGTGCAGGTGGCCAGTCTGACCAGTGTAGGCTGGGCAGTCTGCCGGCTGATTTTTTCATTGTGTTCTCATGTGTTTTCCATTGGCATGAGACCTTGCTCCTAGGTCCAGTAGTACTCTAGTGACTACATGGATTTGGAAAGTTTGGTGTTGGAAGTCTCGGAGTTACTTTTAGCATCATAGGTCGAGTTCTCGTCAGAGAATGTTTTATCGGCTCCCATTCACTCCTCCCTCTCTGGTCGCCAATCTGGTCCTTCAAGTGGTATAAGAGTATGGTCAAGAATCACTCCACCTTAACTGGCTTTGTGATCCACAGGGTAACAAGAGAAAAGGGCTCTTTTTGCTTGCGGTTTTGGTTTGCGCGATTTGAGCTTGCCTTCGACTAATCCTAATCGGTGCTTTGAGTATGAAACTGTTGACGGTTCAATAACGCGCCAAGGTTCACCGCAAGCTTACGGATCAAATAGTACCTTTTTCCCTCGAGTATCACCCAAGGTATCGAATCTGTGGAACATGTGCAACGCAAGACATAATCTAATAATCCAGAAACACTTGCATCTTGAAGAAGTTTCGAATGCATCTAATCTACTAAGATCATTAGAGGTAGCAAGAGAAAGCAATGAGGTATTGATCTAGAGGGATCTAGATCGTGTTTATGTCGTAGTTCCGAGCAAGATAGAAGAGAGAGCAAAACGAATCTCATTAAAAGCGTCTTTCAACCTTGACCTTCGGTCAAACCCCCTAAGTCGCCCCGCCGTACTCGGTGTCAACATCCTGTCACGATGTCCGCTTTCTTCGCAGTCGAATCTTAGAGCACACTCGCAAGGAGTGCGTTGAACTACTTGGTAGATCGGGTATGCACCTCTAGCCACCGCGGCTACAACAACATCCCATGCAATCTATCTCGAGAATAGATTGAGGAAGAAAACACCCAAGCAAGAACAAGAATCGTAAACAAAGGTACTCGATCTCTAGAAATCGGATCCATTAAAACTCCATCATAAGTGTATACATGAATAAGATCCAACTGGGATCATACCTTGATCTTGATTCAAGCCTCCGGAACTCCAACGTGGTCTTCCTTGCAAGGTTCCCACACCGGCTAGGTGAACCCTAAACGACTAACACGACCCTCCTCTCCGAGATGGTGTCCCTAAAGCTCCTCTGCTCGTTGGCGGCGAATGACGAATGGCTTGATAGTTGGAACTTCGCACGGGAACTATAAATAGCCCGAATGGGCGCTAGGTCAAAGATGGCGGCGAACCGACCCACAGGAGGGCCAGGCCGGCCAACCTGGGCCGACCGGCCCAGGGCCTCCTCGGCCCGGTTCGCCCCTGGTTTTCTTCCTGAAGCTTCTTGCGACTTCCTGAGTTTTTGTCGAGTTACATGTGGGTCCTTGACGTCATTTTCCTCGCAGTTTAAATAAGGGTGCTTGGCGTATGAACTCCCGCACCTTCCATCTAGGTCATCGACACTTCTCGACTTCACACTTTAGTCCTTGGTTTATTTGGAGTCATGTTCATCTTGTATCTTGACTAGTACCGGGCTCCATGATCTTCTCGTAAAACCCTTGATGAAATTTACCCTGAAGTCCTCATTTAGGCTCTTGATTCCTGTGTAAACAATAAACTCCAAAAACCATGCGCGAGTGCGAACTTAACATATAATGGGGGTTCGGATCGTTAGTGTGAATATCAAATTAATACCAACATAGAAGGTAAACTCATGGCTAGGTTGACGGAAATCGACTGCCAACATCCCCCCATGCTTAAACCTTGCTCGTCCTCGAGTAAGCCATCAATGGATATCAGAGTTGCCCTTCGATGTTCATACCCTACACTTGATCATACATGAGAAAACATAATGCTCTCTAGATTTATACTCATTAAAGTTCCATAATGTACTAACTTTTATCTTTATGGAGGGTAGATATCATTCAAGCTCTTTCCACAAGTACTTGATCATGCTCTCAAATTTTTAAATAAATCTCAGAAATTTTGAAAAATAAAGAATGAGATAAAGAGAAAAATTGCTTTACCAAGATAAAAAATAACCATCATGCACCTTGCTCATGTACTCTCATCTTATCTTGTCTCTCAAGCCTACTTGTTCTACTCCTTTCCTCTCTCAAAGTATATAGTGGAAGGCTTTATATGGAGCTATAGGAAAGTTTAGTCCTACCAAGATATTATAGTTGAGATGTTATCAAAACAAGACTAGCTTCTCATGGTCTTACCGAGACTCATCAAAAAGGTCATTGGAAAAATAATGTTATCAAGGAGAGGGGAGAGATGAACACACACACTTTTAGATAAGTGGACATATGCAAATGGCAAAGAGTGATCTCGAGGCACAAACGAAGTCCTCGTTATCAGATTGCACATGGTTGGAAAGATGAGTATGGGTCTTGATCTTGAATCCTCTTGAAAACTCAAAAAGCACTAAACATAGCTAGAGAACCGGGGAGCTTTATTATTATTATTTTTCTTTCTTCTTTCTTTCTTTTTCTCATCATACTTTTTCTCTTTCATCATCATTTTCTTTCTTTCATCATACTTTTCCTCTTTTTTTATTTGTTTGCTCCCTTGAACTCTAGACTATACTAGCACTTCCTTGGCAACCCCCCCATGCTTAGCCGTTTGCTCGCCCTCGGGCAAAAAGAGGTGATAAATATGCCAAGGTAAAAATTGAAGCTCTCATATTTTCTTAGAGATAGATACTTGAAAATCTTCTAGGGATCTTTTTGGAAGTTTCCCAAAGTCTTACTCACTTGATGCACCTTCCTTGTAATCTTCCTCGAAATATTCATCCATACTCATATATTGGGTTGTAGTCAAGGAGGTGAACACAAAAAAGATATATTTGAGTTTTGTGGTTGGATATTCGGTGAGGTTTACGAAACTCCCAATGTGGAAACTCACAATGCACGGATAGAAGAGGCTAGCATAAAGAATGATATGCAGAAACGGAATGACCAGCTTCTTAGTCTCGGGCCAGAGAAATCAGGCCTTGAATTAATGCACCCAAAAATAAATCTTGTATATACTAATGTTTTGCACTCAAGTAAATTTAGGCTTTGGATGGGTAGAGCAAAATGCAAGTGGTACTTGTGACAAGGTTAGCATAACTTTTTGAGAATAAAAAGGTTCTTTGATTCATTCAAAATTGAGAGCAACAAAAAAGAACTATGGGACTTAAGTTATCATAACCTCCACACAAGATTAGGCTAGCATTTAATTAAATTTCAGATTCATATTAAAAAAGAGCACTAGCTTAAACATGCATAGATCAAGCATAAGATCGAGCAAAGCGGCAACGATCATCACGTATCAACAAGGTACAATTTTCCATCCATATTAAGATCATAAAAACGACGGTGAAACTTATTCATGGTGATGGAAAACAAAACTACTACTACCACACACATGCTGAAATTAAATAAAACAAGAAAATACTACACATACATAAACGCACACAAGATGAAAATAAAGAAAAGGAAAAAGAAAAATCAAACCACACTTAAAAAGCTTCATCCCTTCCTTCTTTCTTCACTCCTCATCTGATTGCTCTTGCTCCGTCGGTTGACTTTCGTTGAATCCTTGCTCATAATATGTTTGCATGGCCCCTCCACGAAATTGATCCGGTGGCACAATTTGAAGGTGTCCTAATTGATGGGCGGTCCCCGCTGTTCCTTCTTGCCAATGGTCGACATGACTCCGGATCCTCTCGACGTCTTGTATATTCCTTTGCATATACGCCCCAATGATGACTGCACTTTGTTGGGGTTTGGGGCATGCTTGCATAAGATGCCACAAATGCTTCATTTGGCACAACAAAAGTTGGTAGACAATATGTTGGAGGAGGTGGCGGCATGGCTGCACCACTCCCCCATGCTTGCATTGGCACACTTCCGTAGTAGGGTGGTGGCATAGGAATCCCTCCATATGGTTGATGATGTGCAGCCCCTCCTTGGTCTTGGGCTGCGAAAGATGATCCCTCTTCTATAATTCTTCCTCTTTTGTTGTTCTTGGCCGGTATAAGAATTCCTTGTTCTAACCAATTCTCTCTCCCTTCCATAAATAATTTCAGCCTCATATTTGGGAGAGGAACATTGACTTTTGCCACCTTGTACCCTCTCTTTTCATCTCCACTAATGTATTTTCCTTGCTTCATGTAATCAATCCCAAGTGAATTCCCCTCAAGGAGGAATTTTGGGTTCCTTGAATTTCCCGGCTTCACAGAAATTGCTATCATAGAGAGATAGCATCCCGAACCAATTTGTCCAGTCCCCGAAGTTGCCTCACAACACCACCAATTGATCATGATATATGACGGATCAATGGCTTGCCTTGCAATCAATACCGAATAGAGCCAATTAAGTTCCATGTCGGTGATCTTGGACTCTCTCATTCTTCCCAAAATCCTTTTGCTCATCCAAGAATGAAATATCCGGATGATGGGATTTCGGATGCTACTTCTTTGCCGGTTATCTTCTCCCGAAATCATACTCCAAAATCCTTCTAATACACTTTCATTAACATCAACTTGCTCTGGGGCTTCCCTCTTGAAACCGAGCAACTCTCTAATTTGCTCATAAGAAATTATTTGCTCATCATCTTTGAGTCAAAATGAGATGGATGGCACCCCTTCATTAATAACCAGCGCCATCGTCATGAGAATTTCCATGGCAAGCTCCATGTGAAAGCTCACCCTTACTCCATCGAAAAATTGCCCCCAACCAAGGTGACTCATCATTTGATAGATATCCGAAAGAAATTCCAACACTTGGAGAGCATCATCGTCGAAGTCAACATTGGGCACAATCCTCTTCTCTAGGCAACCAAGCTTCTCCTCCTCCTCCTCCGTCATCATGAAAAATCTATACTTGCAACGTTGCGGAGTGTATGGTGGTGGAGCGGATGAACGAGTCGAGCGACGAGGTTGGACAGGTGGCTCTTCCGTGCGCCCTTGCGGTTCGGTGTACCGCATGGATGAGCTTCGCATGTATCTTCTCCCACTAAGGAGCTTGGTGTCGCTCCTTGATGGCGCCACGTCCCCTTCGATGCTTCGCGGTGACTCAGAGATTGAGTGCCTCCATGAAGAACTTGTTGATGCCGGCTTCGGCGATGACGATTGTGTCTTCCTTCCAAGGACCTTGCTAAAAGCCTTCCTCATTTTGTTGTTGCTGCACAAATCACAAACAAACTCTCCCGGGGGTTTCTTGCTGGTAGAAATACACACAAAAGAAGTATATGGAAGGGCAAGAATTGTGATGAATTTTTCTGAATTTTTGGACTCAAGAATGGATAATGAATTTTTCGGAGGTGTTTCTGGACTGGGAGCTGAAGAACATGAACTAGCAATGGAGCAAATGACTTACCTGAGGAAGACGAGCGCCGGGGGGGGGCAAGAAATAGGCCAGGCCGGCCGGCTTGGGCCGACCGGCCTAGAGCCCCTGCCCCTCTGTTTTGGCTCTTCTTTCTCCCACTTGTTGCTTGATGCATCATGGTGTTGTGTACTCATGCTCCATGCCTTCCACCGTCCAATTTCACTCAGCCACTCCTTTTTCTTGCATGATCAAGTACTCCATCTTAATCATTTACTTTGTGTCACTTCCATGCTTCCTTGTCTCCCATGCTTTCATCCATATCCTGCAAAAAATCAAGTCTTGCTGCCCCCCATGCTTGTCCCTGCATGTGCTCAAGATGCCTCAATGATGAAGCCTTCCCGTGATGCATCATGGAGCGTTAGAAGTTCAATTAAGCTTAAAACCTTCCCTTGATCATGTTTAGATGCTAATTACTCCTCTAATGTTGAAAATTAAAAATTAACTCAGAGATATCAATGAGTTCAAATGTATTTTTAGAGGAATTTTTAGGCATCAAAAACATTTGTAAGTCGAAATTTTCTGACTACATTGATTTTGGTTACACCGGGATCACTTGCTCTCATTAATTGATAGCAAGCTCCTCCGGCTTGACCGTGGGGGTATGGGTTTAGGTTCTAATTTTGGCCAAACATGAGACAGATGTTTTGAATAAACAAAAATAAATGGGGCTTGGAAAAATTCTAATTCTAGAGAAACCGGTGGACATCAAGTTGAATAAAACCAAAAATCGATTTTCCTAGGTTCACGCGAGTCCTACCATGCGTCAAAAGTTAAAAATCATTAAGGAACAACGCGGGGCTCTAGTCGTGTGTTTTTATGATGTAAAACAAACCAACCTTGTCATCATGAAGAAGATGAAAGGTGTCGGTAGGTTCTGAATTTTTGGTGCTGGTTTCTCGATAAGAGGCAAATAAATCGTAGGATGGCTCATGTCATAGGTTTATGGTCAAATAAAATCCAAATGAAACATCTAAGCAAATTAAATGTCTCAAAAATAAGTTCAACCACTTAAGAGTTTATACCAAGTCTTGCGTAACAAATTCAAAGACCAACTTACTTGAAATCGGAAATAATCCGGGTTGCCCTCCCGGCAGCTTTATTCTTCATCGGGTTGTCCTCCCGGTAGCTTATTCTTGACTCGACGATCGTGTTGCCTCCCGCCTAGCGCTTCATTTATTGTCCATGGCTAGACTTCTTCTCTTCTTCACTTCGGATCAATGCTCTTTGCGGGCGTTGCAATCTTGGGTACCCACTTCCACACCATCTTGGGCGCGGGCTTATTCTTCGGCTTAGTCATCTTTTTGGTCTTCACAGGCGGCTTTTGTTCTTTGGTCTTGATGGATGCAACGACTTCTTTGATCACCTTCGCTTCCTTCTTCTTGGGCACTTCCTTCTTCTTTGGCTCTTCCTTGCTAAAGTGACAATGAGGTGGAACATACTTAGCATTGATCATGTTGCATACCTCGAAACATGGGTGAAACTTGAATATGCTTCTTGTGCCATTGACATTGAACTTGATCTCTCCCTTGCCAACGTTGATCGTTGCTCCGACGGTCTTGAGGAAAGGCCTCCCTAGGATGAGAGGTGGCTTCTCCCTTTCTCCCATCTCGAGCACCACGAAATCAACGGGGATGAAGTGATCTCCAACTTTCACGGGCACATCTTCGGCGATTCCCACGGGATAGCGAATAGAGTTGTCACCCAACTCCAAGCACATACCCGTAGGCTCTAGTGGTAGGCATAGCTTCTCGAACACATCTCTTGGCATGACACTCACACTTGCTCCAAGGTCGCATAATGCTTTCTCGAACGTGAATGAGCCAATAGAACATGGGATGGTCGGACATCCGGGGTCTCTTTGCTTCTCAGGCCCTTGATTTGCAATGGCGGCACTACATTGTTCGGACATCTTGACATGATCCGCCCTGAGTGTTGCCATCTCATACTTGTTCGCAAGTATGTCTTTGAAGTAGCGAGAATATGTAGGAACATGGAGAGTGTCCAATAGTGACATGTTGATGCTTAACCTGCGCACCACTTCCACAAACTTTTCAAAATGACTATCAACTTTACCTCGAAAGTAGCGTGTCTTTAGTGTAGGCACCTTCATGTCATCACTTGTCATTTTGAATTCCGGCTCTTCGGTAGCAATCTCCGGAATAGTAGTCACCTTCTCCTTAGTGTGATCTTCCGCTTCGACGGTTGGCTTAGGCTTCCTTGTTCCGGATGGAAGTTCGGGATCCTCCGTCTCCTTTCCCGAACGAGTTTGAATAGCCTTCGCCATCTCGAGACCTTGGGGCTGCCCCGGCAATCTTCCTTCATTAGCGGTTAGGCGCCCGGCAAGTTGTCCCACTTGCGTCTCTAATATCTTCATCATGTTGGGCACTTGATGGTTGGAGCTCCTGACTTCGTCACCTTGCCATCGATGTTCTACAATATTTTATCCATAGTCTTGAACTTAGTGATGGTGTCCTTGTTGATCTTTGCTTGCTCGTCCATGAAGTCCTTCAATTGTATACGAAGAGGCACTGTATTTTGAATAGACGAACTTGCATTAAATTGAGGTCTACCTTGCCCGTAGTGGAAGTTTGGCAAATCTCCTTTCCTCATGTAGTCGAGCACCTTTGCTTCCTCCGGACAATCTTTTTGGACATGGTTGTACTCCCCACACTCTTCACACGTGGATCTTGCTTCAGCAGCCTTTAAGTCTTGGGCTGCTTTCTTTTCTAGCTCCATCTTCTCCAACCTCCTCATGAGCGAGTCAATCTTTCCTTCTAGAAGTTCCTCCTTTTCAACCTGCAAAACACCTTTAACATTACCCGTGGGTTGAACCGGAAGTAAGCGCCTGGATGACGCCCATGTATCATTATCCGCAACCTTCTTGAAAAGAGTGAATGCCTCCATCGGAGTGAGCTCAATGATAGATCCTCCCGCCGATGCGTCAATTACGATCCTCGATGCTAGATTGAGACCTTGATAGAACTTTTGAACAAGGTCCTCCTTCGGGAACTTGTGATGTGGCACGGCTCGGGTGTACTCATTGAAACGCGCGAAAGCTTCCGTGATAGTCTCCGTAGGATATTGAGCAAATGTAGCAATCTTATTACGCAAGCTTTGAGTCTTACCTGACGAATAATACTCCTTCATAAAAGCTCTCATCAATGCTTCCCAATTTTGCACCGTCTCCACCGGTAGAGTGTAGAACCATTGCAAGGCTTTTCCGAGAAGTGAGAACGGAAAAAGCTTTGCCCTCAATTGATTTTGATCCAGCCCTTCCATCGTGAATGTCTGACAAAGTTGAATGAATGCTTGGATGTGAAGGTTAGGATCCTCTTTACCGGTGAAAGGTGTATGTTGCACCATGCGGATGGTTGAAGTCTTGATCTCAAACGGTCTTCCGATGTCGGCTAGGTTGAGGATGGGAAGATCAACGAGCTCCGGGATGCAAAGCTCCCCAATCTTCCTCTCTTGTGCCATTGGTGGCGGTCGAGGTTGATCTCTCCTCGGACTCGGAGGTGGTGATTCCTTCTTCGGACTTGTAGGTGATGATTCCTTCAGAGATCCCGACGATCCTTCGGCTCCGGCTTTTGGATCTACAATCTCCAGCTTCCTAGATCGTGCTTCGCGTATCCTTTGCCTGTAAAGTTTTTCTGGATCATCCACAAAATTTTTCGGTTTGTTGGAGAGGTAGCCATCCATCTCCTGTTAGGGTTAGTGATAAACAAAATATACAAAAGATCTAAAAAGAAAAGAAAACTATAAAAAGGGTTAGTCAAAAACTAGATTAGATTGGTTTTTGAGGATGATCAAAGCTTAATAGATGCAAAGGAAAATCAAAAAGAAACTGAAAATACTTACAAACGAGATACTAGATTGGATCTTGATTACTTGTTCCCCGGCAACGGTGCCAGAAAAAGGGCTTGTTGACGGTTCAATAACGCACCAAGGTTCACCGCAAGCTTACGGATCATGTAATACCTTTTTCCCTCGAGTATCACCCAAGGTATCGAATCCGTGGAACATGTGCAACGCAAGACTCAATCTAATAACCCAGAAACACTTGCATCTTGAAGAAGTTGCGAATGCATCTAATCTACTAAGATCATTAGAGGTAGCAAGAGAAAGCAATGAGGTACGGATCTAGAGGGATCTAGATCGTGTTTATGTCGTAGTTCCGAGCAAGATAGAAAAGAGAGCAAAACGAATCTCATTAAAAGCGTCTTTAAACCTTGACCTTCGGTCAAACCCCCAAAGTCGCCCCGCTGTACTCAGTGTCAACATCCTGTCACGATGTTCCCCTTTCTTCGCGGTCGAATCTTAGAGCACACTCGCAAGGAGTGTGTTGAACTACTTGGTAGATCGAGTATGCACCTCTAGCCACCGCGGCTACAAGAACATCCCATGCAATCTATCTCGAGAATAGATTGAGGAAGAAAACACCCAAGCAAGAACAAGAATCATAAACAAAGGTACTCGATTGCTAGAAATTGGATCCATTAAAACTCCATCATAAGTGTATACATGAATAAGATCTAACCGGGATCCTACCTTGATCTTGATTCAAGCATCCAGAACTCCGACATGGTCTTCCTTGCAAGGTTCCCACACCGGCTAGGTGAACCCTAGACGACTAACACGACCCTCCTCTCCGAGATGGTGTCCCTCAAGCTCCTCTGCTCCTCGGCGGCGAATGACGAATAGCTTGATAGTTGGAACATCGTACAGGGACTATAAATAGCCCGAATGGGCACTAGGTCAAAGGGGGCAGCGAACCAACCCACAGGAGGGCCAGGCCGACCGGCCCAGGGCCTCCTCGGCCCGGTTCGCCCTGGTTTTCTTCCCGAAGCTTCTCGTGACTTCCTGAGTTTTTGCCGAGTTACATGTGGGTCCTTGATGTCATTTTCCTCGCGGTTTAGTTAAGGGTGCTTGGCGTATGAACTCCCGCATCTTCTGTCTAGGTCCTCGACACTTCTCGGCTTCACGCTTTAGTCCTTGGTTTATTTGGAGTCATGTTCATCTTGTATCTTGACTTGTACCGGGCTCCATGATCTTCTCGTAAAACCCTTGATGAACTTTACCCGGAAGTCCTCATTTAGGCTCTTGATTCCTGTGTAAACAATAAACTCCAAAAACCATGCACGAGTGCGAACTTAACATATAATGGGGGTTAGGATCGTTAGTGTGAATATCAAATTAATACCAACATAGAAGGTAAACTCATGGCTAGGTTGACGGAAATCGACCGCCAACAGGAACCAAGCTCTTCTCCTTGTGGTTCTTTCAGTAGAAGGAGTATGGAGGTTGAGGCGGAAGCAGGAGTGGAGGAGATGATGTCCCTCATCGAGGAGTATCAAAGATGGTGACCTCAAGAAAGGCGAACTCTACTGCACGCTAAGAGACATGAACCAAGGTACGCTTGTCAAACGCATCTTGATCCTATGCAATAGATTGAATGATTGTGAATGTGATTGTGGGGATTTGCATAGGAGAAACGTAGACTTGTGTGATGCCTTTTGTAGGAAAAATGAGAAGATGAAATGCTCTCTTGCTAGGTTGAAATGTTGTATGGCTCATTGGAAGTCTCGTGCTTTGAATTCATGCAATTCTTGTAATACCATGGATGCTAAGAATGTTGAGCTGAACTCTTCTCTTGTTCACTTAAAATCTGAAATTAAGGTGTTGAATTTCAATGCATCTTTGCCTTGCAAATTTTCTGATGCTCTGCTTGTCGAAAATTTTGAGTTTGCAGATGATCTAAGTAGCTTGCTTAGAAAGAATGAAGACTTGAACTCTTCTCTTGCTTGCATGAAATTTGAAATTGACTTGTTGAAATCCAATGCTTCTATGCCTTGTGACTCTTGTGTTGCTTTGAATGATAATCTTGATATTGCTAGAAGTAAGATTTCTTTGTTGGGAGTCAAGTGCTTCCTTACTATGTGTTTTTTGTGAGCCTTTGCATGCTGAAATTAAAGAATTAAAATTGACTCACACCACATGTGTAGATGATCTTGAGCATGCTAGGGCTGAAATTTGTGATATGAAGTCCATGCATTGTAGCAAGTGCTCTTTGCTTCCAGAAGTTGTTGATTGCCATACTTCTTGTGATAATGATGATGCTTTGGTTGATGTGAATGATGATACTTGTTCATGTGGTCTCATTTGCACATCATGCATTGATTTGGAAAATAAAGTTTTGGCTTTGAAGAAAATGCATGATGATATGAGTGCCAAGTTGGTTGAGCAAGATGAGATGAGTGCCAACCTTGAGAAAGAAAATGAACTCTTGCGTACCACATATGCTAAATGCATTGAGAAGGAAATTGAAAATTTGAGGAATATTCCATATGGTACTTGTGAGCGCCTTAAATTTGAAAATGAGGTTTTGCTCACAAGATGCAAGAGTCTTAGTGCTAAGGGTTTGGATTCTCGCAACTCTTGTCACTCTGATGTTGATGGTTCTAAAATTGCTTCTTCTCAACTAGAGTTGACTTCTTCTATCGAGCGTGAGTCTTTGGATGGTAGCACTTGTACTAGTGCTTTGGATAGATTTCCCATAGCTAATCTAAGCTTGTTGCTTCATCTGGTGTTGCCCAAGATGATTCGAATAGCAAAGGTGCTTCTCACATATTTGGAACTCATGCTCCAAAATCGAAGTTCTAATGCACCTTTTGCAAAGATTAACATACTATTGAGTTTTGCTTTCGTCGTGTCAAGCACGAGCGACGTGTGCGTGCCAAAGCTTTTAAGAAGCCACGTAACCTTTCTCATAGCACGTGTGATTCTAATTTGGGCACCAAGTCGAGTGTTGGGGTTGATGTTTCTTGCTCGAAGTCCCAAAGGACTTCTCACTTAAAAGAGAATGGTGATTCGTCCACTCAAATTATGCCTCCTGATAGGCCTTTGTACAATTGGTCTCAATGTGGGAAGGATGGGCATCAAGAAAGTTTCTGCTACCGCCGTGCAAGGAAAATGGGGCGAATTTGTGCTTCTAGACCTTTGGTTGTTCATAGCTCTTCTCATTGCATGAACACTTGTGAGCCTAAAAAGACACGATTTGTGGACAAGTTTTATGACACTCTTTCTAGTGAGTTTGGCCATGCTCATGGACATGCTTCTAGTGCTTCTTGTGTTGGTCTGCGACATACTTCTAGTTCTTCTTGTGTTGGTCTGCGACATCTTCTTGTGGTGCTTGTGTTGGTTCTTCTCCTACGACCTCGGGGGATCTTTGCCTTTTTACTCGTGGTAGCACTCATTCTTCTTCTCGGGTTGCTCCTTTGAGGCATGGTTCCAAGAGTGTTCAAAACTCATTTCATTTGAACCAACATTTGCATCATGCTAACCCACATGATAAGTTGAGTGCATCGTTTACCCATGTGACCAAGTTTTGGATTCCCAAGTAAGTGCTTCCTAACCCTTTGGGATCCAAGGTTCGGTCTTTTTTGTCTCCTTGTGTGTAGGTATGGAGACGCGGTTGGAGAACATAAGCTCGGTGGTACTTGATCTTTGCACATGAGGTGATCAAGACAAGATGGTTCTCCACACCGCTTTGGATGGCTCTTGAAAGCCTTTGTACACTTGTATAGTGAGTTTTCATTTCCTCCCTTTGTGCTCACTTGTAAACTATTGGCATGATTTGCTCTTGCGTCTTGCTTGTGTATACCATGGTAGGATATCCACCTTGTTCATGATAGCTTTGAGATCTTGTGTACCTATCTTGATATCTTTTGCATGATATTGTGGTGGATTGTACAAATGAATTTCATGTCATGCTAACTTTGTAATATATGTTGGTAGTTGATCCAAATGAACTTGTTTCATATTTTTGCTTAGCTCTTGCATTGAGTTTGGTATGTTGTTCTTTGGTATCATTTTGTTTTAGGCTTCTTGTATAGGTTTGCATGTTGTTGACATGCTTGCTAGCTCATGATTGTATTCATATTGTGGAATCATGTTACAATGCTTTATTTATCATAATTGGTATTGTTAATGCATTGTGTAGCATGTTTGAGCTTTCTTTTTGCTTTGGGTTTGTCTTGTCTTCGAGTTGTGTTGTGCTCCTTCTTTGGCTTTCTCCTTCTTTCGGTTGGTTTTAGAGCTTTTATTTTGCTCTTTCTTTTCCTAACTTTTGCTTTGCTAGTCATCTTTGGTTGAGGGGAAACTCGGCTTCATTCGATGGGGAATTTGATTTTGAGAGTGCGGCTTTTGGTAGCCATTTGTGATCTTTCAAATCGTTTCTATGGTACTCAATTGGGATCATTTGAGCTTTTACTTGGTAGGTGTGTCCCGTTGTGAGCCTTCTTGTCGTTGAGCTGAGTCCCTTGTCTCCCCATACATTTTGCATAGCATATGTATCATACATGCATTTTCATTGATGTATTATACCTTGGTAGGATAGCCATCTTTGTATCATATTCATGTTTGCATTTTTAGGATGAGCTTCTCCTATATGCTTTGATTGCTATCTTATGCTTCTTGTGAGATATTATGTAGGGTGGTAGTGTTTGTGTGATATGCAATTATGCTCTTGATGGTTATTGATGTATATTCATGTTGAGATAATTGCGTTGTACAAAATGTTAAAATTGTGGTCTCCCATGAGTCAATGTTTATCCATGCTTTGCTTGTGCTTGATGAGTAGCTTTTGCTTGGAATTATGATTCTTTTCAATTGGGTCAAAGACCATTTGTCATTGTGAATGTTTAGCCCATGATGCATCCCTTGAGGGAGCATGGAACTTTTTTGTGTCGCAAAGACACATCATGTACCATGGTAAATTTTGCAAATCGGAAGATGAATGCTTTATATGCAAATCTGAAATTAATGACTTTACCATGTGTTTTATGCTTTATGAGATCTATGCTTGGGTGCTAATGTTGTCACATGTTGTCTACCTAGAGAAGTCTCTATTTAGAAGTAGATACATGGTTTCAATGAGCTTTAACACATGTAGGAATGCTTTACAGGTGTTTGCAATGATCTCTTGTTGAGAATGTGGTGTCCTTGTATGAGCTATGATATTTCGGTATATCTTGATAAGTGAATCATGGATAGAAATTTGCTCATGGGGCAACCATTTTGTAAAATGATGAATAAAATTGACTTTTGCCTTATCACATGTTTATTTCATCATTTCTTTCTTAGTGGTGATGCTATTGCTCTTTGTGATCTAACGGTTTACATTTTATCTTATTTGTAGCCTCTGGTAGTCATTTTAGCGTATTTGAGAAGCTTGGTAGGATGTAAATTCATTTTTACCATTATTCATACATTGCCAACAAGAGGGAGAAAATGTGCATTCCAATTCAGGACTTTGAATCTGTCAAAACAGCTTTTGCACTGAATTTGCACCGTCATTTTAAACTTTTTTAGTTTGTTGTCTGCATTCAGAATGGTTAGCGGTCTGACTGGTGTGGGGCACCGGTGTGACCGGTCAGAGCTGGGTAGAGAAAAAATTACTTTCTTTCAGGGAAGCTTGCACGCACATGTTCAGGGGGAGTATGCATTTGTGCAGGGGGAGCTCATTTGCCTGAGTTGTGCTTTGGTGCTTTGCTCTTTGCTCTATCACATGTGTTTAGGGGGAGCTTTGTATGCTTTTTTGACCTATTGTATGTATTTAGGGGGAACTTGTGAGTTTTATGCTCTTTTGCTGATGGTGTTGAGCCTCCTAGCCTCTTCTTGAGGAGCCGGCGGTTGATTTGAGCTTTCGTTCTTTGCTTGATAGGTGTTGAGTCCCTGTGTGATGGATCATGTGTTCTTGTCCCGGTTGTGTCGAGCCGTTGCCCATGTCTTTGGGGACCAAGATATTGATATGGCCTTTGTGGTTCTTCTCATGCCAAGTGACTTTGTTCTTTGCCCTTGTGTGGTTTTCGTTCACTTAGATGAGATTTTTGGCCTTTTTCCTCTCAAACCATTTCTTTCTGCTCATATGTTGTCAACACACTCATCAAAGGGGAGAAATTTGAGAAAATCAAGCTGATATGAACCTTGATTTGATAGTGATGAAGTGACGAGAGGTTGACAAGTGCTTTGTTAAGAGCTGAAATCGGATTGATGATTTTAGGGATCGCATGTAGCTCTTGTGGTTCTTGTTTGACTCTTCGGTTGTGTTTAGCCTTTGTGCTTCCTTTGGTTCTGAGAGTTTTTGGTTGGAGGATGCATTTGTCTCTTCTCATTTCAAGTTGCCTTGTGTTTGCTTTTACTTGGCTTTTGGGCACTTGAATGGGCTTTCTGTTTGCTTTCAAACCATCTCTTGTCCATGCACTCCTCAAGGGGGAGAATGAGAAACCAAGTTGAGATGTGATTTGGTTTGTATATGATGAGTGATTGACCAGATGATTTGAGGCCTTGTGTGTTGTGTTGTGTGCGTTGTGTGTGTGTGTGTTTCTCATATTGTTTTAGTGGTGTGTTGTCGATGCACTCATGATGAGTGGTTGACAATGTTGTGTGGACTGACTCTTGGCCTAGTATTGCAGGTGTTGGTTGCAGCTTAGTTTGCGTTGTTGCAGGTGAAGAACATGCACGAAAGGTCTCAGCCTTGCGGGGCCTCCGTGGATGAAGAAACAAGTTGTCTTGGTTCGAGGGAACCAATGGACAGCGGGATTAGGTGCGGGCCACATGGTGCAAGAAAAGCAAGACGAGGTCGTGAACATGAGCCGGTGCAAGGCAGCGGCCAAGTCATTGAATGGGGCAAGACCGAGTAGACCGTCCGGGCGCCGGAGGTGAAAGGCTTGGCGGGACCGATGCTTGGAATGGAGGTCGGGTGCCTTGTGCATGGGGTTTGATGGTTTACCCATAAAACCACTCATCGACAGTTTGTTGGTTTGGCCACAAAATCAACAATGAGTTGGGGCGATCGTGGCGGCCAAGTCAAGGAACAAGGCAAGATCGAGTAGACTGTCTGTGCGACGGAAGTGAAAGACTTGTGGCTTGAAGCTTGGTGTGGAGGTTGTGCCTTGTCCGCGGGGTTTGGTGGTATGACCACAAAACCATCGGTTTCTCGGTTGAGGCACAAAACCAAACCCAAAGGCCTGGCATGACGAAGATAGCACACCGGCCGGTCTGACCGGTGGACCAGGCCGGTCTGACCGGGGTGGACCTATCTGACCGGTGGGGAGCACCGGTCTGACCGGTGTGGTCTGAGTGCATCGAGAAGCTTCGAAGCGGAGGGCATGCGACGTGATCGAGGAACTTGCGTGAGAGGTAAGCAAGTCCTGATGGATGCGTGTCCGTTAGATGAGCATAATCATGTATTGACCATAATGCTCCTGCATGGGCTTGAGTTGTAACTCCTAGTGTAGGGGCACTTCAGTCTTTATGTCCGGATGGCTCTATATATAGGAGGAGTTGCTGATTTGGGCAGCCATATCTTTGGCTAGAAGGGTGGGAGTACTACTTCATTTTGGGTTCTCTTGGCGAGAGGAAGAGAGGAGAGAGTTGGCTCTTTGTTTGAGCTTCTTGCCATCCAAGATTTGTGTTTCTTGAGAGTGCATTGTAACCGAATATGGCTAAGTGATTCATAGTGAAATCTTTCTCTTAATCTTGTGCCAAATCCTTTATTTCTGTGTGTTTTTCTTTCTTTTTTTTTGCATTTTTGAATGTATTTTTCGAGGAATTTTCGTTCATCAGATTTGGGGGAATTTCCTCTTGGATTTTGTCGGTGCAATGGTGCCAGCAGTCCACCACGAGGTAGGCTATGGTGGTAGATTTTGTGGAGGAGATCGCCGAGACTGAAGCTAGATGGTGAACGAAGGACACAGGGGTTTATCCAGGTTCGGGCCGCAAAGATGCGTAATACCCTACATCCTGCGTTGGTGGTTGTATTGATTGTTCCGCGAATGAGAATCAGATTGGACTTGTTTCAGAGGGAGGTCCCTGCCGCCCTTATATAGGCATGGGGGGCAGGGTTACACATCACGTGGGATCTATCCTAGTCAGTTATACAAGATTTCCCTTTGATCACGAGTAATATCTTTCCTAACCAACTAGTCTTTATCTCTGGGAGTATATCTCTTCGGGTGCCGTCTCATTCCTGATCCGTGTGCCCGCGCCGAGTGTCGCTTGTTGTTGGTATTTCTTAACGTCACCACTATGGCGCCGGGATAGCGTGAGCGTGTAAGAATCACCCGGGTATACTGACGGGTGCGAACGAATCCGCAAGCGCACGGATACACCGTTGTAGCACTTCACCTCAGGAGTATTCCCAAGGGTATCGAATCCAAGGAACGGTATGGGGGACTCTACGAGTGACTATCCAAGGGAACACAATTCCTGCTGAGGTAGGTGAGTGATGTGAAGTCTCCTGTAGGTTCTCGACTCTAGAGAGGAACAAGCTCGGATAAGATCTCACTTCGGACACCGACCCCTCCTGACTATAACAGTTGGTTCACGGCAAAGGGTTGCCTACACGCTGTATCTGAACGTGGGGGATTTCAGAGGGTCCAACGGCTGTCACTACGGCGGCCTACCCCAAGACAAACCGTGGGATACAGGGCATTCGAAGGATAACCAGCAGTCTAGACACCACGTCTACACCGCCGACTACTACTATAGCACGGCTACGTCTGACGTCCTGTAGAAACACTATAGCACTCCATATAAATATGAAGCGACGAACCCGCGAGGTTGATCTAGACCTTACTCGTCACTGAATCGATTCGCGCGAGGAGATATGATTGATACTTGATCTAAATCAGATATGCATGAGCTCACTATATTCTAATAGACAGGCAATCACACAAATGAGATGCAAACTTATGCGATGATAACAGAAGATCTAGGGTCGTGTTCGCGAAGAACACGAGCCTCTAACTTATGAACAAACACAAAAGTATGAATTACTTGCTCGTCAACTAAATCGAGGAGGCACGTTTGTGAAAAACGCGAGCCTCTAAATGATGAACGAACGAAGAACTCAAGAACAACTCATTCATGCATGAGAGCCACTTTAGTCTAAATATGAAATAATGAAATACTCACTTTAGTCTAAATGAAGAACAGCATCGCTCACGAGGTACAAGGGGACGATGGATGATCAACGGATCATCACCACCTCACCTCTACTCATCCACACACTCCTCTCTACCTAGCACCACCTAGTCTAGATCCTCCACACACACACTCATGGTGGGATGAGGTTTCACCTCCACCAAGAGAGAATGAGAGAGGGAGAAAGAGGCAAAGGTGAGAAATGGCTTCAAGTGTGCTTCACCCTCTTCTTACCCCCCTCTCCTCCTATTTATAGGCTTGTGCAACCGGCGTGAGAGCACCCAAACACCCCGGGAATGGCTTCTAGGACCAATGGGCAAGCACCACGTGGAAGCCCCTGAGTGGGCGCCACAAGGTCGGTTCGGCCGACCTGTGGGGTCGGCCGACCCCCTGTGGGCCCCACTCGGGGTGTGCTTTCGCGTGGTGACTGCTCTGTGGGTCCTGAGGTCGGTTCCCGGTGTCCACGTGGTTTGGAGGCGGTTTAGGCGCTCTGGTGGGCCATAGGATCCATGTGAAGTCTGCATGGCGGCTTCTGATTCGCCGAGGCTTCCTCCCTTGGATTGGTGATGTCATGGATCCAGGGGATGCTTGCATGCAGCTCCTCATTGGCTGAGCCTAACTTGCTAGGATCATGAGGGTGTCTTTTCTCTTCATTTCTTATGCTAAACACCTGCATTCAACTTAGCATAGCCACTGGTGGAAATTGTCAGTTTAAATCCCTATTCTAGTGTGGATGCTTAGTTCTTATGATAAAATGCAGGGATTGACGGCCCTAAATTAGGTACTTAATAGCTGTCAACAACTCCCCACACTTTCCCTTTGCTCATCCCGAGCGAAAGGGAAGATCACATGGGTTTAAACCAAAGGTATAAAACAAGCATAGGAGTTATTCCAGGTCATACCTTGCTCTTGTGAACTCTGTGGATGGGTTACAATGCCATCTTGGGTAGTTAATAAGAGGAATGACCATGAATCGAGTCTCTTAAGCACCTATTGGTCAGCACTTGGGGTTTTCCTGATAATTTTTTAAAGAAAAAGAACTGCTCTGCCCTCCTTCTTTGACTCTCTCGTATCGCTCAATGTGTATATGTCCTCACCAAGGCATTAGATTGCCTTTCTTCACCCTACTTCTAATAATGGCTGTATTTGGAGCTCAGGGTAGGATAAAGGTAAAGCATACTTGTATTACATATATTGCAAAGTCAAAAACTGGATCCACAGAGAAAATCAAATCATACAATCAGATCAAGATGTGCACGTGTACGGATATGATTAGTATGGTAAGGTGGATACTAGGCCCAGGATGGGTGCTAGATATTACCACACATATATAATGAATGTTGATTGATGGTGAGGTGGACACTAGCCCCGGAATGGATACTAGTTATCACCATCTAGATTATGGAACTCCTTTTTGCATGATTCTCCCTTTTGTATAAGAAATCTTTTGAGATCATGGCTATTTCTATACTTTTCTCTCTCTGTTTTTTTTGTGTGGACCTTCATGTGTCCATATATTTCTTTTTTTTTGATAGCCATGTCTCTTATGTAGCAAAACTAAGAGGGAGAGATCAACACATATGGAGCTCTATTCTCACGAAATGGATGAATAATACAATACTAACTTCCAGGGTAGAAGCATAGCAAGGGAAAAAGGTGGCGTGCACATGAATCTTGACCATGAGAGTAATGAAAAGAATTCTCACAAGGGTCACAGAATTTGACAAAGCTCAACGCAATAACAAGCAGCATATGAGTATGAGGTTTTCAACTACGACCATCATATGGCTTTGGTAGGACAGAGGTACATCAAAGAGGAGCTTTGCAAGAGCTTTTTTTCGAAAACAAAATTATCCCAAGGGCTAGAACCAACAGAGTTAAGATCATGTCATCAAGTCATATCTCACTTGCCAACTACTTAGATAAGCATGTTGTCCTTATGATGATATTGTTCACAAGCCTCAAGGTTATAAACGAGGAATAAAACTTACGCATGTCAACCCTAGGCATGGAGTAGGCATTTCCATAGATTTCTTAAGTTGATTTATCAAGCATGAACGTACAAACTTAGAAATCATGGTGAAATAAGGAAGAGATGCAAACCAACGCTGGTTTCTTGTGTGGAACAGACAGGAATTCTAGTGATGCGCACGAATGCATGTCCCGTTCAGGTTCTCTAAGTGTGGTCGATCGTAAATGCTGTGTGAGCATAGTGTGGGTGCAACAATGATCTGTCGTGTTTGCATTTGGAGAGTGCAGCTCTCCCCCACACTGTTTTGTACCTGGGTGCAGTTCTTCGATACAAAAAGCAAAAACAAAAATAGCTAACACATGAGTGACTCAACTGGGTTACATGACCGGTGGAGCCAAACTTATTCATTCAAGTTCACTAATGAAGAAACAGGCGCTTACACAAATGATGGGAATAAAGGAAATAAATGGAAGGGAAATAGATTAAACCTAACTAAGCACCTATGAAGGGAAATAAAAGGCGGGACACGACCCTCTACTCAGCAAAGAGGGCTTCCAAACCCTCGACTTCAATCAACAGCTGTAGCTTGGCATTCATCTCCTCACGGGTCTTGAGGAGAAGGTTCCTGAGCTGTCGATATTCCGCTCGCTGCCTTCTCACAGTCTTCATTAAGAGGTCAAACTCAAAGTACACCTCTGCCAGATCATCTGCCATCTTGCCCATACGAAGGTTTTTCCTGTTAGGCAACGAAGCTAGGATGTCACCAAGCTCTGTCTCCCAATCTGGTGGGTATCGCTTAGGCACCCCGCAGCTGTCCTTAGGGGTCCTCACTCCGAAGACGTGAAACCTGGTCTGCGGTTGCGGGACTTCATCCCACAAATCTTGCTCATACTTATGGCAAAAGGAGTCGCCATCTTCGTCAAACAGAGATCCTGAGTAGCGTTCTCCAGCCTTTAGTGGCGGCCCTGGCCAATCATCAAACATCACCTTCTTGCTCGATCCAGGGGCCGGCTTCTTCTTAGGACGTTGAACAGGGAACAATGACTGGCGAAGGTAGGAGGTGAGGATGAGCCACGCCTAGCTGGGGGCCCTACCGAGTCTCCAGTAGGGCTTCTCTCCTTCCTCCCTCGCTCCAGAGTCATCAAATCATCCTGAGTTCCATCCCATGGATGAAACTCGCTACCCCCGAGGTCGCTGAAGCAGAAGGACTTCTCCCCCTCGAAGCCAGCGGAAGCCATCGGGCAGAGGTGAGCAAAGCGGTGGAGCGGTGAGAGGAGGATCGAGCAGAGGAGATGGGGTTCTGCGCGACGCAAAACTCCGTCACGCGGTGAGGGAAGGGTTTCTGGAGGACGAAAGAGTGCGCACGCGAAAAACGAGAGGCGGCGGCGGCCCTAGTGGGTCGGCCGACCTAGGGGGTCGGCCGAGCCCATATGGGCTCCGCTGGGCCTCTGCTATGGCGTGTGGGTTCTGGCGGGGCTCAAGGTCTCTGGGTCAGGTGGTCCACTAATTCTAAGGTTGGAGGCTTCAGCAAGGGCTAGAATGGAATTTCGGGCATAATACTGCCTTCTACCCCAAACAACTTTACTTAAACCTCTTTATACCTTAATAGCTCAACTTGGGAGTTTTACCTGAACCCATACCTGGATGAAGAGTCATTGTTGCCCTCTTACTCATATCGTCCATTTTCTTTTCTGATGATATCCTCCTACTCTACCCTGTGGTCCTCCTTGCAGGTTTCTTTATGATAGGATGTATTTTCCTTCCTGCATGGTTAGTGCATATGTACGATGCAAGCTGTATATATGGTGAAACAAAGATGGTCCTCACAACCATCCTAAGGGGACTATGATGGGTAACCTTAGGAAAGAAGCGCAGCTAGCAAGGCTATAGCACTACAGACGAGAGATGATAGAGGTGCTGGGGTTGAGCACAAAATCCGGGCCTAAGGCCTAGAGTGCTCTAAGAGTGAAGCTTTCACCTCTCGAACTCAATGATGATCGGACCCTAGATTGAGTGAGTGAAAGGTTATGGGTCGCACGACCATTTGAGCTGAAGGTCAAGAGTGACGAACTTGCTAGTTCATCCCCTCCTTGGGTTGACGAAAGGTCTCACCCTCACACAAGTGAGATGACACATAAGTTAACCCAAGCTTCCAACGGAAGTGTAAAGGATAGGTGAGTAACCACACTCCCGCAGGGCATCGATCAGGTCAAGAAGTGAAGAGTAGGATTTACATCCACTTGACTTGATCGGCATCGGTCTTAGCTGAACTTAAGATAATGAGATGGATTGCTCAGCTAGACCGGATATAAGTTCGTGCTTCTGCAAGCCAAAGATATGGAAGTTCTACTGCGCCAAGGCTCGTGTCTTAGCTTAACCCTTCGTGTGGCGGCACTTTGGATTGAGCCTTGACATGAAGCATGAAAAACTTCTACCGTGACCTCCCCTGGAGAGTTGCGGGCAAGGTTGAAGTGATCGTCCCCGCCAGGAACGATTCTTCTTCCTTGACTACTACTCCCCTCCTTCCCCCGAGACTAAGTCTCGAAGGTCAGGTTTTAAGAGAAGAAACGATAGGGGAATCTAGGGGCAGACTTTGCACTAAGTGCTCTTTCCCATAGATTCCTGCCAATGAGGAGTGATATCTTCGACCAGAGCACAGAGAAATTTGGCATGTTAGCTCGGGCTCTCTCGAGGATTGGCTTAGGCATTTTGACATTTTCTCATTCGGCTGCCTCGTCACTCAAGTCAGGTGGGGAGCTGAAATCTCGGATTTCTCCTAGAATTTCCGGTCCCTGTTCCGGCTCTAAGAACACAAAGGCGCCTCCCGAAATGGCATCAAGCATCATGCCACAATCTCTTCGTAAACCAGACCGGAAATGCTGCAAGAGCACTAGGTCAGGCAGACCAAGGACTGGGCAAGTTTCAACCAAAGAGGCAAAACGATGCCATGCCATGCCTAAGGTTTCCTTCTCTCTTTGTTAGAAACTGAGGATCGCCATTCTTAAGGAAACGATACGCCGTAGCGGAAAGAATCGAGTGCAAAAAGATGCTCTTAATTCCTCCCAGCGTAGATGATTGCAACCAAAACAATGGTACCAAGATTTCGCTATCCCGGAGAGGGAGAACAGAAACAAGTTCCTCTTAAGAACGTCTTGTGTTGCCCCGGTTTTACCCTGGGTGGAACACAATTGCTCAAAGTCTCTTACGTGATCATAGGGATTCTCATGACTCATCCCCGAGAAGGGTTTTTCCTCAACTAGCTTCATGAGAGATGGGTGAACCATACAAGGTGTTAGAAGAGCGGGTTGTCTCCAGAGAGTTGATTCCATGGTTTCACTCATAATGGGCAGAAGGTGTGTACAAGGATAACCTTCCTGGGGTAGCGGGGGTAAAGGTAGAAATAAAAGAAAAACAAAAGATACGAGGATAGTTGGGTTCGTAGATTCTCGACAACCGTCCCCCGGCAATAGCGCCAGAAATGCTTGTTGGTATTTCTTAATGTCACCACTATGGCATCGGGATAGCGTGAGCATGTAAGAATCACCCAGGTATACTGACGGGTGCGAACGAATCCGCAAGCGCAAGGATACACCGTTGTAGCACTTCACCTCAGGAGTATTCCCAATGGTATCGAATCCAAGGAACGGTATAGGGGACTCTACGAGTGACTATCCAAGGGAACACAATCCCTGCTGAGGTAGGTGAGTGATGTGAAGTCTCCGGTAGGTTCTCGACTCTAGAGAGGAACAAGCTCGGATAAGATCTCGCTTCGGACACCGGCCCCTCCTGACTATAACAGTTGGTTCACGGCAAAGGGTTGCCTACATGTTGTATCTGAATGTGGGGGATTTTAGAGGGTCCAACGGCTGTCACTACCGCGGCCTACCCCAAGACAAACTGTGGGATACAGGGCATTCGAAGGATAACCAGCAGTCTAGACACCACGTCTACACCGCTGACTACTACTATAGCACGGCTACGTCTGACGTCCCGTAGAAACACTATAGCACTCCGTATAAATACGAAGCGACGAACCCGCGAGGTTGAGCTAGACCTTACTCGTCACTGAATCGATTTGCGCGAGGAGATATGATTGATACTTGATCTAAATCAGATATGCATGAGCTCACTATATTCTAATAGACAGGCAATCACACAAATGAGATGCAAACTTATGCGATGATAACAGAAGATCTAGGGTCGTGTTCGCGAAGAACACGAGCCTCTAACTTATGAACAAACGCAAAAGTATGAATTACTTGCTCGTCAACTAGATCGAGGAGGCACGTTTGTGAAGAACATGAGCCTCTAAATGATGAATGAACAAAGAACTCAAGAACAACTCATTCATGCATGGGAGCCACTTTAGTCTAAATAGGAAATAATGAAATACTCACTTTAGTCTAAATGAAAAACAGCATCGCTCACGAGGTATAAGGGGACGATGGATGATGAACGGATCATCACCACCTCACCTCTACTCATCCACACACTCCTCTCTACCTAGCACCACCTAGTCTAGATCCTCCACACACACACACTCATGGTGGGATGAGGTTTCACCTCCACCAAGAGAGAATGAGAGAGGGAGAAAGAGGCAAAGGTGAGAAATGGCTTCAAGTGTGCTTCACCCTCTTCTTACCCCCCTCTCCTCCTATTTATAGGCTTCTGCAACTGGCGTGAGAGCATCCAAACACCCCGGGAATGGCTTCTAGGACCAATGGGCAAGCACCACGTGGAAGCCCCTGAGTGGGCGCCACAAGGTCGATTCGGCCGACCTGTGGGGTCGGCCGACCCCCTGTGGGCCCCACTCGGGGTGTGCTTTCGCGTGGTGACTGCTATGTGGGTCCTGAGGTCGGTTCCCGATGTCCACGTGGTTTGGAGGCGGTTTAGGCGCTCTGGTGGGCCATAGGATCCATGTGAAGTCTGCATGGCGGCTTCTGATTCGCCGAGGCTTCCTCCCTTGGATTGGTGATGTCATGGATCCAGGGGATGCTTGCATGCAGCTCCTCATTGGCTGAGCCTAACTTGCTAGGATCATGAGGGTGTCTTTTCTCTTCATTTCTTATGCTAAACACCTGCATTCAACTTAGCATAGCCACTGGTGGAAATTGTCAGTTTAAATCCCTATTCTAGTGTGGATGCTTAGTTCTTATGATAAAATGCAGGGATTGACGGCCCTAAATTAGGTACTTAACAGTCGTCAACACTTGTGTGGGCCCACACCGTCCTCGCAGATACACCGTGAGGCCCCTCCGTGTGGCACCCCGGGGGTATATCCCCCACAGCAGTCCCCGAGCGCTTCTTAACCATACTGCAACTTCGATCTTGAGCTTCTAACGTCGTCCGAGTGCTTTGTTAACTTCAGCCGAGTGCTTGACGACTTCAGCCGAGTGCTTTGATCTCCGTTCTACTCGCATCTTGATGCAGTCGAGTGGTCCCTGAAGCTTAAATCATGGTTGCTGGGTGGTTGAGGAGAGCTCTTCTCCAATCTAGACCTTGGTAAGATCACCAAGCCAGAAAATGTACACTCCCGTCGAAGACGAAGTGTACACACTTAGTCCCCGAGCCTTGATAAAGATTGAAAAGGTTTGTCAAGGGTCAAAAGGAATAAAAGCAACCGATTCTCGATGTCTTTGGCCGGGCATCCCCCTTTTAGGAGAATTGAACCCATGTCTCCCAGACCTCCGTTGTTCGGCCATGTTTGAATGCTTGGCCAAAGGCCTTGCTTCTGGCTCCAGTTGGTCATGGTGACACTGTGCGTGCTCACTGAATGGGCGCATCTCCAGATGCGCCCATTAGGGCAGTCCCTGAAGTTCGGAATAGTTAGAATAACTATTTCGGAGCTCTAAAAAGAGACTAGAAGTGGAATTACCGTCATCCCTTTTGGAAGAGTAGCTCCCAGATCATTTGATCTGGTACAGTGCCTGGGGAGAGCTCCAGCTCTACCCCAGATTTGCCATATGGCCCACCGTGTTCTCAAGGAGAACTCGCACAAGGTCACTCGTCCTAGCCATCGTACGGTGGCTTCTGAACGGCTCTGGCCTTTGTATGGCATGCCTCTCGGAGAACACTCATGAGCTAGTTGATCGAACCTGTTTTGAGATTCGTGTCGTTCGATTTTTTGAGGGTGGGTTATCTGATAACCTGGCAACCCGTGACTCCGAGTCACGACCTCTGTGTGGCACGTATACCAAATTTATTAGAAAGCCTTTTTATAATTGCGGGGTGTGATCCACTTCATGGGAATCTCGAACCCCTTGGCCCGTTTCAGGAATGTGGCCCATTTAGGCCTGAGACAGCCCGAATATGAAGCCTTGAGGTGACGGCGTCGACGCCGTGTTGGAGGCGAACCGTCTGTGAGTAACTCGCGAGTCGATCCTGTGTGCGACGTGGCGAAGTGACGGGACGGAGCAGGCCCGCCACGACTCCCTTTTCGGTCGCACGCATTTAAGGCAAGCCTGTGGCGCGCTCGCTCTCACTGCCCCATCATTTCACGTCGCCTCGCTTCCCATAGGAAACCACGCTTCTCCTCCTCCTTCGGCAGCTCCGCCGCCGCATCCCGCTCGATCCGCCGCCATAGTAGTTCGATCCGCCAGATCTAGAGCCGGTGGAGGCCCAGATCCAGATCCGGCGCACAAATCGCCCCCATCCCCTTCACCTGTGGCAGTCCCCGAGCCCAGCGAGGGCCATGACTTCAAGGTCCCACCGGGGGAAGATCTCCAAGGAGAGCGTGGCGGTCGCAAGGAGATCCCCGTCGCGGTCTCCTTCGCCGACAGCGCCTCCACGTCGCGATGAGGAGTGGGTCCGCTCCATCTCGACGCGGATGCGGATCCTCGCCCTGATTTAGGGTGGGATCCTACTCGACGAGGCCACTAAGGAGTGGCGTGCAGCGGCGGGAGAGGATTTCCCCACGCTGCAGATGCACGAGGCGGTGGTGTTCGAGTCGTGCTACCCCCGAGGATTCGGGTTGCCTGCGCACCCCTTCTTCCGCAGGCTGCTGTACTACTACGGGTTGGAGGTCTGCAACCTCAACCCTAACTCGATCTTGCACATCACCATTTTCATCCATCTGTGAGAGGCGTACCTCAGTATCACCCCGCACTTCAACCTTTTCCGGTACATCTTCTGGGTGAAGCTCCACAAGAGTGCCAAGAAGCCAAAGGTGGTGGGCGGCGCTGGGCTCCAGCTCCGGCAGAAAACCTCCAGCGAGTACATCTCGGTGTCGCTCATCAGCTCCAACAAGGGCTGGCACAACGTGTGGTTCTACACCACCAACCACGCCCCGCAGGTGCCTTGCGACGTTGACAAACGCCCGACCCCGCTCCGCTGCTGGGACGAGGACCTAGATCATCGAGATGGGTCAGGTGTCGGAGCTGCTGAAGCTGATCCGAAGCCTGAAAGCGGCCGGTCTCACTGGGGTGGCGGTAATAGAAAACTTCACCACCCGGCGTCTCCAGCCGCTGAAGCAGAGGGCGCACCCGGCGTACGAGTACGCTGGGGAAGACTTCGACACGATGCGGGAGGTGCCAGAACGGGGGGAGCCAGAAGTGCTGGTGGAGCGCATCCGTGAGTGCTTCACCCCCCACACTGTCATCACATCGCACGGCGTGCCACATCCCTACAGCCTGGGGAACCCTCTGCCTGCGGTAAGTGGAAATTTTTCCGCTTTTTACGGTGCGCCCATTAGGGTATAAACATATGCCCAAAAGATGTTTGTTGAAATGCTTGAACCGAGATTATTATTTGTAGGGTCGTGAGGCTTTTTTCTCTGCCTCGCCACTATCGGGAATGCTGGCTGGGGCAGCGTCCCTATCTGGCAGGCTTGGCGAGCTGCAGAGGTTGGAGATCGCCCATGCCCTTGCCGCTGCTGGTGGCGGCGGCGTGGTGGCACCAGGTCTGGTCCGGCGCGCGGCTTCTCCGGAGCTTGGCCGACGTGCAGCCCCGGCCCCTTCGGGTGGCGAACGCGTTGCGCCTGCTGGCAAGGGGAAGGAGCACAAAGGTAGTGGTCGACCAGAGGTGCTGTGTGCGCCACCCGGCTCACTCAAGATTGACGAACCGGCGTCGCGCTGGTGCAAGCTGGTGCTGCCAGGTGACTCCGACGACGAGGAGTTGGGCCCTCATCTGTTCGGTGCCGGCGACGTCCCTCTGGAGGCTGCCAAGGAGGCGCTGAGTGGTACGATGGCTGCTTCTCCTTGTCTTCCTTCTTCTCCTCCTTCTCTTCCTTCTCCTCGACCTTCTCTTCAACGAACGGAAACTACTCCTCTTAGTGCGGGCATGCCACGCCCTTCACCGCGGACTACCTCGACACGCCCTGTGACGACACAGGGTGCGCCCAGGCTGGCGTCAGAGGTGGCTGTCGGGGCGAAGAGGCCTACGCCCTCCAGCTCTGGATTTCACAAGTGCGCTCGTCTGTACGTGTCCACCGAGTAAGTTGTTTTGCGGATCATTGTTCTGTTCTGGTGTCATTCGCTGATCTGTTGGTTGAGGATCATGGTGTTGGGATTATTTTTGTTTGCAGGGAGCCTAGGGTTGTCCCTGTCGTGGGTGAGGTGCTCGCGCCAGGTGCTGGTCCGGCGGCGCGTCCGCCGAGTGCTTCGGAGCACTCGGGCGCAGCGCCGGGTGCCAGCGCAACCCCCCGGGCGGTCAGTCCCCATCATAGGGATGCTGGGTCCTTGGCCTTGGGTGCTGCCTCCATAGCAGTCCCCGAGGTTGAGGAGATCCACTGGGTGCTCCCCACGTCGTGCACGAGCCCACCACGCCCTAGCAGAATTGCCCAGGTGCGCAATGGCAAAACGGAGGAGGTGCTCAGCGACCTGGTCGTTGATGAAGACAATCGGCAAGAGCTCATGGCCCTGGCCGCTAGGTTTGCTCGACTGGCAGGGGTAAGTGCATCTTTGGATCTTCCTCTTTTTGCTTCATTGTAGCTTATTTTGACCATCCTGTTGTCCAGACCGTGTCTGTCGCGTTTGCTCTCAAGAGCGAGCTGCTGGAGGACGTCGTCACGCTGCACGCTCGGGTGCAGCGCCTTGAGGAACAAGCTGCTGCACGTCAGGATGGCAGCAACTGGGAACTCGAGGGGCTGCGCCGGGAGAGAGTTGCTGTAGTTACCGCCGCTGAGCGTGCCTACGCGGAGAAAGCCGCTGCAGAGGCCGCTGCGGAAACCACCGTCGCATCCCTTCATGAGGCAGCGGAAGAGCACTAGAGAAGTTTGTTGTCTCTTATTCCATGTATTCTTCTGAATGCTTGTATCTGATTTGATTCTTGAAAACAGCTCAAGCCCAAGCTGAACAGGAGCTTGAGACTGTCCGGGCTCGGGCGAAGGCGGCGGGGAAAGCCTTGGAGCAGGCGACCAGGGAGTGGGCTGTGGCCAGGAAAGAGCTCGCTGGTGAGTTGTCTTCCCCTTTGCCTTTCTTGTATCTTTTTGTTGTCTAGTCCTTCTGACGGTTGAACAGACTTGCGACGAAAACTATTCACCCAGTTCGCAGATCTAGAGGCTCACGTGGAGTCCGAGAGGAGCCAGTTCCGGGCACTCAGTGAAGCTCTTGGTCCTCTGCTAGACGAGCTGGCTCCGCTTGTCGAGTCCTCCACCATGCGGGAATTTGGCGAGCCCGCCGTCTCTGCTGGACAAGTCCAGGCGGCTTCTTCGCAAGGTCAGTCTGGCAAGCACCAGTCACTACCTCACCGTCTTCCGCTCCTTCCTCCCACAGTTCGATGTGGGCTTGTTCCGTGGCGGGTTCGCTCATGGGACGTCGTCCACGCGGGTTGATGAGCTGCTGGAGGAGGTGAAGGATGTGGCGGAGAAGCTCGCGGAGGATGTCGTGCCTCATGAGGATGAGCCAAGTGGTTTCCTGCTACAACCGTGAAAACATTAAATAAGTAACTGTAATATTTTGCCTATGGCGATGTGACATCATACTTTTAAGATGTTTGTTTAGTAGTGGCGCTTCACTTTGACGGTATCCATGTACTTTTAATTTCTCCGGTAGTTGGTCCGTTACGGGAAACCGTAGTCCCGTTGGCCTTAGTTTCCTAGCGCAGAGGGTGTACTCTTGTACACGCGTAGTACCTTAGCTTGGCGAAGATCTCGGCCCACGATTTAAGACGTATTTTACCGAGTACTTTATCAGTCTTGGGATCCGTGTTTAGATCAGCATTTTAATTTTCGACAGAAATAAACATTGCTGGAAAATAGAAAGCAGTCCCCAAGTTTCAGATTTGGAACTTAGGTCTGATCATGCAAGCAGGGTATCGAAGTGAAAATACTCTTGATTGCCCAGATTGCTAGCATGTGAAAGTACAAAAAATTGAAAAGATGTGACGCCCCAGGTTTTCAATTAGGGTATTTGACGCTAAGGACAGAGTCAACCAAGTCAAACATGTTGATTTTGGTCAATCACTAGTCAACCTGGGTCATCACCTCGAAAACCTCACCAACAAACCCTAATGGTCAAATTGGGTCAAGGTTTGGTCAACACTTGGTCAAATCCCCTTTAAACCCCTTTGACCCTATATTCCGTCTAGAACTTTCGCCGTGTTCTCCAAATTTCATCTAAACACTCCAAAATCGGCCAAAATAAAATTTGTTCATCTTTTCAAGGGACACAATTTTCATAATTGGCAGCATTGCTAATTTTGAGTGGAAGATGGGTAAAAGCTTGGTCAACGCCTGCATACACTATTCACGAGTGCGAGAAAACCCTGGCTTTTGCCTGCTGTTTATGCTCAATCCCATGATCAAAACCCCCATCGACCTTTGAGAAAGTTGTAGAGGAATGTGAGATCTCCAACTTTGCTTATTACCGCGACATGCACTTTGTTGTAAAAAACTGGAGTTTGCACCGGTCAAACAGGGCTACCCTGACCTGTTTCTGCGCCGGGAACGCACACCGCGCACGACGTCGTGACCGTGCCACATCGGACGCCGGCCACGTGAGCACGCCGAGGTGCTCCTCCGCCCGCCGTGCCTTCCCCGCGAGCGAGCATTGGGCCCACGTCCACATTGACGTCCGCACCCTCTCCTCGACCTCCACGTGCCGCCCGTCCGCCGACGGAGCCGCGCCGACCATCGCCGCCGGACGAATACCGTCGCCGCCGTACACAGACACCATGCCGCGACCGACCCTCCCTGTGGATGTGGTGCACCGCTGAGTCGTCGTCGTTCGCCTATAAAAGGGGATCGAGCCCTTATGCACGCGTGCACACCGCCCTACCCTGTCCACCGCCACCATTAGAGCCCCCACGATGAGCTCCACCCTTCGCCCCTCACCAGCGCCTTTCGTGCACGTTAGCACCTTCGCCACACCACACTTGAGCTTCCCCCACCACGAGTTGCTCCGCTTTGCCTCGGACTTCACCGGAATCAGGGTCGCGGTGGCCGCACCGCCACTGCCTCGCCGCCGGAGCTCACCGGAGCAGCCTCAGTTCCGGCCGCCCCCCTCCAATCGAACCAGGGGTGAGCACGGGATACTCCCCGCCCCTTTCCCGACCAAGCCCGGCGGTCCTCGCCGCCGGCGAACCTCCCCTGCGCCGCCAGGGATCTCTGCGTGAGGATTGGAATCTTTCCAGGGTCCCGGTGTAAATACCGAGGGTATTTTTGTGATAGGAAAATTCTAACCAAGGGTTTAGATGTAAAAAGATTCTACCCCTTTTTCAGGTTTGGTCCAGTACCTTTGAAACATCCTAGAAAATCCTAGAAAAATTAGAAAAATGTAAAACCAATTTTGTTGGTTTCCTTGTGAATAGATCTACAGCTTTTAGAAAGGCTGTATATACTTTTGAGGTATAGTTTTTGAATGAAATATTAAAACCAATTTGTATGTGTGTGTTCATAACTTGAGTTGTACTCATGTGCTAGGCTTGATCTTTGGATATGTTGTTAGTCATCACTAGAATAGGTTATACCGAAGTTTTTGCACAAAGTTACTGAGTGAATATCTGGATATGTTTCATTTTGTATTTATGCTAGATCTATGTATATATTTTGTACAACTTAATACGTATGCTTTCTGTGGCTAATCTTGTGGCTATCATCTTGTTATGCTTAGATGTACTCTAGTAAATGTATCATGTATTTTGAAATGTCTATATATTTGTTTCTGAATGATGCTTGTTTATAAAGTAAAATCTATATCTCTGTGTCTGTTGCTCCAGTGGTGCTTACCTTTGGTCTAGTAGCTGTTTATGCCATGATAGTGCTATAGGAGAAAGTTGGGCAACATTTCAGTTATATATAGTCCTGTATAATTTCTGTAAGATTGTCTAGACTGAAATTAGTTATTTTGTGTAGCATGAAGTAAATAGGTTCTGTAGCTAATTTTCGGCGTGCAGCCTAGTTTTAGTCCCTAGAGGCTCTGTGTAAATTTTGAGCTGCAGTGCATGAGTAGTTTTCTCGATATTAAATATTCTTGTTTTTGCTAGGAATAAATTGTCGTATTTTTCATGCTTAGAATATAGCTCGGATTGATATGAAATTTTACTAGTAGCTCTGTTGTAGCACTATGTACTTCTACAAAAACTTTCACTGTGTTCTACTGCATGGTTTTACCAGAATGATTTTTGGAATGAAACAAGTAGATAAAAAGAGAAATAAAGAAATTACCTCTTTTTAAGGACTTATGTGTGTATTATCTTTAAAAAATGCTACTGCGGACTTCTGAAATGTAAATTGAATTTTGTGTGGTAATTTTAAATGGTTTACATAAATGTGCACCCAATCACTGTTAAAATAATAGTTAATAAACATTGCTTGATTTACCTTTATGGAAGAGTATGCTGAATATATTCTATCTAGATGATTGTGGTCAACTTGAGACCCTATGCTTGTCATATGATACCTTGTAATTAAATAACTCACTTCACCAATTAACTTTGCATATGCATCGTACGTGTAGAACCTTCTGCCGGTAGCTACGAGTTCGTTCCAAAACAAGGTGACGGACCGTTCGAGGGAGAAGTGACCTACCTGGAAGTGCAACAAGACCCGAACCAAAGTTCGGAAGACTTCCCTACTAACTTGCTAGTGAAGGCAAGCCCCGGTTTAACATCTACCTACATGTTTCCGTTTTCAATTTCTGAATTGATGTTTGATTATTTATGTGCATTTACGTTCAGGAGTTGAATGGAAAGCCTAGATGCATGATCCATAAGTACCTATGCACTAAGGACCCGGTACAAGTCGAGTGATGCACTTCGCTCGCAAGAATAGGTTCTTATGTTGGAATCATAAGATTGATTAAATTGGATTGCTCACGTGGTAAGAGCATGTGATTTTGGGCTCCGGTCCGGTGGTTAAGAGATTAAGCATTTGAAAGTACTAAACATTTGTCGGAAATGGGTACGGTAAGCCTAGTACCGAAATGATGCGGTGCAGGAACTTTGCGATACTAATCTTGGGTTGCGGCCCTAGGCTAGCTACATGTGGTGCATGTGTGACGCTGGATGCTAGTGTGAGGCATGCCAGCTAGCCTTGCACCTAGGACTGTGGCATCAGATCCTAATCCGAGGAATGAAGGGAACCGTTTGGTTGAATGCACTCGTTGTGAGTGTTTTCTCCCGTATGTTTAGGTTCACCTTGCAAGGTTATTAATCGATCGATCGTCGGCCTCTCACCGTTATCCGAGAGTGCTTAATTATCTGGCCATGATAATCCCTCTATGATGAAATGTTGATAAACTTGATATTTGTTTAATTATTTGCACAACTTATGCTTGTATTAGTTGCTTATCTAGTAATGATTTAATCTACTAGAACTTGAGCTAAAATATTGAAAGCAAGGATTAACTCCTTAGTAGCTTTTTGGCAAAACAAACCCACTAGCCAAAAGCCAAGCATGATTAGAGGTTAAGTCTTTTATTTTAGACTGGTAAGCCTTGCTGAGTGTTAGTATACTCAGTCTTGCTATATATGTTGTTTTCAGGTAATATTGTTTGGCATGGAGAAATCTTCCGGCTTGGAGCTGGAAAGGGGTGAATGACGAAGAATAATGGCGTTATGGGTGGCCTCCCATGATGCCAAGTTATCGTTAGTTTAATTCCGCTGTCTTTTAAAACTCTGAAGCATGGTTTATTATATTATGAACTATGATTTGTAATAAGTGACCCTACGGGAAAGATTAGTCTTAAATTGTAAGGTTCTCTGGACTCTTCTTCGTGGTAGTTTTAATGTATGCGTGTTCGATCCTCTGTGTGTTTATTCAAGTGATTTACAGGGCTTGACCCGGCAACACTCAACAGGATAATTTCTTTATTATCACTTAATGACCAAAGTGGATTGGCTTAGGTGATAGTACGGACTTATCTCGGGTGGGGTTGTCACAGTTGGTACCAGAGCATCCGTATACACCAGAGTAATTAGTTTAATAACTAATCACAATGAATTACAATTAAAACTTGCCAAGATTGATTGGTTTTGGAAAATACGTTGGATCGTTAGGGAAAGATTTTGACCGAAAGGCCCTAGAGGGAGTTTTTGGGTTCTTTAAGGTGGCTCAGTGATTATGGTTTATTTATGCTAAGTTCCAGCACTTCTTAAGCCATGTGTTTCATACGTGTGTAATACCGCATCACGAGTATGCGAGGGTTGATAGGGCAATCCATTCCACGGATCCTATCTCCTCGGTTGGATGTGCACGTGTTTTATATGTGTGCTACCGTATGCAAGTCATACGAGGGATGCCATGTTCTATTCAAGATGAACATGTCATGGGTTGTGATGTCGCCACGTTTTGCTATATGTGTGCATGATTCTGCATTGCGAACATGCGAAGGGGGACACCCTCCATTCAAAAAGGGCGTGTCTCGGGTTGGACGCCGTCCATGCAGTGCAAAATGCATGGATACCATTTCTATAGTGAATGGTAATATATGTGGACGCTCCCGTGACGTGCTGGCACGTAAAATTCTTTTCTGCAGGTACACTAACCACGTTTCGTACGATCATTATGTGACCAAAGTATAGCTCCGACTAGTTACTATAGGGAGAGCAGTATATAAGTCTTGCCACCGGCACTAACTTCGATTTTTGGCTTGATCGCCGTGTGAGGTCGTATGTGACGCTTTTTGCATCATGCTAAAATTTGTAAACCCTAAAATTTTGTAATCATACATGTTGTATGCTCTCTAGGTGTTATCTTGCTATCTTGATGTTTAAATATAGATTGTAAGTATAGCTTGCTTGTTGCTTAGGCATCAAAATGACGCATCTGTTTGTTTAATTTTTACCCCCTTGTGTAAAAATAGGATGACTAGATGATCTATACCAAAGTTCCTCCATATCTAATCTAGTTTCTGCTACCAAAATTTCATGATCATAGCCTCTATAGATCTCAAGTTATGCCCAAAATAGCGACACCCTGTCTTGCTGTTTTTCCTAGAGACCTCACTCTGAACTTGTATTTTTTTCGAGCATGTTCCTATTTGATCCAGATCCCCCTTTTGAATACCAAGAATGTGCCTCATAACCTTGCTAAGTTGCTACAAAAATTTGGGAATTTTTGGGACTGTAGTTTCTGAGTTATGAATTTTTGTTCACAACTAATGGAACTTGTTGCCGTTTGGATGTCACGCTCATTTGAGTTTAGGCATACTCTGTACCTTTGTATAGATGGCAGCTCCAATTTTACCCACATGAGGATCCAAATTGTTCCTCGGTATCTAAGGATTGGATGAAAGTGTGAATCCTTAGGGTGATTTTTGTTGCATGCAACTCACTTTTGAAGTTATGAAGTTATCCTTATGCACAACCTTTCATCAGAATACTTACATTTGTCAGTTTATCCAGATGTCCAACTCCGGATCCATGACCGCTAACGCGCCGGTGTGGACTCACTTGAACTGCCTCGAGGAGGGTGGATTTCCTGCACTTCTGTGGGACACCCTAAAGGACTTTAGATACACCACGTACCCAGAGTACATGGGACGTGAGTTCATGACTTCGGGACAAATCCTTCATTGGCAAGTGAAGGTGAAGATTCCCACTTGTCCGATGAATCCTGACTGGGAAACATGGGATTGCATAGCCCTAGGCTTGACACTACCCAACACCATACAAAAGGCCGCTCTTGAAGCTCTCACCACCTTTTGTGGGAAGCATTATGCCTCGGTAGCTGGTACTGCAGCCAAGGTAATTCCCATAGGAGCAGAATACTCCGGGCAATGGGTGGAACGTGAAGCGTTTCTCCCTGCTCAGGGTAATGCTCACTATAATCCTGATCTTGCTACCTCAGCCCATTTCTCCAAGGCCATGTATGACACTTATCAACTGATGGTGGGAGAAGGTGTGTTCTATAGACACCAGATCTGTAGGCAGCACGTTGAGGACGGAAAGGATACCGCACAAGAGTTGGAAGAAGCCCGAGCACAGATCGCTTCGCTCAAGAAAAGAAGACGCAAGGATAAGAGAAGAATGCGTGAAATGGGTCAAACCATTCTTGAGTAGAATTTCATGTTACAGCACAATGACCAGTACATGTTGGACATAGAGAATCAGCTAGAAGCCGCAGCAGCGCCTCCTGTCGCTCTTGAACCAGAAGAGGAAGAAAATCCAGAGGACACTTAGGGAGAGTCTGGAGTAGAGTCTGGACCGGCCTCACCTTGAGCTTGCTTCACTTTAAGTCGGCTGAATAAGAGAAGGTGAAGCTAAGGACTAGTTAATTCCAGTAGAAACCCTTATGCTTGTAATTGAGTAAGGAGGAGTGGGTGTTGTAGTAGAAGAACATACTCTAGGGTGTGTAGCCGCTTTTGGTTGGTTGTGGTAGGCTGACCTAGGAGTACATTTTTGCGCAGCTAGGCTGCATTGTAACCCAATATGTTATGTTGTGGCGATCCCGAACTCGACTTTGATGTAATGTGATGGATGAACACCTTATCGCAGCAATCTGATGGATGTTTGAATAATGTTGGTTGTGATCAATTCTTGAATCAAGTTGAATGCCAAAGTCAGATCATGTGGAAGATTTTTATCTCTATCCAAAAATGAGAGTTTTTGGGTTAAACATTCTAGGAGTACTCGGTTTTCCTTGATGAAATTTCCTTGTCGTGTTCCCATTTGATTTTACCAACCTTGAGCTTCTATTCTTAGCTTGCTCACAAAAATGTTCAAATAAATAAAACATGGATAAAAAGCATCCAAAATCCTTTAAGTTGTAGGATCATCATCATCTCTTGCACATGTTGCACCATTAATGAAATCACTCATGAGCATGATCATGCATTGCACAACATATGCATGGAACCCTTGCAGGACTAACATGCATATGCATTAAGATTTCAATCTCTCTACGCTAACCTTGTTTGATCGGTAACGTTGTTATTCCATGACCAAAGGTGCCGCGTCGGAACCTAGGATATCAGGTGTGCTGCAGCCATGTGATTACCATTAGGTGCGCGCTAGGTATCTTACTTGTGAGAATGCAATGCACCGCGGAGAATATTTCTCAACCTTGCATGAATCCCCTCTGCTCGGCTATTTTAAAAGAAGAACAGCATGCTAACTTTATGTCATGAGCACCATATCTCCTGAACATGTACCTTGCGCATTCATAAACCTGTGCATCATGCCACATGCATCATGCACCCATCATGTGCAGCTAGTCCTATGCACCATACCATATGCATCATATGTCATATGCACAAGCATCATATGCTCATCCACACGTGCATCCTACCCTATGCACCATGTCATGAGCATCAATATGTGCACCATTCCGTTGTGCACCACGGATCCCGCATGCTTAGTTGTACAACCATAGGTTCAATTGGTACATCCTCATCAAGTTAAGGAAAATCTTTGTGTTGGTAATACAAGAACTGATGTCACCGAACTCATCAATTAAGTAACCTGTAAGCAAGCATCTTTCGAAATTCCGTATCAACCTATCTGTTCCAAACCATGGTTATCTTCTAACCATGAACAACTCCGTGCAACCATTCTTTGTGACTGTGCCATCTTTCAGTGTTGTTATGAACAACTAGCCTTAGGTTTGCGATGGTGGAACCCTTGATCCATCATCACCCTTGATTAATCTTCGGAAATAAATTCAAGAATCATAGTAAACAAACTTGACAAATTTTGTTTACTAGCCTTCCTTTTCTTCATCGAAATCACTATGGAGCTTGTCAACTTGATTTCTCCGTCTGTCCAATTGCAACGATCTCTAAGTAGAATTTCAAATCAACCGGCTAAGTTGAAGGAGAAGTAGTGGAGTTCCCTGAGCAGTCAAGGTTCTCTAAAAGTCAAAGATAGGAGAGTTTTCCATCACTTCTAAATCTATGATCCGTTGATCATACCCTCCAAATCTTAGGAATCAAAAGACCAACTAACGGAGGACAAGTAGAGACTCTAGAAAAATTCTCGTTACAACAAGTTTAAACCCAGATGGTGGACATCCTGAGCTCTTCCTGTTCCCGCTGTCATCACGATCATTTCTTCGGATCGTTGAACTTCATCCTTTTCAGCACCACGAACGCACGACGCCGTAGAGTCGCCCTGCCATCTCTTTTCTGCAGCCACGATCACGTCGCCGAGCTCTCTCGAGCCGAACACTATTGAGACACGTGCCATCACCACCGAATCACTCAGCCAGTCCCTGCCGCAGATGATCTTGGACGACCGTTGCAATTCCGCAGCAGCATAAAAAGGAAGCCCTACCTCGATACCGCTATTTCCAAATATCACCTCACAGTTGAATTCGACATCACCGTCGCTCTTTCTCCTCCGGCTGTTCTCCGGCAACCGCCACCAGCCCATCTCTGTCGTTTGCTCCTTTCCTCACCGAGCAAACTCCTCTCTCCGTTCTCTGCAACGACACCCAGAAGAAGCCCGGAAGTAGGTCAGAGGAAGAACCCAAGCCTACACCGTCGACCATGGCTCCATTTCTGCAGATGTTCGAGTCGCTTCGCTGGATGATGGTAGGGATGTATCTCTGCATCGCTGGAGGAATCTGTCTGCTCTTAGCTTTTCATGTGCACATCCATCGCCCGCTCCCTCATGAGCGGCTTGGAGACAAGTGAGGAGAGTACCATGTATCTTTTGCCCTATCTGAGTTCTCAATATCAAGAAGTGTAATCAGATATGTCTTCCTTCCTGTGTAACCTTTGTCTTGTAGAAGGCATCACCCTAACCATTGTTGTCTGATCTCGAAAAACATGCCATGAATGAGTTTTTGTTGTACATATTCTACTTATTAATGTTTATGAGCAAGCTTACAAATATGTGTTTAATGAAAACTCAATCTTTTAGATGGTAGGATTGACACGCAACTTCCCCAACAAATTCGGTGAATTGAGTGGTAGCAATATGCCACCGCCACCTCCCATGGAAATACCAGAAGGTTTAACAACTGCTCAAATAGAAGTGATACGCCAAATCCTCCCGATGCAGCAGCAAATCTTCCAGATGCTACAACCGCAATCTACCGTTGGTGCCATTCCAAATAGACCAAAAATATACACTGAGGCTAGGTACTCCATCAGAGCAAATCTAGAGAAACCTTGCCGTTGCGAGTCTTGCTCATCCCAAGCACCTACCCAAGCTGATATAGATACAATCGCTGGTGCGATTCAGATGCTGGAAGAACAGAATGCAATGCTTGGTCAGATAGTACACAATGTTATCCATGGACTTTATCAAGGGCTGTCTCAAACTAGTTTAACTTCCAACTTCACTGGGTCATTGTTTGAATCGGTGGCCGAACAGGCCCGTCTCTACAATCTACTAGTGGATCACATGAATAAAGATCAATTCAACACCTCCGACTCTCTACTACCACCATCAAAATTACCCATGGATCTTAGGAAGGAAGAGAGAAGGAGTAGGAATCCCAAGCAAATTTTGCCTGAATTGGATTTAAGTGGACGGGAAATTACCTGCACCGAATTCGAGCCATGTGCTAGAAAGCAAATCAGCAAAACTCAGCAAAGAAAGCGCAGGAGACAACTCACCCAAGCCAAGAAGAGCAGAGCTAAAATCACAACTACAGTTGACCTACCAGAAGGAACAATGGAACCACGGGTACATCCTTTTTGCATCGATATTCCCCTATCCTTGTTTAAAACTGCGAATCTCGAGACGAGATTCCTTTTAAGGGGGTAGGCTGTGACACCCCAGGTTTTCAATTAGGGTATTTAACGCTAATGACAGAGTCAACCAAGTCAAACATGTTGATTTTGGTCAATCACTGGTCAACCTAGGCCATCACCTCGAAAACCTCACCAACAAACCCTAATGGTCAAATTGGGTCAAGGTTTGGTCAACACTTGGTCAAGTCCCCTTTAAACCCCTTTGACCCTATATTCCGTCTAGAACTTTCGCCATGTTCTCCAAATTTCATCTAACCACTCCAAAATCGGCCAAAATAAAAGTTGTTCATCTTTTCAAGGAACACAACTTTCATAATTGGCGGCATTGCTAATTTTGAGTGGAAGATGGGTAAACGCTTGGTCAACGCCTGCAGACACTATTCACGAGCGCCGAGAAAACCTGGTTTTTGCCTACTGCTTATGCTCAATCCCTTGATCAAAACCCCCATCGGCCTTTGAGAAAGTTGTAGAGGAATGTGAGATCTCCAACTTTGCTTATTACCGCGACATGCACTTTGTTGTCAAAAACTGGAGTTTGCACCGGTCAAACAGGGCTACCCTGACATGTTTCTGCGCCGGGAACGCACACCGCGCACGACGTCGTGACCGTGCCACGTCAGACACTGGCCGCGTGCGCACATCGAGGCGCTCCTCTGCCCGACGGTCCGTGCTTCGTGCCTTCCCCGCGTGCGAGCATTGGGCCCACGTCCACACCGACGTCCGCGCCCTCTCCCCGACCTCCACGTGCTGCCCGTCCACCGACGGAGACGCACCGACCATCGCCGCTGGACAAATACCGTCGCCGCCGTACACAGACGCCATGCCGCGACCGACCCTCCTTGTGGACGGGGTGCATCACTGAGTCGTCGTCGTTCGCCTATAAAACAGGACCGAGCCCTCATGCACGCGTGCACACTGCCCTACCCTGTCCGCCGCCGCCGTGACCGCCATTAGAGCCCCCATGACGAGCTCCACCCTCCGCTCCTCACCAACGCCTTCCGTGCACGTTAGCACCTCCCCCACACCACACTTGAGCTTCCCCCGCCACAAGTTGCTCCGCTTTGCCTCGGACTTCATCGGAATCAGGGCCGCGGTGGCCGCACCACCACTGCCTCGCCACTGGAGCTCACCGGAGCAGCCTCCGTTCCGGCCACCCCCCTCCAATCGAACAAGGGGTGAGCACGGGATACTCCCCGCCCCTTTCCCGGCCAAGCCCGGCGGTCCTCGCCGCCGGCGAACCTCCCCTGCGCCGCCAGGGATCTCTGCGTAAGGATTGGAATCTTTCCAGGGTCTCGGTGTAAATACTGAGGGTATTTCTGTGATAGGAAAATTCGGACCAAGGGTCTAGATGTAAAAAGATTCTACCCCTTTTTCAGGTTTGGTCCAGTACCTTTGAAAAATCTTAGAGAATCCTAAAAAAATTAGAAAAATGTAAAACCAATTTTTCTGGTTTCCTTGTGAATAGATCTACAGCTTTTAGAAAGGCTGTATATACTTTTGAGGTATGGTTTTTGAATGAAAAATTAAAACCAGTTTGTATGTGTGTGTTCATAACTTGAGTTGTACTCATGTGCTAGGCTTGATCTTTGGATATGTTGTTAGCCATTACTAGAATAGGCTATACCGAAGTTTTTGCACAAAGTTACTGAGTGAATCTCTAGATATGTTTTATTTTGTATTTATACTAGATCTGTGTATATATTTTGTACAGCTTAATAGGTATGCTTTCTGTGGCTATCATCTTGTTATGCTTAGATGTACTCTAGTAAATGTATCATGTATTTTGAAATGTCTATATATTTGTTTCTGAATGATACTTGTTTAAAAAGTAAAATCTATATCTCCGTGTCTGTTGCTCCAGTGGTGTTTACCTTTGGCCTAGTAGTTGTTTATGCCATGATAGTGCTATAGGAGAAAGTTGGGCTACATTTCAGTTATATATAGTCCTGTATAATTTCTGTAAGATTGTCTAGACTGAAATTAGTTATTTTGTGTAGCATGAAGTAAATTGGTTCTGTAGCTAATTTTCGGCGTGCAGCCTAGTTTTAGTCCCTAGAGGCTTTGTGTAAATTTTGAGCTGCAGTGCATGAGTAGTTTTCTCGGTATTAAATATTCTTGTTTTTGCTAGGAATAAATTGTCGCATTTTTCAAGCTTAGAATATAGCTCGGATTGATATGAAATTTTACTAGTAGCTCTGTCGTAGCACTATGTGCTTCTACAAAAACTTTCACTGTGTTCTACTGTATGGTTTTACCTGAATGATTTTCGGAATGAAACAAGTAGATAAAAAGAGAAATAAAGAAATTACCTCTTTTTAAGGACTTATGTGTGTATTATCTTTAAATAATGCTACTGTGGACTTCTGAAATGTAAATTGAATTTTGTGTGGTATTTTTAAATGGTTTACATAAATGTGCACCCAATCACTGTTAAAATAATAGTTAATAAACATTGCTTGATTTACCTTTATGGAAGAGTATGCTGAATATATTCTATCTAGATGATTGTGGTCAACTTGAGACCCTATGCTTGTCATATGATACCTTGTAATTAAATAACTCACTTCACCAGTTAACTTTGCATATGCATCGTACGTGTAGAACCTTCTGCCGGTAGCTACGAGTTCGTTCCGGAACAAGGTGACGGACCGTTCGAGGGAGAAGTGACCTACGTGGAAGTGCAACAAGACCCGAACCAAAGTTCGGAAGACTTCCCTACTAACTTGCTAGTGAAGGCAAGCCCCGGTTTAACATCTACCTACATGTTTCCGTTTTCAATTTCTGAATCGATGTTTGATTATTTATGTGCATTTACGTTCAGGAGTTGAATGGAAACCCTAGATGCATGATCCATAAGTACCTATGCACTAAGGACCCGGTACAAGTCGAGTGATGCACTTCGCTCGCAAGAATAGGTTCTTATGTTGGAATCATAAGATTGATTAAATTGGATTGCTCACGTGGTAAGAGCATGTGATTTTGGGCTCCGGTCCAGTGGTTAAGAGATTAAGCGTTTGAAAGTACTAAACATTTGTCGGAAATGGGTACGGTAAGCCTAGTACCGGAATGATGCGGTGCAGGAACTTTGTGCTACTAATCTTGGGTTGCGGCCCTAGGCTAGCTACATGTGGTGCATGTGTGACGCTGGATGCTAGTGTGAGGCATGCCAGCTAGCCTTGTACCTAGGACTGTGGCATCAGATCCTAATCTGAGGAATGACGGGAACCGTTTGGTTGAATGCACTCGTTGTGAGTGTTTTCTCCCGTATGTTTAGGTTCACCTTGCAAGGTTATTAATCGATCGATCGTCGGCCTCTCACCGTTATCCGAGAGTGCTTAATTATCTGGCCATGATAATCCCTCTATGATGAAATGTTGATAAACTTGATATTTGTTTAATTGTTTGCACAACTTATGCTTGTATTAGTTGCTTATCTAGTAATGATTTAATCTACTAGAACTTGAGCTAAAATATTGAAAGCAAGGATTAACTCCTTAGTAGCTTTTTGGCAAAACAAACCCACTAGCCAAAAGCCAAGCATGATTAGAGGTTAAGTCTTTTATTTTAGACGGGTAAGCCTTGCTGAGTATTAGTATACTCAGTCTTTCTATATATGTTGTTTTCAGGTAATATTGTTTGGCATGGAGAAATCTTCCGGCTTGGAGCTGGAAAGGGGTGAATGACGAAGAATAATGGTGTTATGGGTGGCCTCCCATGATGCCAAGTGTCGGGGTTCTCTACCGCCGGCAATAAATTTTTATCGATCGTGTGTCGGGCTCGGATGGTTAGCGCAGGAGACGACGGGGTTTATACTGGTTCGGGCCTCCGAGGAGTAATACCCTACGTCCAGTGTGTCGTAGCCGTGTTCCTGAGCCAAGCGTGCTCGTAGTAGGGGTTACAAGCTAGTCGGGAGAGGGAGTTCGTTCCCAAGTCCCGGGTGGTGGTGTCTGGTTATGTGTAGATCTCACCCTTGTGACCGTTGCCTTCCTCTCCCTTTTATAGTCTCAAGGGGAGGGGCACAAGGGGGAATACAAAAGAGTTACAGTGCTTGGCAGCTGGCACGTCCCGTCGTACGTCGCTGTCCGCCGGGGCGCATTGAAGCCGAGTCGCGATGCCTTGTCGGGGAAGCCGCCGCGTGGCCAGGTTGGACTGTTCCCTCCGGGACGCTTGGCCTTCTCCCCGAGTAGTTTGGGCTTGTCTTAGTCTTCTCGAGTACTTGCCTAGCTTGCCACGCCCGAGCCTAAGCCTAGGCTCGTGCGCGTCGTAGAGGGTGCTTGAGTGCCTCGGGTTGAGTCTTGCGTGTGGCAGAGTAGGAGATGATGGCGATGCGATGGCTGAGCGACTTGTCAGACTTGCATTAAGGCTCTTGCCGGGGCGGGCCGCTTGCATGGCCTCCAGCTGTTGTTTTCGCATGACGTGGAGATTCGCTCCTCCCCGCGCATCGGTAGCGCCGCCCGAGTAGTGCGCCCGGGTCCACGTACCAGTCGGAGCCTGGACTTGTAGTGCGAGGCGGAAACTACTCGGAGGGACTTCTCCGAGGAACTCCTCGGAGGATCTTGTCGTGTGAGGCGGAGAGTACTCGTGCGAGGCGGAGACTTGTCGTGCGAGGGTTCCTCTAGTGGGAAACTAGTCGGAGATGCAGCCGTCCGGCCAAGGACTGGTCGACTTGCCGGTGAGGGTCTTGACGAAGATCTGCATGCCTTCCCTGAGACGCAGCTCCAGGTGAAGGGGGGACTCCTTCTGGATGTTGTTGTCAGGAAGGGTACGACCATCCTGGAGCTGCTTGCCAGCAAACGGTTGACTCCACCTCGAGGGTTGTGGTTTTGCCGTTGTTTTTAAAAAGATAATCTTGCCGTCAAAGGGGACCCTAATCTGGGTCCTCGTCAGTAGCCCCCGAGCCTGAGTGGGAGTCAGGGAGTTGCGTTCAGGCTCAGTTGGTGGATCTTGGAGTTGAAGGTGTTCTTCGGGTTCTCGGTGGGTGCGCGCGAGCGCATCCGCCGGATGTAGCCCCCGAGTTCGTGAGTGAGTTGGAGACTCGCTCGCGAGCTTTTATTTGTAATTGTAGCTGTTGTAGCCTTGGAGGTTTCGTCGGGGCAGTTACGACCGCAGTGATGACGTGGGCGTGGTCATGGGTGCGGGTATCTCGGCCGACGTGACCGATGTGACCGCCCCATCAAGACCGCGCTCAGGCTCTGCAAGTCTGCACGTCGCGGGAATCAAGGCATCGCGCTTGCGTGCGGCTGTTTCGCCGGGACACGCGTATGAGCGGGCGAAAATCTTGCTGACACGGCGGGCCCGGCGCCGAAGATGAAGAGTCAGGCCTGTCCCCTTTTAAAACCGCGCGTCGAGCGCTGGTTCGGGACTTTGCTTTCCGCTCGCTTCCTTTCTCCCTCACGCTTGCCCCTTGAGCTCCGAGTTCTTTCGCCTCCACATTGCCGCCGGTGCTTGCGTTCCCAGCTCGCCCGAGACTCCGCCGGCGCGATGTCGAGCTGGGCGCGCTCCAATGTCTCCCGCGAGCAGCTCCTTCATCTCGTTGAGGCGGGCCAGCTGCCTCCCCTCACCGAGGTTGTCGAGTGGATCGTCCCTACCGACGAGTCCGTGCCACGCCCTCCCAGTGGGTACGTGGTGTCGTTCGTGGTCTTCCATGAGCACGGCTTCTCCGTCCCCGCGGGCAGGTTCATTCGCGGGGTGCTGTTCGCGTACGGGCTGCAGCTTCAGCACCTCAACCCGAACAGCATCCAGCAGATGGTCGCCTTTGAAGGGATGTGCGAAGGGTTCCTTGGCATCGGCGCGCACTGGCATTTGTTCCAGTACTTCTTCAGGTTCACCTGTCTGAGGGACGGCTCCCGCGCGGCGACGATTGGCTGCGCCAACCTTCGAATGAAGCAAGGCCGCGGCGACGACTACATCCCGGCGCCGCTGACCAGCTCGAACAGCGGCTGGCACGGGGGGTGGTTCTACTTGCGGAACGACCCCGAGCACGCGCTCCCGTCGTACACCGGGTGCTCCATCGCGAAGTCGCAGCGGAACTGGGCCGATGGCCCGGCCAAGAAAGAGCAGGAGAAGATGCTCAAGCCTCACTGGGCCGTGCTCGGGCGTCTTCGGAACGCCGGGATCACCTTGGCGGAGGTGGTCGGGCAGTACCACGCCCGAGGTGTTGTGCCGCTCCAGAGGCGGCCGCTCCTGCTCTGCGACATGACTGCCGACAGGGCCCCGTGGGTCGGGACGGTGACCGCGCCGGAGCTTCCGTCGCCACTCGAGGTTCAGCGCTGCGTGGCGCAGGCGATCGGGAGAGCGTCCTACTCGTGGCCGCCGTCGCGGATGCTCCCGATGCTCCCCAACGCAGGGACAGAGAAATTTGTAAGTTATCCGTCTTCTCGGCCAGTTTCATTCGCCTTTTGTCGTGGGAAGATCTTCTCGGATTTGACCTTGGTGCGTTCTTGTTGCGGCAGTTGAAATGCGCCCACCTCGTTCCGGCCAAGGCGCCTCTCCCGGAGGAGGCGATCTTCAACCAGAACCAGGCCGCGGCAGAGAAGAGGTGTGCTGCGCGTAAGGCGCAGCATAAGAAACGCCAGATCGCCAAGCGCGATCGCAACGACGACCGCAACAAGAGGCGGAAGGCGGGGGAGCAGGGCGTCTCCTCCGATGAGGATCCGTCGCCCGAGCCGTCGTGGAGCGGCGATGTCGCCAGCGCGGCGGTCGACTGGAGCAACATGTCGGGGTCGTCCTCGTCGTCGCCGCCCCGTGGTGGTGAAATGTCGTCGTCGCGCCAGCCGCGAGAGGCGGGTCACGACAGGACTGTGGGCTCGAGCTCACGTCCGGCGGCTCCCCCTGCCCGAGTGGACCCGCGGTCGACCCGCTCCCGTATGGTACCCAGCGGGACGGGCGCTCCCAAGCCGCAGAGATCCGCGCCCCGTCAGATCGATCCCCCGAGGAGGTCGGAGGAGCGATTGGTGTCCGTCCGCCAGTTCTATGATGGCTCGGACCGCCCGGACTCCGACTCCTTGCAGAGGCGCCGGTCGCGGGGGAGGTCGTCGGATTCGGCGTCGACGCTGAGCGCGGCGCCGGTGGCGGAACCGAGCGATGCCCCGCGGCGCTTACAGTCATTGCTTATCCGGGGTGGCGGGGCCCCGGATGTTCATGTACCCCTAATCGCAGGCGGGGGCCGAGGTCCAACCCCAGCCGTAGCGGAGACCGGAGGGACAGCCCCCGAGCGAATGGGGGAGAACGTTGCCGCCGTAGAGGCGACCGGCCGAAGCAGAGGAGCGCCCGAGACGGTGGACTCAAGCCACGCCGTTCCCGAGCAGGGCTTGAAGCGCGCCGCCCCCGAGCAGGGCACATCGGACCGCCCAGTGAAGAAAACCCGGGTGCGCTCCAAGATGTAAGTCTCCGACTTCAGCTTTTGCCTGTCATGTCTCTTCCGACTTGTTTGTTGATGCTAGCATTTGTCTTCTCATAGTCATGCTGATACTGGCGTGCTTAGCCTGGGGCCCCTGAAGCGACTGGCACTGAGGGCACAGGTGATCTCTCCCGAGCCTCAGCCCCAGCCCCCGAGCGCCAGGCCGGTGTCGTTACAGGCCGAAGAGGCGCCGTCGGTGGTCGTCGAGACGAGGACGCCAACCGCACTACCTCCACTAATCCCCGCCACCGCCGTCGAGGAGGGTGAGGCGGCCACGGAGGCGACCGTCACTTGGGCAGCCCTGGAAGCGCCGTCCGAGGCTGGCCCGAGCGTCGAAGGGGTGGTGGTAGTCTTGGATGAAGACTTGGCGCCTCCGCCAGCTTCGGAGACTCACGATGCCGCGGCGACCCTGGCGTTGGAGCCAGCCCAGGCGCAGGTGGCGTCGAGCCTTCTCCCGGCTGTGGAGGTGCCGGTGCCCTCTCCGGCAGCGATAGTTCAAGGTCCTCCCCCGACCGTGGAGGTGGCGGAGTCCTCTTCGGTCCGAGCTTCCCTTACGGTCGAGGAGATGATGGATCTGGAGACGTGCCGGTTCATCGACGTCCCCGGCGTTGGGGTAATCGACATCGAAGCGCCCCAACTCCCGGAGAAGGAGTACGAGGTGGCGGTGGAGCGGAGGTCCAACGAGCCGACGACCATGGAGACGGTCGCGTCGGTCTCGAAGGCGCTGCAGGAGTACGAGCGCGCCGGCGGCTTCGCCTCAGCCGCTGCAACAGACGCAGAAGATGTGGCCCTCGCGGCGCCCGCGGCTCATGTGGAGCCGACCGAAGACGCGTCCGCATCGCCGCATGTCGATGAAGGTCAGGAGGCGTCGTCTCCCGAGTTGGTGGAAACCGCCGAAACTCCAGCCCCTGCGCCGGAGCTTGGCGTGGCGGAGCCCGTTGTCGGGGAAGAGGGGGCATCATCGCCCGGTCCGGTCGCTGCTGAGGCCGAGGGTGTCGAGGCTTGCGTGCTTGACAAGCCGGCCGCCGTTGCGCAAGAGTCGGCCGTCCCCGAGACGGTGGCCAGGGCCGCCACCTCGGAGATCCAGGTGGCCGAGGAGACGGGTGCGTCTCTTTCTCAAGGCGCGGCAGGCGGCGAGGCCCGAACGCTTGAGCTCGCGTGCACTTCGTGGGCGGCTACCTCCGGGCTTGACTCCGACTCCGAGGACGACGAGGAGGCCGAGGCGCGCCACACCTTGGAGCGTGGGATGACCTGGGCGCATCGGGCCTTTGACGAGCTCATCCTCCCCGCGACCTCGGTGAGTTTTCCTGTCAAGGATTCTTTTTTGATTCCGCGATCTTCTCGAGCTACGCCAGTTAATTCGGTTCTGTTGGCTGTAGACCCTCGAGTCTTCAGGTCGGAGACGCGCCCGCGAAGTGCGCCAACTCCGCGCGGAGCGGACCCAGCTGGAGATGCAGCTTGTCGTGGCCCGGGTAGCGGCAGCCGGTGCCGTGGCGAGCGAGACGTCCGCGCGGGCGTCCCTTGAGGCCGCCTGTCAGTCCGCGGAAGACCGAGCCATCTCCGCCGAGACTGCCGCCGCAGCGGTTGCCACCGAGCGGGACTCGCTGGCGTCGAGGCTCGCGCTTGCCGAGGCTGAGATCGAGAAACTCCGAGCGGCCGCAGCGTCCACGGAGGAGGCGGCTGAGAGAGCCAAAACCGCCGCGGCTACAGCGGAGACCACCGCCCGAGAAGCCTCCCAGACCGCCGCTCGTGAGAAGGCGTCCCTCGAGGCAAAGGTGTTGGAGCTGGAGAGTGACTTGAGAACGGCCACGACGGACTTGGTGACGACGAGCCGCCAGTTTTCCCAGGCCTCGAACCAGCTCCAGGTGGCAACCGAGGAAGCGTCGCGGCTTCAGAGTTCCAACGCCAGGTTGTCGCAGGATCTCGAGGGTAAGTCGGACGATCTCCGGTTGTTGTCCAGTCCAGCGCTTGCTTCTTGTCGGGACTTGACTTGATGACCTTGGTTGCAGGGTCGCGCGTGATCCGCGCGGGGATGGTGGTGCAGCTGGCGACGGTCAAGCAAGAGCAGAACACCGCCATCCTCAAGGTTATCGAGAATGACGGTGTCCTTAAGCGCTTGTCGGAGCAGCTCCAGAGTACGTATCGAAGTTTGGTGTTATCTTGTTGTCCTTTCTCTTCCTCTCGAGCTCTCCGTGACTCCCTGTCTCCGCTTGTTCTTCAGAGGTCCAGGCCGAGCTGGAGCAGTCCCGGGCATCTCGAGAGCAGGACGCGTCCGCCCTGAACCAAGCCCGCGAGGCCCGGCGCAAGTCGGATGCCATTGCCGAGAAGGCCATCGGGGACATCGCCAAGCTGGGCAGGGCGATGAGTTCGGCCATGGCCGCGCTCGGTGTATCGCTTGGTCCGCGGACACCCGAGATGCTGATCGAGGAGGCTGGTCGTCTTCCCGGCGTGGTGCGAGAACTTGAGTTGTCGACGGCTCGTCGTGCGGTGCACCGGATCCTCGCCATGATCGAGTCGCACTACCAAGGGCTGGACCGCATGGCGCTGAGCGGCGGCTGGGCCCCTGGCATCTCCGACGACCAATGCGACGAACTGGAGGTGGACTGCGCCGCCTTCGCCCGCGAGATGGCCGACGCTGCATTGAAGGATCTGGAACTGCTGCCACAAGACGAGTCAGAGGCTCCAGGAGTTCCCGGGCACCCGAGTTAAACATGTCACAAACTATTTGTAATAATTTGAACACGTTGCCAGGTTATCGCGTAGCTAGGCTATTCATCTGGCGTTATCTCTCGATCGCTTCCGAGCGCCCGAGGACGACTGCAGCCACGCGCAGTCGAACTTAGAGAAGCGAAACAGTCAAACCGTGCTCTGGAGCCGCGGGGGCGTAAGAGTCGTAAGGCTTGGCTCCTTCGAATCGCTAAGCTCAACCGTTCGTTCGCAGCCCCCGAGTCCTCAGAAGGTTCGGGAGATAACTGAGGTTTTAGTTGTGCAAACTCCTCTTTTGGACCGGAGCCCGAGTGGTCATTCGAATGTTCTCGGAAAGGGGTTGGATGAAAGCCGGAGACTAGAGAAGTACTCGCAAGTCTTCGTGCTGTAGCCGCGGGGGCGTTAGCACTAGGAGCTTTGAACGAATAGGCGACTCGCCATCTCATGCAAACGGTCATCCTCACCTTTCCCGAGTTCGAGTTTCCACCAAAAAACTTCTCGCTCGTGCGATCGGTCTCGACAAAGTTGTCGGAATTTTTTGAAAAATTTCGAAAAAATGTTGAGGACCCGAGGGCATTGTGCCCTTGGTAGCCCCCGAGAAGGGAGCGTCTTTGACTTGGTGCAAAGACGCTGCCTGCTCAAGCATAAGTATTGCTATAAAGAAATAAAGCGCACAACCGAATATAAACTTGAACTCGGAGACAAGTGCACAGAGGCAAACAGCATGTATTTATTGACGTACGAGTTCAGAACATTTACTCAAGGGTAAAACGGGCGCAGGTGTTCGATGTTCCATGCGTTGGTGACGACCCTCCCGTCCTCATACTTGATCTTGTATGTCCCTAGTCGGAGCACCTCGTGGATGATGAAGGGCCCCTCCCAAGGTGGCGACAGCTTGTGCCGGTCCTTGCTGGCTTGAACCCGTCGGAGAACGAGGTCGCCGACGTGGAACTCGCGCGGGCGCATGTTGCGCTCGTGGTAGCGTCGTAACACCTGCTGGTACTTGGCGCTCCTCAGCAGTGCCACGTCGCGCGCCTCGTCAAGCTGGTCGATCGCGTCCTCGAGAGCGACTTGGTTCTCTTCTTCAGTATATGCCCGCACTCGCGGGCTGCCGTAGTCGATGTCGGTTGGCAAGACCGCCTCGGAGCCATGTACCATGAAGAATGGCGTGAACCCCGTGGCCCTGCTTGGCGTAGTGCGTAGACTCCACAATACGGACGGCAGTTCGGCCACCCATCGTGCTCGAAACTTGTCGAGCCGCTTGAAGATTCTCGGCTTCAAGCCTTGCAGGATCATACCGTTCGCCCTCTCGACTTGCCCGTTCGTCTTCGGGTGAGCTACAGCTGACTAGTCCACACGGATGTGGTTGTCGTCGCAGAAGTTGAGGAATTTCTTCCCCGTGAACTGGGTGCCGTTGTCAGTAATGATCGTGTTGGGGATGCCGAAACGGTAGATGATGTTGGTGAAGAACGAAACGGCCTCCTCGGAGCGGACGTTGACTATGGGTCGAGCCTCGATCCACTTTGAGAACTTGTCGATCGCCACAAGGAGGTGAGTGAAGCCCCCGGGTGCTTGTCGGAGGGGTCCCACCATGTCGAGGTTCCAGACCGCGAAGGGCCACGTGATGGGGATCGTCTGCAGCGCTTGCGCGGGGAGGTGAGTTTGCCTTGCATAGAATTGGCAACCCTCACAACGCCGCACAATGTCCTTTGAGTCAGCGACCGCTGTGGACCAATAGAAACCTTGTCGGAAAGCTTTTCCGACAAGGGTTCTCGGCCCGGCATGGTGACCGCAGGTGCCAGCGTGTATCTCTTGCAGCAGCTCGCGGCCTTGATCTCCGGTAATGCACCGCATGAGTATGCCGGCCGCCCCGCGCTTGTAGAGCTCGCCATCAATGATGACGAAAGCTTTCGCGCGGCGGGCGATGCGCCGGGCTTCTGTTTGGTCGGAAGGGAGCTTCCCCTTGATCAGCCACTCGAGGATGGGGAAACGCCAGTCGGGATCCTCAAGGTTTACCTTCGGTGGCTCGTCGATTGCCATGACCTCGGACCCCGGCTCTTCAGGTGGTTTCTCGCCCTCTTCTCGTACAGATGGTTGATGTTGATCGCTCGCGAAGACGCCGTGTGGAACCGGGCTGCGACTGGATGCCGCTTTCGCAAGCACATCGGCCGCTTTATTGTAGTCGCGTAGCACGTGGTGCAACTCGAGGCCGTGGAATTTACCCTCCAGATCTCGTACGACTTGGCAATATGCCGCCATCTTCGGGTCAACACAGTTCTTATCCTTCATGACTTGTCCCACGACCAATTCCGAGTCACCCCTGATCTCGAGACGCTTGATCCCGAGCTCGACAGCGATCCGGAGACCGTTGATCAGGGCTTCGTACTCAGCAGCATTGTTTGACGCCGGGAAATGTAGTCGGACCATGCACTCCATGCGCACGCCCTGGGGCGAGACGAAGACAAGGCCTACACCGGCTCCTTCCTTCATGACCGAGCCATCGAAGTACATGATCCAGGTCTCGTGCTCGATTCTTGCTGGTGGAGTCTGCATCTCCGTCCATTCGGCCACGAAGTCTGCGAGTACTTGGGACTTAATCGCGCTGCGCGGAGCATACGTGATGTTTGCCCCATCAACTCAAGCGCCCATTTAGCGATTCTTCCTTCGGCCTCAGGGTTCTGGATGACCTCCCCGAGTGGATACTTGGACACCACAGTGATGGGGTGTGCGTCGAAGTAATGCCGGAGCTTGCGCTTGGTCATCAAGATCGCGTACACAAGCTTTTGCATCTGTGAGTAGCGCATCTTGGAGTCGGAGAGTACCTCGCTGACGAAGTACACTGGTAGCTGCACCTTCTGGGACCTCCCGGGCTCTTCCCGCTCTACCACCAAAGCCGCACTGACGACCTGGGTCGTCGCTGAGATGTACAGTAACATTGGCTCTTCCGCGGCCGGAGCAGTCAATATCGGGGGACTCTTGAGGAGGTTCTTGAGTGAGTCGAGTGCCTCTTGCGCCTCGGGGGTCCACGTAAAGTGGTCGGACTTCTTCATTAGCTTATACAACGGCAGGCTGCGCTCTCCGAGCCGCGCTATGAAGCGACTCAAAGCCGCGAGACAGCCTGTGACGCGTTGTATGCCCTTCAGGTTCTTGATCGGCCCCATGTCCATGATGACCGAGATCTTCTCGGGGTTAGCTTCAATGCCGCATTCCGACACGACAAAGCTGAGGAGCATTCCCCTCGGGACCCTGAAAACGCACTTCTCGGGATTCAGCTTCACCCCGTGTTGTCGTAGCTTCACGAAGACTTCAGTGAGGTCGGGGACCAGATCCCCTGTTCTCTTTGACTTGACTACAATGTCGTCGACGTACGCTTCTATGATGCGGCCGATCCGCTCCCCGAAGACGCGTCGCATGCATCGTTGGAAAGTTGCGCCCGCATTCTTGAGCCCGAAGGGCATCGTTTGATAGCAGTACGCGCCGAACGGTGTGATGAACGAGGTTGCGAGTTGGTCCGCTACACACATCGCGATCTGGTGGTACCCGGAGTACGCATCGAGAAAACAGAGGGTCTCGCACCCTACCGTTGAATCGACTACCTGATCTATGCGAGGCAAAGGAAACGGATCCTTGGGACACGCCTTGTTAAGGCTCGTATAGTCAACACACATCCTCCATTTTTTATTCTTCTTCTTTACAAGTACAGGGTTTGCTAACCACTCGGGGTGGTAGACTTCACGGATGAACCCTGCACTAAGGAGCTTCAAGATCTCCTCGCCAATCGCCTTGCACTTGTCGTCGTTGAAGCGGCGTAGGCGCTGTTTCACCGGCTTCGATCCCGGCTTGATGTTGAGTTTGTGCTCGGCAACCTCTCTCGGGATCCCCTTCACGTCGGAGGGTTTCCACGCGAACACGTCGAGGTTCGCTTTGAGGAAGTCGACGAGCGCGCTTTTCTATTTAGGATCGAGCGCCGTCCCGATACGGAGCTTGCGGCCGTCGTCGGAGACGACCGCGTCCTTGACATCCTTGGCGGGCTCAAAAGAGCAGGCCGCACGCTTGGACGACTCGGGGACTCCTGGTCCTCGGAACGAGGCTCAGCATGGAGCCTCGCGGACCGGACAGTTGCTTCAGCGAACTGAAAGCACTCAGCGTCGCACTCGTATGCGCGCTGGTACGTAGGCCCTACTGTGATGATACCCCTCGGTCCGGGGATTTTCAATTTCAGGTACGTATAATTAGGCACGGCCATAAACTTCGCGTATGCCGGCCTCCCGAGGATCGCATGGTACGTCCCCGAGAACCCCACCACTTCGAAGGTGAGGGTTTCTTTGCGGAAGTTCCGCACGTCCCCGAACGTAACGGGCAGATCGATCTGCCCGAGGGGAAGCGCCTCGATTCCAGGTACGACCCCATGGAACGGCACCATCGACGGCCTCAGCGCGGACCGCGGGATGCCCATCTCGTCAAGTGTTGACGCGTAGAGCACGTTGATCCCGCTCCCCCCATCCATCAGGACCTTGTGGACCCTTCTGGTTTTGTACAGGGGGGCTACCACTAGTGGGTAGGATCCAGGCTGGGGTACGGTGTCGGGATGGTCCTTGCGATCGAAGGTTATTGGAACCTCCGACCACTTTAGGTAGGACGGCTTCGCAACGTCGGCGTTCATGACTTCACGCCGGATGAGCTTCTCGCGCCGCCTCGAGGGCTTCACCAGTGATCCTCCGAAGATCATATGCACTGCTCCGTCTTCACCGGGGAACACAACCCCCGTGACATCATCGTTGTCGCGGGATGGGCCTTGCTTGTCGGGGTGGTCCGCCGTCTTCGGCTTGAGGGTGCTCTTGACGTAGTTCTTCATCAGCCGGCACTCCCTAAGCGTGTGCTTGACGGGGACCTCGTGGTGCGGGCATGGTGCGTCCAGGAGCTTCTCGAAGTGGTCCCTGATCGGTGCAGGCTTACCCGGGTTGCCCTTTGGGCGCGTCGTCTTGCGCTCCGCTGCCGCGACAAAGTTGTCGTCGCGGCGGCGCTTGTCATTTTTCTTCTTCTTTTTGAAACGCGAGGACGTTCCTTCGGTAGGGTCCACGACTTGCTTCCCCTTGCCCTGAGGGGTGTTGAGCGTCGCGGCCACCGCCTCCTCGCCGTCAGCGTGATTGCTCGCGATGTCGAGGAGCTCCCGCGTCGTGCGCGGCATGCGACGTCCGAGTCGATGGATGAGGGAGGTACACGTCGTCCCATTCTGAAACGCCGAGATGGCATCGTTGTCGGTTGCGCCAGGGAGCTCGGTGCAGCGCTTGGAGAAGCACCGTATGTACTCGCGAAGACTCTCCTCGGGCTGCTGCTTGCAGTTGCGCAGCTCCCACTGTTTGCCAGGCCGCGTGTACGTGCCTTGAAAGTTGCCGACGAAAACCCGCCGCAGGTCGGTCCAGTCTTGGATCTTGTCGCGGGGCAGGTGCTCGAGCCACGTGCGTGCAGAGTCGCCGAGGTAGAGTGGCAAGTTCTTGATCACGAAGAGATCGTCGGTCGCTCCTCCGGCATGGCACGCAAGTCGGTAGTCCTCGAGCCATACGCTGGGATTGGTGTCCCCGTCGTATCTTGGCACATTGGTCGGGGCCCGGAAGCGCGAGGGGAACTTCGCGTCGCGAATGCTCCGACCAAAGGCCCTCGGACCACGCTGGCTTGGCGACCAACTGCGCTCGCGGTCCTCGTCGCTGTCGTGGCGTCGGCGGCGCCCACGGTCGTCGTCGCGGCGCGAGTGGTGGTCGTGGTTGCCGTCGACGCTTTCCGCTCATCGTCGGGCTTCTAGGGTATTCTGAGCGTCGCGGTTGGGTCCTAGACGACTCTTGACCGCCGATGCCGCGGCCGCAACCCCGCCCCCGTGTCCTTGCTGCTGAGGAGGAGGCGGGTTCGGACCGTGGGTGGATGGTGCTCCAGCTCGTCCGCGCTCCGAGCGCTGGCGCGAGGCGAAGCTTTCCGCTTGCTGCGCCGCTGCAGCTTCGAGCAGCGCTTTCAGCTGCTGGCGTACTCGTCGCTCTTCCGAGGTTGCTGGCTCCGGGCAGCCGCGCAGCAACATGGCCGCGGCGGCCAGGTTCTGGGATGCCCGCCGGAAAAGCGGCGGTGCGCCAGCATCGGCGTTGACGTTCGCGCCTTCGTTGGCGCGCTGGTCGTTGTTGGGCTCCGGTGCGCGCGCGGGTGGTGTCGGCGCACGGCCGTGCGGCTGGCTTGCGGCCGGACGGCGCTCCCGCCGGCTTCCGTTCGCGTTGCCGGGCTCGCCCTGAACAGGTTGTCGATCGTGAGGCTCGGCGTCAGTGCTGAGTTCTCGATGCAGAAGGACCAACTCCTCATCGAGCTGGCGCCTCGCCTCCGCTAATTCGTCGAGTCGGGCCCGCCGCTGGGCTTCGGCACCACGATGGCGTGGTGCATGCTCCGATTCGGAGCTGCTCGACGCAGTGGCCACGCAGACGTTACACTCCCTTGTGGGGTCGTGACGTCGCGCAGTTGGCGCCCTCCGAGTAGCTGCAGACACGGGGACGATGCTCGTGGCGCGGAGGCTGTTGACGTAGGCCGTCATCGGGTCGTCCGGTAAGCCGGGTTGTCCACGAGGGTACATTGTGGAGTACCGCTCCATGAATTCCCCCCAGCCCAGCGGTCCGTCTCCGCTGGCCTGGAAGGCGAGGTCGGTGAGGTAGTAGGCGGCGAGCCTAAAGCGTTCCTGCGTTGGGTTTGGCCCCAACATGCCGATGATGACGTCGCCCGAGTAGCTTCGGACGTAGGCCTCGCGCGCCGCAGCCCCCGAGAGGACATTGGGGCGAGGCGGCCGGCCGAAGGTACGGCCAACAACGGACTCCGCCGGCCCGGTGTAGACGCAGCTGAGGGAGCCGAAACGCAGGGTGGTCCCGGGAGTCAACGTGACCCCGCGACCGTCCATCCGATCCGCTGAGTTCGTCGAGACACACGATGTGCCCCCTACCTGGCGCGCTAACTGTCGGGGTTCTCTACCGCCGGCAATAAATTTTTATCGATCGTGTGTCGGGCTCGGATGGTTAGCGCAGGAGACGACGGGGTTTATACTGGTTCGGGCCTCCGAGGAGTAATACCCTACGTCCAGTGTGTCGTAGCCGTGTTCCTGAGCCAAGCGTGCTCGTAGTAGGGGTTACAAGCTAGTCGGGAGAGGGAGTTCGTTCCCAAGTCCCGGGTGGTGGTGTCTGGTCATGTGTAGATCTAACCCTTGTGACCGTTGCCTTCCTCTCCCTTTTATAGTCTCAAAGGGAGGGGCACAAGGGGGAATACAAGAGTTACAGTGCTTGGCAGCTGGCACGTCCCGTCGTACGTCGCTGTCCGCCGGAGCGCATTGAAGCCGAGTCGCGATGCCTTGTCGGGGAAGCCGCCGCGTGGCCGGGTTGGACTGTTCCCTCCGGGACGCTTGGCCTTCTCCCCGAGTAGTTTGGGCTTGTCTTAGTCTTCCCGAGTACTTGCCTAGTTTGCCACGCCCGAGCCTAAGCCTAGGCTCGTGCGCGTCGTAGAGGGTGCTTGAGTGCCTCGGGTTGAGTCTTGCGTGTGGCAGAGTAGGAGATGATGGCGATGCGATGGCTGAGCGGCTTGTCAGACCTGCATTAAGGCTCTTGCCGGGGCGGGCCGCTTGCATGGCCTCCAGCTGTTGTTTCCGCGTGACGTGGAGATTCGCTCCTCCCCGCGCATCGGTAGCGCCGCCCGAGTAGTGCGCCCGGGTCCACATACCAGTCGGAGCCTGGACTTGTCGTGCGAGGCGGAAACTACTCGGAGGGACTTCTCCGAGGAACTCCTCGGAGGATCTTGTCGTGCGAGGCGGAGAGTACTCGTGCGAGGCGGAGACTTGTCGTGCGAGGGTTCCTCTAGTGGGAAACTAGTCGGAGATGCAGCCGTCCGGCCAAGGACTGGTCGACTTGCCGGTGAGGGTCTTGACGAAGATCTGCATGCCTTCCCTGAGACGCAGCTCCAGGTGAAGGGGGGACTCCTTCTGGATGTTGTTGTCAGGAAGGGTACGACCATCCTCGAGCTGCTTGCCAGCAAACGGTTGACTCCACCTCGAGGGTTGTGGTTTTGCCGTTGTTTTTAGGAAGATAATCTTGCCGTCAAAGGGGACCCTAATCTGGGTCCTCGTCACCAAGTTATCGTTAGTTTAATTCCGCTGTCTTTTAAAACTCTGAAGCATGGTTTATTATATTATGAACTATGATTTGTAATAAGTGACCCTACGGGGAAGATTAGTCTTAAATTCTAAGGTACTCTGGACTCTCCTTCGTGGGAGTTTTAATGTATGCGTGTTCGATCCTCTGTGTGTTTATTCAAGTGATTTACAGGGCTTGACCCGGCAACACTCAACGGGATAATTTCTTTATTATCACTTAATGACCAAAGTGGATTGGCTTAGGTGATAGTACGGACTTATCTCGGGTGGGTTTTTCACAAAAGATACGTAGCTTTTATGGGTAGAAGCAGCGTAGATGCTCGATGTTCCAAGAGTTGGGCACATCGGTGCCGTTCTCCTGCATTAGCCGGTAAGCACCTGGTCTATTGACTTCCTTTACAATGAAAGGCCCCTCCCATGGAGCCGATAGCTTGCGCATGTCCTTCTTGCTTTGGATCCTCCGGAGAACGAGGTCACCAACGCAAAAGGCTCTTTCTTGCACATTCTTGTCGTGGTAGCGCCTCAGAGCTTGGGCATACCGCGCTGCCTGGATGGTTGCCGCAAGCCTTCCTTCCTCGATGCTGTCGATGTCCTCGATGCGCGCCTCCTCAGCCTTGTCTCGTCAAACACCTCAACTCTTGGTGCGCCAAACATCAGGTCGGTTGGAAGTACCACCTCTGATCCGTACACCAGGAAGAAGGGGGTCTGACCAGTAGCACGACTCGGTTGTGTTTGCAGTCCCCAGATTACTGCAGGGAGCTCTCAGAGCCAGCGTGTCACGTATTTCTTCAGCCTATCGAAGATGCGCTTCTTGAGTGCCTCAAGCACCGCTCCGTTAGCTCGCTCGACCTGTCCATTGGCACGGGGGTGTGCCATTGAAGCTTGGGCTACCTTTATGAGGAGATCGTTGCAGTATTCTTGAAACTCTCTTCCTGTGAAATTTGTGTCCAGATCGGTGATGATCCTGTTGGGGACACCAAATCTGTGCATAATCTCCGATATGAACTCTACTGCCTTGGCTGTTGTCAGCAACTTCATTGGCTTGACCTCTATCCACTTGATGAACTTATCCACCGCCACCAGGATGTAGTCGTATCCCCCAGATGCTTTCTTGAAGCGACCGATCATATCGAGTCCCCAGCACGTGAAGGGCCAAGATATAGGGATCGTCTGTAGGGCTTGGGTCGGGACGTGTATCTGTCGTGCGAAGAATTGGCATCCCTCGCAACATTTGACCAGCGCCTCGGCATCTGCGACAGCTGTGGGCCAGTAGAAACTAGACTGAAAGGCTTTCCCCACAATGGTTCATGCCCCAGCGTGGTTCCCGCACATGTCGCCATGGATCTCTGACAGGAGTTCTCGTCCTTCCTCTTCCGGTATGCACTTCTGAAGCACTCGGGAGTGTGCTCCTCGGTGGTATAGCTTGTCACCTATCAGGACATAGTTCTTGTCACCTATCAGGAGTGGCAGAGGATGAAGTGGAGGAGGTAGAGGAGCTTTGGGTGCGATCAATTAGAGGGAGATAGCCGGGACACAGAGGAATCGGTCGACGGTTGGCTTTGTCCGGTGGAAGTGGAGAAGGAATAGAAAGGAGACAAAAAGGACCGAAGGAGGGAGGAAGGGGATGATGTGTGGAACCCACAGATCAGTGTGTAGCAGAGAGTGGAAGGAGTTGTGTTGGGATTTAGATAGTGAGAAATAAAGAGTCTATTAGAGCGAGCAACTCAATATGGAGAGGAATCTTCATAGAGATTCGATAAAGAGTCAAAATTGGTTCCTCTACTGGAGATGCTCTAATGTGGAGAAGGGGGAGGGATATTTAGAGCAACGCAAGAGACTTGGTATCAGACGTGTGTTGGTTCAAAAAAGAAAATGGAGACAAAATATGCATCCAACAGAGTGGCCATCTAGATCGTCATCTATCCAGACTCAATATATCGCCTCACCTCGGCATAATTGCCTAGCGTCGTGTGCTCGGTATCCCCTGTTAGTTGGACGAGTTGGACAACTCCAGGAAAAAAGGATCGGTCACAATGTTTTTTATAGACCCACTAGGTTCGTGCCTGTGCGTTGCTACGGGCATCCAATTATCTATAGCCTAATACACAAAACATGAAAATCAACACTCCTTCACATGAAAATTAACACCAACAAGATAAGATCACTTTGAAAATTAATATCACAAAGGTCACTTTGCAAATTAAGATTACAATGATTACCTATCAAGCACGATGCCTTCATGTGCAGTGGATCCAAGATTCTGATCCCGATGACCTTTATCATCTTCAGATGTATCTGCAGCCATCACCTCGGTAGATTCATGTATTTTCAGCAACTCCTCAGGGGAATAGTCACAATCGTCAGCGTTATGCGTCGTCTCCACGGATGGCTCATAACTGACAGCGTTATCATATTGTTCCTCCAAGGATGTCTGCGGATGGAAAAATAGGAGAAATCATATGAGGTCGTTTCATTATAAATCGGTTCAGAAATATGATCCATTGTGCATCATATTGAAAAATAACGCACAATAAGTCGACATAGTTGCTCACTGATTAAGCAAATATTTTATTAAATACTTTACCTCAGAACTGTCTGACATTGTTACTCCCTGAGACTTAGAATTCCGATTGTTTTTATGTGCTTGTTGATAGCTAATACTGGAAAAAGACGCACAGCTAGATTATAATAAATCACAAATGACACGATTAAGCAATCTTGAATTTTAAAACGTTTGTGTGTAATTAATGATAACCAGTGGCGGAGCTGGCTCATTTTTACGCCTAGGGCCACTTATTCAAGGGCTTAAACCAAACAAACTAATCCGACAGTCACGGTAGTGAATCAACAAATACACTATTCAGTGCATAGCTCAGTTTCAAACTTAATTATTCAACGAGCTTGAAAAAAACTTAAAAAGGTAAAAAAATATTTAATTGGTGTTGAATATTCAAAGGAATATACGTAGTAAAAAAAGAATACAACATACCGCTCACAGTATTTAATTAATTGGTGGTGAATAGCCTTGTTCGTCTAGCTTATCAGCCACCAGCCGACAGTACTTTTATCTCAAAACAACCACTAGCCAGCAGTATATTTATCTCGGAACAAATCAGCAACCAACCATCAGTCAAACGAACATGCTGAATGAAGGTAACATTAAAATGCCTCTCAATTATTGAAAATGGTATAAAATATCTTTATTTTTATGCTTTTAAAAACATCTTTCTTAATATAGCATAGCATGCTATGATTTAACCAAATATTTCTATCTTATTTCTCATTGTTTAAATGTAGCAGAAATCCACAAATTGTTGCATAAATAACCAACGGATAATGAATTAATTTGTTTAACTGAAGTACAAAGAATTGGAACTGCCGGATTGGGAAATGAGCAAGAATGAATGATTTGATAATAGGACAAAAGAAAAACGATTTGTCTTAGAAAGAACGTGATAGCGTGAGAGGCTGGGCTGCTCGCTCTATCAAGCAGGCCGACGCCCAAACGAACTGCATGTTGACGGATGGGCCTTTGCCCCTGAATTGTGTTAGTTTGCTGGGCCAAAGCTAGGGCCAATCCATAGAAATAATAGCTGGCTAGAAAAAAAAGAAGAGGGACATTGGGGCGATTTGGGCCACGCCTAGGGCCATGGCCCTAGTGGCCCTAGGCCCAAATCCGCCCCTGATGATAACAAATATCATTTAAACACCAGTGACACTAATTAAGGTATCTATAACTACAATACTCAAACAGATCTATTAAATAAACCTAACAAATCATTTTTAAAAATATATTCATTCTCACTAACGATTGGTAGGCACCAGTGCTTAAAGATTCAGATTACTAAAGCTACGTGGTTGTAACGATGGTATTACACAATAGATCATGTGCTAAGTTAAGTTGCTCCTGACGAGGGGATATTGCGAAACGAACTTACCTGGCGATGGCGATGTTGCAGGTTGTGGCTGAGGGAAACCGCAGACCAGGCCGCCGACCAGCGACCTCGCTCCCTACGGAATGGCGACGACGGCGGCGGCGAGCGAGGAGCGGACGGAGTACGTCGTTCCGCGCGTATGCGAGGGAGCGATCTCTTCCATCCAATCGCTGATTTTATGTGCAGCAGCCGCCGCCAGGCCAAATGTTGTGCAGCATCAATAATTATAGGCAGCCCATCTGCGAAAGCTTGTTTGAGGCCCATATGTAGTGCAGCAGCAAGCCCATAATGAATTTAAAGCCATTTATTTTCTGACCGCGGTTTAAGTTTTGTAGGAACAAGTCATTCTCAAAAAAAAAAAACAAGTCCACTGAAAATCCTCCTCCGGTCCTCCGACACCCAGCGGCCACCCCACCATCTCCCACCCCTACCGGAATCCCTCTACTTCCCCTTCTCTCCGGCCTGGAGCAGTGCGCGGATGCCGGTGAGCTCTGTGCCAGCTCCCTGCACCGGCCGCCGCCCCGCCCCTCCCTCCCCAGCCGGAGCAGCGGCTCCTCCTTCGCAGGGATTGGAGCGTGAGGAGCTTCTACGGCTCCTCCTCCATGGGGATCGGGCCTCCAGCTCACCGGTGTCGGGATGTCCATGGCCCGAGAGGTCTCTGGCACGTGGCTCCTCCCAGCGGTGGCCACGCCCGATGGAAGCCATCCCGGCGGAGGCCCCGCACCCGTGGCGACCACACCTGGGGCAGCGTCGGAGGTCGATTCGGCAGTGGGGGAGCTCGAATTGGCGGCGGGGGAGCTCAAATCGGTGGTGGAGCAGCTCGATCCGGTGGCGGCGGAAGTCGATTCGGCGGCATAGGAGGTCGAATCATTGGCGGAGGAGCTCGAATCGTGGGGGAGGGAACTCATCGTCGTTCCCAGCACGTGATTGCGGGAGGAGTATGGAGAAGCCTCTGAGGGTGTGGGCCTCCCTGGGGCCATCGTGGGCGCCTAGCGAGTCCACGGCTTTCCGGTTGTATTCTGCAGCGATGGGGGAGCAGGCAGAGGACGAGCACGGACGGAGGCTGGATGACGACGAGATCATCGACATCCTCATCATGTACCTCAACGCCGGCCACGAGTCCTCCGGCCACATCACCATGTGGGCCACCGTGTTCCTGCGGGAGAATCTCGACATCTTTGCAAAGGCCAAGGTATATATGCCGTACTGGAATTATAACCATGATGAAAATGGTTGAGATTCTTTTCAGCTCAGATGACATTATTTGGAAATCAGTTTGGTTGATGCGGCTTCTTTTCTTCCAGGCAGAGCAGGAGGCGATCATGAGGAGCATTCCACCGACGCAACAGGGGCTGACGCTGAGGGACTTCAGGAAGATGGAGTACCTCTCACAGGTAACAACGTTTTCTCTGTAGCAGGCAAATTCAGTGACTTTGAGTTTGAGCACACCAGATTCCATTCTCTGACAAGCAAACTCCTATATATCTCTGAAGGTGATCGATGAGACGCTGCGGTTCGTCAACATCTCGTTTGTGTCGTTCCGTCAGGCAACCAAAGATGTCTCTGTGAACGGTGAATTTCGGAATTATCCTCACATTCTTGTATCCTATCTAAAGTGGTCGACTGAAACACCACTATGTGCATGTCTCTAACAGGGTACCTGATCCCTAAGGGCTGGAAGGTTCAGCTATGGTACAGGAGCATGCACATGGACCCTCAAGTGTCACACATAAGGAAGCCAGATGATCAAAATTGGAGACTTCAGAAATAATTTATTTCTCTCTGAATAATATAAACAAATTTTGTATGGTGATTGGTGGAGCTGATTAGCTACTTCTTTTGTCAATTCGAAACCTGTCAATCTTTTCTATTTCGTACTATGTACTCCTGCGTGCATTTGTTTGTACTCTATCCATCAATGACATGCAGACGCTTGCTGAGGGAGCTATGATTGGGCACACTCCAAGAGGATTGCAAGTTGCTCAAGAAACCATAGTAAGTTTCTTTTCTTCCGGAGTTTTAGTTCTGTTCTATTGTTTGGCACTTTTGCTGGCTTCAAAATTTTACATGAACAATATTTTTCAGGAGAAAATGGTTTCAAGAAATTTCTTCTTGAATCCGAGGATGGGATCTGATCTCTTACTTGCAGCTACTGGTGAAAGGGTAAGCACACCAACCCACTACCCTTTGTGTACCGAACAGGAGAGAATGCTTAGATGACTGAATTTAGATTTTGTTAATTTATTCAGACTGGTGGATATACGACTGCGAATTATGTCAGGGATCTCCTGCAAAGCCGTAATATCACTCCATCACTACCTGCTGTTGAAGCATACCACAAGGGTTTGAGAGTAAGCTTCAGCTTTTTGAACTTGTGCCTCAGTAGTCAGTACACCTGCTTTGCCTTGGAGGCATCTATGAATCCTGTTTACATTCATACAGATCTGAAATTGTTTGAACATTGAAATCATTCAGTAACACGGAAACGATGCTCTTGTCTCTGAGTCAATGCAAGCATTCCTTTGTAAGACATCTGGATGCAAAGTCATGTTTACAATCTAGAAAACCCAAGGACTCTATTAGGATGACACCATGAACCATAAGGCATATGAAGGAAACGGCAGGTGTGGAAACAAATAACCAGAAGTAGAAGTATGTTATTTTCAGGATTTTGTCGAGACATTTTCACCTGCCAAGTTGAATTCTGAGTTTAGTAACTCCAGTCTACCCAAGTGTACCCTGACCCCAGGAAGTTCGACCCCTCAAGATGGGAGGTACTACTGTTGCCATTCCAGCAACAGGAACACTGTTGCTATTCTCTGAATAATTCGATCCTAGAGGCATCATCATGAAGCTCAAACAATCTGCATGCTGTTGTTTCCTTTCAGGGCCACTCGCCGAGAGCCGGCACCTTCCTCCCCTTCGGCCTCAGCGCAAGGCTCTGCCCCGGCAACGATCTCGCCAAGCTGGAGATCTCCGTCTTCCTCCACCATTTCCTCCTTGGTTACAGGTAACTTCTCTCATTCAGGAATTAGGTGAAGGAGGAACTACAGGTGTTCTTGCTTGTCTTGGTCATTGTAAACATCTCTGATCGATCCAGCAATGCACGGGCAAAATCACAAAAGCATATCCACCTATCCAGATGGATAATAAACAGAAAAATATATATCTTAATTGGAATTGTAATCACAGTGTCGTGCCATTAGACCCTCATACCCAATTAATGTATACCTCTAACAACATTAGTCAAGGTCTCAGGACAATCTCACAAATTTCTACTGGACTGCTAGAATAGCAGCATGTGGCACAGACAACATAGGCATACTAAGACACAGGACTATCATAGAGATTAACCTATTCATTTCGAAAAAATTAATTCATTTCAAAAAATAATAGTTCCTTTCGAATAGAGATTAAACTATGAATGAAACTGCCAAAACCTAGTTGTCGTGCCATGCAGATTAGAATTAGATAAAGCAAACATAATGGATTCTCAACATTTAAAGAAAATCACAGTAATGATGAGAGGAAGAAAGGGCAGAGAGCCAGAGAAGTACTCGGATCATGCAAGGGGGAAGCATGATTGACCAGCACGACCTGGCTCTGATAGCATAACAGCAGGATAACCCAAACTATACCAAGAAGAATGATAGGCACAATATGTTATGGACTCATTCTTTGGTAAACAATTCAGGCGCAGAGTTAAGGCCAAGGAGCCTGCGCTTGTTAGTTACGATTCTTATTTGGTGTTAGGAGTTTGTTAGTGGCCAGATTGTTTAACCGGCTAGAATCAGGGAGTTAGTTAAGGGGGGGACTCTATATAGTCAGGGACTCCCAGGTGTTTTGGTTAAGCAGAAATTAGATAGGACTCTAGCTCAGAGCCTCCTAGGGAGGGCGAGCAGATCTTGTGTCTATCTGCTAGTATCTCTATTAATCAATAAACAGTTCATATCATCTTTGGTATCAGGATCCTCTCCTTCCTGAGACCAGCTTCCCCTGTTTTCTTATCCTCTCCCCTGCGCCACGCAGCCTCCCCTGTTTTCTCCTCTCCCCTGCGCCAAGCCGATCCAATCTTGCCGCAAACATCCCCCCACAGTCGCCGCCACATCCTCCTTCCCGTCGCTGCTGCTCCATCCACCGCTACCCTGCTGCAATGGGCGACAAGGTCGTCACGGAGGAGGTCCTCAAGGACACCATGAATGGCCTGGTGTCCAAGGAGAAGTTCCAATCAGACATTGACCACCTCATCGCCTCCGTCACCGACGTCAACAAAACGGTGGCCACCCTGTCCACCAAGCTCGACGACCACATGAGGAAGGCGGACCTGGACGCGGGTTCGTTCCGCCAGGAACACACCCGCCTCAACACGAAGATCGACAACGTCCACACACAGCTCCTGGAGAAGCAGGGCCACTTCGACAAGCACTCCTCCTCCGGCAACGGCGAATCATACGTCCAGTCGCCGGCGCCTGTGCACAAGTTGCGATTTCCCAAGTACGACGGCATGGACGAACCGCTCGGCTGGCTGCACAAGTGCGAGCAGTTCTTCTGCTCGCAAGGCACGCCGGCCGCACAACAGGTCTGGACGGCCGCTTTCTACCTCGAGGGAGCAGCAAGTCAGTGGTATTTCCGCCTCGAGAAGAACCACGGCGAGCCGTCCTGGGCGGAATTCGTCGACGGCGTCAACAAGTGCTTCGGGGCGCCAACCCGGAGTAATCCGCTCGGCGAACTCATGCACCTGCGCTGCTCCACCTCCGTCGCCGAATACCAGCAGCACTTCCTGACGCTGCTCGCGCGCTGCGATGATGTCAACGAGAAGCAGCAAATTTCCATCTTTTCCGCCGGTTTGTCGGCCCAGATGGGGATTGACGTTGACCTCCAGAAGCCGGCATCCCTCGACGACGCCATGGTGCTGGCTCGAGCGTTCGAACGCCGCATCCAGCTAGGAGACGAAACGCCACGGTCCGCGCCCCGCGGCGCGCGCGCCCTGCCTCGGTCGACCCCTTCTGGCCCCCTGCGGGCAAAATCACCGGCCACACCGGCTGTGCCGGGCTCTGCTCCAGCGACACCGGGTGCGCCAATCAAGCCCGCACCACCTGGCGGCCGTTTCACACGCCTCTCGCCGGAGGAGATGGCACAACGCCGCCTTGATGGCCTCTGCTTCAATTGTCCGGAGAAATTCTCCCGCGAGCACGCCCGCCAGTGCTCCATGAAGGGCATCTTCTGGATGGAATTGGCTGATGACGAGGCTGAGCCCTCCGATACATCTGACACCGAGCCGGTGATCTCCACCAATGCCATCACCGGGATCCAGACAAGCTCCACACTTCAATTGGCTGCCGTCGTCCACGCCAAGGCTCTCACGGCGCTGATGGACTCCGGATCGACCCACTCCTTCATCAACACCTCCGCGGCCGCACGACTGGGGCTTGTGCCCGAGCCTCGCCTAGGATTGAGCGTCGGCGTGGCCAATGGCGACAGGGTGCCGTGCGATGACATCTGCAGGGACGTCGGCATCCGCATTGGACACGAGGACTTCCGCTTCAACCTGTTCGTCATTCCACTGGGCGGCTACGAACTGGTACTTGGGTGCAAGTGGCTCCGCACTTTGGGTCCCATAATCTGGGATCTCAGCCGGCTGACCATGTCATTCTGGCGGCATGATCACCTCGTCAAGTGGGTCGGCGTCAATGTCCGATTTTCTCCTCGCCTCTCTGCACTGGAAGCCGCCAATCTCCTGCCATCGTTGCTCGCAGAATTCGCCGACCTTTTCGTCACACCTTCAGGATTGCCACCGCCTTGCTCCTTCGACCACCGTATTCACCTCCTGCCGGACACGCCGCTAGTGGCCGTCTGCCCATACAGATACCCGCAGCTGCTCAAGGACGAGATTGAAGCCCAGTGCGCTGCCATGTTGGAGCAGGGCATCATCCGTGCCAGCACATCAGCTTTTCCCTCCCCGGTCTTGCTGGTGCGCAAGCGCGACGGCTCATGGCGGTTCTGCGTGGATTATAGAGCCCTCAACTCAAAGACGGTGCGCGACATGTTCCCCATACCAGTGGTGGATGAGCTCTTGGACGAATTGAAAGGCGCTATCTATTTCTCCAAGCTCGATCTTCGCAGCGGCTATCACCAAGTGCGCATGCACCCTGACGACATCATGAAGACCGCATTCAGAACTCATCACGGGCACTTTGAGTTCCTCGTGATGCCGTTCGGGCTCACTAATGCTCCATCGACGTTCCAGGCCCTCATGAATGATGTTCTGCGACCGTTCCTGCGCCGGTGCGTCCTCGTCTTCTTCGACGATATTCTGATATACAGCAGATCGTGGTCTGAACATCTGCAGCATGTTCGGGAGGTGTTGTCTGTGCTTCGTTCCCATGGACTGGTGCTGAAGCGGTCCAAGTGCATCTTCGGGGAACAGCGTGTCCAGTACCTTGGCCATGTGATCGCCGACGACGTCGTGGCCATGGATGAGGAGAAGATCAGCGCTGTCCGGGACTGGCCCCTCCCACGATCAGTCAGGGCTCTTCGCAGTTTTCTGGGGCTCACAGGTTATTACCGCAAGTTCATCCACAATTATGGCCTCATCGCCGCCCCTCTGACGGCTTTGCTCAAGAAGGAGGCGTTCCACTGGTTCGACGCAGCCACACAGGCCTTTGAAGCTCTCAAGGTCGCCCTAACCACCGGACCGGTCTTGCGGCTGCCCGATTTCGAGAAGCCATTCGTCGTTGATTGTGATGCGTCAGGCAGCGGCTTTGGTGCCGTGGTGCACCAAGGTGGAGGGCCGATCGCCTTTTTCAGCAAGACAGTTGCCCCACAGCATGCCAAATTGGCTGCTTATGAGCGTGAGTTGATTGGTCTGGTTCACGCCGTTCGGCATTGGCGCCCTTATCTCTGGACACAGGCGTTCGTGGTCCGCACGGATCATTGCAGCTTGAAGCATCTCCTTGATCAGCGGCTCTCTACCATCCCTCAACACACTTGGGTGAGCAAACTTTTTGGCTACACCTTTCAGGTCGAGTACAAGCCGGCCAAGCAGAACGCCGCGGCTGATGCCTTGTCTCGCCACAATGAGGAGGGACGTTCGCCACACGCAGCCGCCATCTCGCGCCCTGAGTTTGAGTTGTTCGATGAGTTCCGCCGGGAATCAGCTTCCTTGCCGGAAATTACGGCTAAGCGCACAGAGATTGAAGACGGAACTACGGGCGCGGCCTGGTCCTTGGTGGACGGCTTCGTGATGCACCAGAACCGTATATTTGTTCCGGAGTCATCCGCGTTGTGGCCGCAGCTCGCCACGGCGCACGGCACTGGGCATGAGGGTGCCCAGAAGATGCTGCACCGCTTCCTTCTACAACCCAAGGGCGTCCAAGCTGGTGCGCGCATACGTCAAGGGTTGCCTCGTCTGCCAACGGAACAAGACCGAACACCTCCATCCCGCCGGCCTCCTTCAACCTTTGGATATTCCAACGACAATTTGGAACGGCATTGCCATGGATTTCATCGAAGGCTTTCCAAAGGTGGGCGGCCGCTCAGTGGTGCTGACTGTCGTCGATCGTTTTTCCAAGATGGCTCACTTCATTCCCCTGAGTCACCCGTACACAACGTTGATAGTGGCTCAGGCGTTCTTCGACACCGTCGTCAAGCTCCATGGGTTACCTTGCTCCATTGTGAGTGATCGGGATCCTGTTTTCACCAGCACTCTCTGGACGGAGCTCTTCTCCTTGTCTGCTGTCAAATTGAGGCTCAGCTCTGCCTTCAGACCGCAAACAGATGGACAGTCTGAAGTTACCAATCGGGTTCTGGCTGTATATTTGCGTTGCTTAGCGGGAGATCGGCCGCGTAGTTGGCTTCGCTGGCTTCCATGGGCAGAATTTTGCTATAACACCTCCTTCCAGACAGCCTTGCAGACGACGCTGTTCAAGGTGGTGTTTGGCCGTGATCCGCCAACGCTTATGTCCTATCAGCCGGGCGCAGCAAGGGTTGTGGCCGTTGACAGGCAGCTGCTGCACCGTGATGAGTTCTTATCTGAGATTCGGGAACGCCTTCTTCAAGCTCAAGACTATATGAAGGCGTCTTATGACAAGCAGCATCGTCCTCTGGAGTTTGAGGTGGGCGAGTGGGCATGGCTTCGGCTCCATCAGCGTTCTGCAGTGGCAATTCGTGACAAAACCAATGCCAAGCTTGCTCCTCGTTTCTATGGTCCATTTCAGGTAACTGAACGGATTGGTCCAGTGGCATATCGTCTGCGTCTACCTTCCAAGGCTCGTATTCATGATGTCTTCCATGTGGCATTCTTGAAGAAGGTTGAGGGCGACCCTCCTGCAAGTCCTACACCCTTGCCCAATTTGATTCATGGTCGAGTACTGCCTGTTCCAGTTAAGGTAGTGTGTGCTAAACCTTGTCGGGATTCTTGGGATATTCTGGTTCAGTGGGAAGGCCGGGCTGCAGCTGAAGCAACATGGGAGGATTTGCAGGAGTTCAAGACACAATATCCAGATTTCAAGCTCGAGGATGAGCTTTTTTCCCAGGAGGGCGGAAGTGTTATGGACTCATTCTTTGGTAAACAATTCAGGCGCAGAGTTAAGGCCAAGGAGCCTGCGCCTGTTAGTTAGGATTCTTATTTGGTGTTAGGAGTTTGTTAGTGGCCGGATTGTATAACCGGCTAGAATCAGGGAGTTAGTTAAGGGGGAGGACTCTATATAGTCAGGGACTCCCAGGTGTTTTGGTTAAGCAGAAATTAGATAGGACTCTAGCTCAGAGCCTCCTAGGGAGGGCGAGCAGATCTTGTGTCTATCTGCTAGTATCTCTATTAATCAATAAACAGTTCGTATCACAATAACTATTAGTTAAATGTGCTAGATGAATTACCATCTCAAATCTGGATTGTTTCGTGGAATTCACTGGTCGTTGTTTTTTTTTGCTGTATGAAATTTGCTCCTTGCAATTGGAATAGTAGATGGCCATGCCAACTACTAATATAGTGACCATACCAAAGATAAGTCTCAGCGTTCAAATTTAGATTATAAGATTCAATCTCCATGAGTACAACAGAAAAAAAGTCATGATTCTCATACAAGACAATCAAATAGTAGACAATCTTAAATTACAGAGGAACAAATGTAAGATTTACTGTGCTACACCTAAGTAGTTACTTTATCTGATCGATGCATGATTTGTTGGGGTTTGCTTTATTTGGCAGGCTGACGAGGACGAACCCCAGCTTGCTTGGCCAAGATCACCAGAGTCTCTGACGAATACTGAATTCTGATGAAACATAGCAAGCTGGCTGTTGGGGCCAAAATTGGGCCGAACTATTGTCCAACCTCTCTACTACTAAAAAGAATTAAGATTCCAGGTCCCTTGAATTTTTGGGCTGCTGAACACCACTGTTCTCGGGGGGGGGGGGGGGGGCTCCATAAGATTTTACCACCTGCTTCATGTCGAAAAGGTGAGTAATTAATGTTGCATTGTGACTAGATATTAATACAAAAATTACTACAATAAGTGTCAAACTACCATGTGACTGGATGTGAACATGCTGATGCTTTCTTTTGTGCCATTATATGTATGCCACCATGTTTATTCAGGGATGAGTACTCTTTATGATTATGCCTTTGTTAAACTAATTGTGATTTCTAATGTGGCCAGTGATGTCCATTCTTAGTAATGAACAGAAGAGGGCATTATATGATGTCAGCAGCATTGATGTCAGCAACTCACCGTGCCCTTTTAGACAGTGGCAGGAGCAAACACGGCGGCTACCAGATGATTGGGGGACAGCGGCACGGTGGCGTACGTTGGCTCTGCCTTCAGGGCGTTCGCGGCGGCGCGATCGACGACGGCGGGGCGTCGGCAGCGGGGACGGCCCGGCGGAGCAATCGATGACAGCGGGACGGTCGACGACGGCGGGCCGATCGACGACGGCAGGGCGTCGCTGCGAGGATGACGGAGGCGCGAGCGGGGCGGTCGACGACGGCGGGCCGATCGACGACGGAGGGGCGGTACACGACGGCGGGGCGTCGCTGCGAGTATGGCGGAGGCGCTCGCGATCTGCTCCGCGTCGGCGGGGCGGTCCACGACGGCGGGGCGTCGCTGCGAATATGGCGGAGGCGCTCGCGATCTGCTCCGCGTCGGCGAGGCGGTCGACGACGGCGGGGCGGTCCACGACGGCGGCGCGTTGCTGCGAGTATCGCGCCTCCACTCGCGATCTGCTCTGCCTTCAGGGCGTTCGTGTCGGAGGTGGGACCGGGGAAGAGGCGCTCTGTGCGTCGCGCCGCGGATCGAGGCATGAGGCCGCGGGATCGCCGGGCTGGTGGGACCGGGAGCGGAGGCGCGATGCGCGGTGCGGGAGGCCGCGGAGCGGAGGCGCGAGGCGCGGAGCAGAGGGACGCTGAGCGACGATTTGTGGAATCTTGATTCTTTTTAGTAGTAGAGATTGCCACCTGCTTCATGTCGAAAAGGTTAGTAATTAATGTTGCATTGTGACTAGATATTAATACAAAAATTACTACAATAAGTGTCAAACTACCATGTGACTGGATGTGAACATGCTGATGCTTTCTTTTGTGCCATTATATGTATGCCACCATGTTTATTCAGGGATGAGTACTCTTTATGATTATGCCTTTGTTAAACTAATTGTGATTTCTAATATGGCCAGTGATGTCCATTCTTAGTAATGAACAGAAGAGGGCATTATATGATGTCAACAGCATTGATGTCAGCAACTCACCATGCCCTTTTAGACAGTGGCGGGAGCAAACACGGCGGCTACCAGATGATTGGGGGACAGCGGCACGGTGGCTTACGTTGGCTCTGCCTTCAGGGCGTTCGCGGCGGGGCGTCGGCAGCGGGGACGGCCTGGCGGAGCAATCGATGACAGCGGGGCGGTCGACGACGGCAGGCCGATCGACAACGGCGGGGCGTCGCTGCGAGGATGACGGAGGCGTGAGCGGGGCGGTCGACGACGGCGGGCCGATCGACGACGGCGGGGCGGTCCACGACGGCGGGGCGTCGCTGCGAGGATGGCGGAGGCGCTCGCGATCTGCCCCGCGTCGGCGGGGCGGTCCACGACGGCGGGGCGTCACTGCGAGTATGGCGGAGGCGCTCGCGATCTGCTCCGCGTCGGCGAGGCGGTCGACGACGGCGGGGCGGTCCACGACGGCGGCGCGTTGCTGCGAGTATCGCGCCTCCACTCGCGATCTGCTCTGCCTTCAGGGCGTTCGTGTCGGAGGTGGGACCGGGGAAGAGGCGCTCTGTGCGTCGCGCTGCGGATCGAGGCGCGAGGCCGCGGGATCGCCGGGCTGGTGGGACCGGGAGTGGAGGCGCGAGGTGTGGAGCGGAGGGACGCTTAGCGACGATTTGTGGAATCTTGATTCTTTTTAGTAGTAGAGATTGCCACCTGCTTCATGTCGAAAAGGTTAGTAATTAATGTTGCATTGTGACTAGATATTAATACAAAAATTACTACAATAAGTGTCAAACTACCATGTGACTGGATGTGAACATGCTGATGCTTTCTTTTGTGCCATTATATGTATGCCACCATGTTTATTCAGGGATGAGTACTCTTTATGATTATGCCTTTGTTAAACTAATTGTGATTTCTAATGTGGCCAGTGATGTCCATTCTTAGTAATGAACAGAAGAGGGCATTATATGATGTCAGCAGCATTGATGTCAGCAACTCACCGTGCCCTTTTAGACCGTGGCGGGAGCAAACACGGCGGCTACCAGATGATTGGGGGACAGCGGCACGGTGGCGTACGTTGGCTCTGCCTTCAGGGCGTTCGCGGCGGCGTGATCGACGACGGCGGGGCGTCGGCAGCGGGGACGGCTCGGCGGAGCAATCGATGACAACGGGGCGGTCGACGACGGCGGGCCGATCGACGACGGCGGGGCGTCGCTGCGAGGATGACGGAGGCGCGAGCGGGGCGGTCGACGACGGCGGGCCGATCGACGACGGAGGGGCGGTCCATGTCGTCGGGGCGTCGCTGCGAGTATGGCGGAGGCGCTCGCGATCTGCTCCGCGTCGGCGGGGCGGTCCACGACGGCGGGGCGTCGCTGCGAGTATGGCGGAGGCGCTCGCGATCTGCTCCGCGTCGGCGAGGCGGTCGACGACGGCGGCGCGTTGCTGCGAGTATCGCGCCTCCACTCGCGATCTGCTCTGCCTTCAGGGCGTTCGTGTCGAATGTGGGACCGGGGAAGAGGCGCTCTGTGCGTCACGCCGCGGATCGAGGCGCGAGGCCGCAGGATCGCCGGGCTAGTGGGATCGGGAGCGGAGGCACGATGCGCTGTGCGGGAGGCCGCGGAGCGGAGGGACGCTGAGCGACGATTTGTGGAATCTTGATTCTTTTTAGTAGTAGAGAAAAGGATATTTGAATATAGATAATTCAATTTTGGAGAGTCGGTTGGTTTACCCTCACCATTTAAGAGGTTGTATATTATTTTAGAGTTCTTGGAAACCTCTAAATATAGCTAGGATTATACTTAGTCTCTTGGAGTTGCTCTTTGTCTTGATTGGAGATTAGAATCGGGACTAAAAGCTCCAATTTTAGTTTGTCTCAGTTGGAGCCACCATCGGGACTGAAAGAGCTTCCTTGGGCTATGAATTTTAGTCCCAGGACCGATACTGCTTTAGTTCGGTTCAAAAACATCCGGGACTGCAGAAGTTGAATGGAAGATAAGTTCCCTACTGGTATAGCCGTATAGGTATATATTGCACATCGGACAAACTGCCCATACAAAATCTCCGTAAGTACCAATGCAAAATTCGTTCCCTAGCAAATGAAGGTGTGAGATAGCTATAGACAACAGATATTCAAAAAGCAAAATAGGCTATATTGATCCTTGAACTATGCGCAAAGGGTCAATTTCGTCCTTTAACTTTCAAATTGATCAATTTAGTCTCTCAACTTTTGTTTTTAGGTCAAACTCATCCTTGTGATGAGATGTGGCTCTATATTAGTATGAAACTAGTACAAAAGATCCATATTATCCTTAGCTCTTTTCTCTCTTCAATTTTCACTTTTAGAATTACAATAACGTATGATAAAAAATAAAAACATATATGAGGCTACATATATTTGCCGAGTGAGTATGAATATATACATGGAACATGTGTATATACATGGAACATGTCTAATGTACCACGAGTATGTGAGCACATGTTGATTTTAGAACATAGCTACACACATTGAGTTTGTATATATACCAAAAAAATATCTTGTTATAGTGCATATATTTTTCTGTCAAATTCTATGAGCACATCAATGACTTAAACTAGTACGATTAGATACAGTTTTAGAAACCATATTTTGTGTTAGTTTCAAAAAATATTGTTATGCGTATGTATTAAGAGAGTATGAGAACATCATAGTTGACCTAGATGATCCAAAGGTAAATAGTTTTTTTTGCATTAGTTTTATATTAACATATAGCACAACATCAACATAAGGATGATTTTGACTATTGAGAGACGAGTTGACCCTTTGCGCATAGTTCAGAAACCAAATTGTCTATTTTGTCTATTCAAAACGAGAAAGATTTTATTTTTTGCAAGTGGAGTTCATTTTCTAGAAGAGCTTTAATTAAGAAAAATAAATTTCTACAAGAGTTTCAATAAAACAAATGATTCTCTAGAAGAGTTTTAGTTCAAGAAAAATAATAATTTTCTATAAGACATTTTCAATACAGCGGACAGCGGAACCAGCCTGCAAACCTTAATACTAGTTCAACGCGGCCACGCGGGTGACAGCCTATTCAACCGTTCGCCAAACCCACAACCAATCCAGACCCGCGCACCGACCGCCGACGGCGACCATGGCGACCAAGGACTCCGCGGCCACCGGCGGCGAGCCCGCCATCGGCATCCCCTACCACCCGGCAACGGAGGCCCAGGGGCACTACTACTACGCGCCGCCGCCGAACCCCTACGCGGCCGGGATGCCGCCGGCCAACGCGATCTACGCCGGCGCGCCCAAGGGGGTGCCGCTCCAGCAGACCATGTTCCGCGACACGCCCGCGCCCTTCCACTGCCAGGCCTGCGGCGAAGCCGCCGTCTCTACCGTCCGGTGAGCCTGTAGTCCTCCCCATCATTCTCTTAGCCCCCAACCCCAACCGTATATGGTCATGTGTTCTTGTGCGGGACTTATGGTTCCCTAGGAAATAATTCGATCTCCATGGCTTTTAGTGCAATTAGAGTGGTGAGAGATGAAATTTTAGTGATCTATAGGCCGTTGGAATGGAGAAATGCGATTATAGCTTCTCTTGGTAGCTGGCAGGGGCTGTGAGATGCTATAGGGCTGAATTGGTGCTAATTGTTCCTTCTAAACTTATAAGAATATTGCTATATCATGAATATGACATGGAGAAGAGGGAACCTCTCGACTTCCTATTGATACCATATGGCTCTCACCTTAAATGAACCAAGCTGGGTAGCTTGAGTGGAACCGGAGAAGGGCCTTCTTCCATATATCAGAAGACATAGTGATTACCATAAGGATCTCTTCCTATAGAACAACTCCAATTTGACCAGGATGTCCGCTACACATCATTCAATACATGATCATGTGTTGTATGCCAAAGCAAGGCCACCATACGTTGTTTTGTTTAAACCATCCAAACATATGAATGAGAAGGCATTTTCCTTTCACCACTTCAAATAGTGGTCAGATCCAGATCATCTACCTCTCACCCCTAAGGTCCCCTTTCTATTATGTGGCTCATTTGCTTTGCTTGAGGGGTCCCTGACTTCTATAAACAACCTAAAGAATAGTCTTCAATTATGAACTTCATTTAGCATTTCAGGTTTAATGGCTTTACCACACACATGGAATAGATGCAGGAGCACCCAGGAAATATGGTCCCACCAACAGACTTCTTGAGTTCATATTGACATCATATCTCAGAAGTCCCAAGTCGATTAAGTTGTAGTACCTCAAGGGGCAATGGATAAGAGCCTTCTTCCATGTAAAAAGTACTTTCATTGCCATCATGATCTTTTCCTAAAGACTTAAGCTCCCAAATTGCACCAGGATATCTGCTGCGTGTCAGCCAGAGCTGGGTCGCATGCTGGAAGCTACAAGTAGAGATAACATAATTGCTGCATTGGACCAGCTAAACCTATAAATGAGAGGCCTTCTCCCGTCACCACTAAAGATCGCGACAAACATCCGTACCATCTTAGTTCTCTCACCCTCACGCTCCCTTGCTAAAATCAAGTGGATCCTCCTTTGGTTTGCTTGATGGCCCCTAACCTGTATAGAAAAGGCAAATGATTATCTATTAATATGGACCATATCGGTTGAAATACGACTTTTGTTTAGCTTATTCATTTTAGTGGCTTTACCACATGTATGGAACAACCACCATGGACTAAAGATGCCACCAATGGACTTCTCAACTTCCTATTGATATCACATCTCTAGCCATAAATAGAAGAATGGAGTTGCATTAAGGGAACTTTGGTTAAGGGCCTTCGTCTAGTTGAAGATACCTTAATTACCATATGGATCTCTCCCTGAAGATACCTTAATTACCCAATCGCACTAGGAGAGATCCACTATGCGTCAGGCACAGCTGAATAATATGAATGGAACATATCAGAAACTGTGTGCTAAATGTTAGGACACCATACTTTGCCCCCGGCTTGTGTCCCCTTGCAGTGATATACAGCGACAGAAGCCATTCTGTACACATGATATCACCCTAGCTTAGCCAGTATGTGACATAACTATTGTTAGTAGGAGCATTGTTAGGTATAGGTTCTGTATTTGGAGCATAGTCTTTATCTGTTTGGATAGCATAATTGGTAACCTCTTCACTGATTTTCTGTGGTCCTAGGTTCTGCAACACTTGACTATCTGCTTCCTCACAAACCTTAGGTCCAGTTTATATGACCAAGTGGAACCTTCTGTACTTCACGCTCAATGGTTCCCATCTCTGTGTACAAGCTGAAGGATACCCTGTTATATATTAGTATTCACAGGAACTCCGATGGAAAAGATGAGACTTCTATTATGATTTTTATGTTCCATACGTGCAACTAATGTGGGGCATGTCAAATATTTAGTGGACCTCTTTCTTATAAAAAAAAGAGATGACTTTGGGATGTGTTATCTAGTTATTTGAGTGGAAAATACTGATGAGACTGATAGATACATAATTTTGGTCAACAACAACATAGCCTTTTAGTCCGAAGCAAGTTGGGGTAGGCCGGTAGGCTAAGATCCATAATTTTGGTAAAATGTAAATAAAATCAAGTAATCTTTATGTGTAGTTTGAGTATCTGAATGATGAGTTTTTGGGTTTGCAACCTCAAAAGGTAGATGATACGAGATTTTGATTATCTGCACCATCTTATGTGGAAATTTTGACACCTTCCGTTGTATCAATAACTTATAAGAAAGTGTGGGCTGCCATTATTGTCACTACCATAGTGTTTATCCATGTTATTATTTAGGCTGTGAAATTAGCTTGTTCCCAATTTACAATAAGGTTGATACATCATGCACATGATATTCTGTATTGACTACACAAGTTAGAGAAAAAAGATTTAGCTTTACTCTTTTAATTTTTTTCCTTTAAAAATATTGTTGAACCATCGAACATGCTGACCTCTTGGTCACTGAAACTCAAATCTTAATTATGTGTTTTTGTGATGTTTTTTTTTCTCGAACACGCAGGAGAGCTGTGTATCAATATATTAAGAAGAAAGGTGGGTGAGAAAAAACACCAGATTACACAGGTTTTGTTTTATTTGTAGAGAGAAAAAACAAGCTGTAAAAGAAACCCCCCATACACACACTGTCAATCTATTACCCTAAACATAATTGTCCAGACCCAAGACCAGAACTGACTATCCTAAACAGCTGGTAACTGGGCGAGCATGTGAGTAACTCCTTGAGCTCCAGCAATTCTCCACAAGTGCAGCACCTCCCTGATGGAAGAAAACTTCATTCAGGTTTGGCAGTACTCCATCAAAAACACACCGGTTGCGGTGATTCCACAGCGACCATGCCACCAAGATTATATTGAGTTAAGCCCCATTTTTATCGGGCCATCCACCCTGCCGTTCACATTTTCCCACCAATCATCCAAGGAGTTTTCACCAGGATTCGGGGCTAAAGCCTGCAGACCGAGCCCTTGCAGAGCACTGAACCACACCTGTCGTGCGAAAACACAATGTAGCAGCAAATGATTTATTGTCTCCTCTTCTTGATCACAAAAAAGGCAGTGTTCAGGATAGAGGCAATCCCTTTCTAGCGAGTCGATTGGCCATCACCTATCATGTGCGACTAGCCACATGAAGAATTTACATTTTCCAGGGGCCCAACTTTTCCAGATCCGTTCCCATGGTCTGAACTGCACAGTGTTTTTGTGATGTTGTAGCCTAGCTGATACAAGTGAGTTGAGCCTATTTGGGCATTCTTGAGCTTGTATCATTGAGTTCACCTGACTGCCTGAGCATAGTTTAATTTGAACTATTCTGCTGATATCCTGTGACCTCTCGAGTAGTATTGGACCCAAAGATCTGTAGGGGGATTCCAGTTGTTTTCTTTATTTTTCTACAGCATGGCTGCATGGATATGTCTTCAGGAACATGAATTGCTAGTTGGAATTTTGATTCAGGCAATCACGGAATAATTTAGCAATATACTCGAATTTAGCAGTGCTTTGTAAGGCCATCTTTGTTGATGCTTGCTGGGTATCCTCAACTCTGGAACTGGAACACCTGCTTTGGCTTTGCTAATTAATGGTGACATACTGACATGTCTGAAAGTCATTTGTCATGGGGAGCTATGGTGATTAGCAAACACGGCTTGAACGAAACATTTCTTTTCTGTTATCATAAACCATCTGCCCATGGTCTGTGCTATTGGTATTTGCATTGCTTGATCTCCTTCGCCTCTACTTTGAATGGTTGTGACTTTCTCTGTTCTACTTTGTATTTCAGTTGCTGAGAATATTCCAGACAATACTTTTAGTTTTTGTGCAGAGGTATTAAGTTTTAGAGCAAGATCGTGTCCAGCATAGGTGGTGCTGGCACTACATTCTTAAGATTTGGCTATGATATTGTATTTCTTGCTGTGACCTTTTGTGACAAGCAGTTTGGGCACTAGGCATTTTGATTTTCTACGCTGCTCCTTTGGGTCCGGCAGTACATAGATAATAACATAGCGAATCAATAGTTGATGATGCTTCACAGCTGAAGTGAAAATGAATCATTTGTCCCTTTGAACAGGTCGAAGCCAAGCCTTGCATCCGTTGTGGCTTGCATGATGCCCTTCATGCTGGGGGTCTGCTTCCTGTGCCCTTCGATGGACTGCCTCTGGCACAAGTACCATTACTGCCCCAGCTGTGGGGGAAAGGTTCCCCATCTCCACACTCATCATGCTCTGTTTTCTCTTATACAATTTTGCTTCCAGGGTTTTTCATCCATCATCTTGTGCTGCACTATGCAGGTGGGTGAGTTCAGGAAGTCCGACCCGTGCCTTGTGGTCGATGCACCCCGGTGGTCCGAGTCAAGCTTCGCGGTGCCTGCATAGCGCACATACACCACTTGCGACTATACACCATTACCTCTAAATGAGCCGGTGCATTGCCGTTGTTCTTGTGTAGCCTGTACATAAAAAGATGTCACTTGCTTGTTTCATGTTGTATATCCTGTAAGGAACTGCCGTTGCTCTCTAGTCTCATACTAACTGAATGTTTCGTTTCTTTTTGAATGTCGTTTCTTTTGGAACAGAATAAATATGTTACTCTTATAAGTCCGTGATTGACGCTACGCGTGTAATATGAGATCCATCTACAGCGATCAATTGGCCACAGATTTTGTGCTGCAGTGACAGTTTGACCGTGAAGTTTACCGCAAGATTGTTTTGCCTATGATGTGGACAAGCCTGGGGCGCCCCAGCCTGCTCTAGTGCTGTGTGGCCATAGAATAGGGTCTGCACACTGCACGGTCTGCCGCTGACAGTAGCGCTGTATCCACTGTCAGTATGTAGGGCTGGATCGTGGTGGGGTGGGGGTGGGGGACGAGGCTGACAGTAGCGTGCGCTGTATCCACTGTCAGCATGCTTTGACTGCTATCTATGAAGTACACATGTAAAGATGGAAATGAATTGGATTCACATGGAATCGGATTCAGGTAATACTTTTTATCATATTTTTACTCGAATACGAATACAAAATGGATGTCTCGAATTCGGAAATGCATTCGGATATTTACTTGATTTGGAAGATAACTAATTTTCTTTATTGATAATTTATACAAATCATGTAAAGACTAAAGTATTACTACATCCGTCCTTAAATATATGACGTTTAGGACAAGTAAAATGAACTAAATAACTTGTCCTAAACGTCATATATTTAAGAAGGGAGGGAGTAGTACATAACAGAGATGACTCATTAAAAATATCACATTTATCTATTTTTATCTATATACATTTATCAAACAAATAATAAAAAATACATGAAAATATTTTCATCAATACATAAATAAACTAGAGTAATTAAAATTAAACTTTATATTAATGTATTTTTATTTTTATTATTAAAATTAAGGATATTGGTCATTAAATTTAAATATAACTTTAAAATTGTTTTATGAATGCAATATTTTTAATATTAAAATTAATGACATAATCATTAGTATGGATTTTTTTTCCAATTATACACTATCATTATTAGTATTCTATTGAACATAATTTGCCATTAGTTATAGAGATAACTTACAGTTTTATATAGTCGAATACAGATAGTGTCGGATATTGCCGAATACGGATGAAATCAAATAGAGAAAAAATCGATAAAAACGAATTCGGATGTATCCACTTTATTACCACATTTAAATTCGAATACGGATACGGATACGGATATCCATATTTATATTTTAACGGGTACGGATATCGGATAATTTAGATTCCATTCATATTTCCATCCCTGTTCACATGACTCTAACTAGATGCTAGCCACCATGGGTTTTTGGGTCCAAAGAAGGCTTTGGCTGAGTTTCATGAGAGAGTTTTATGTATTAAATTTGACTGATGTGGTCATGAGAGAGAATGAGAGTTTCATGGATGTGAGGAGAGTTTCATCCTCAACTAGCACGGTTACCTAGTTTTCAATCTAATAAGTAATTGTGCAATGAAATTTGCACTGAGACTGGACTAAGACTAGTCTAAGTGGAGAGAGTCATAACACAGTTGCCAAGACGGTAAACTTGAGAAGGATAATAGTGATGACACTCCTCTCTCATTCCATGACACTCCTATTTCCTCTTAAATTTGCTACTATAGCATGATATTTAATGTTCACGACTGCCTAAACTACAACAAATTATTGGTTTCTGGTGCACCAATGCGTCATTACGGACGGAAGGCTTCCAATCAAACTGAGCTTTGCCGAACTGCCAAATGCTCCATTAACCAGTGGTCCGTCGGCTGCCTCAGTTGACCAGGCGTTGGCAATGGAACTTATTTCTATCAAGAAAAAATAATTTGTGGCATGGAAATGATGCTGTTAGGTGGGTAATACTCCATGTAGTTTATTAAATGAATCTATGTTTGATACATTAGTTAATGATCACATTGAAAAGTATCCGCAGGAAAAAAAAAAGAGTCCTCTAGATGGAGGATCTAAACCGATGCTTAAAATTGTAGACAGCCTTGTCAATCTGTCACCAGACATCTATCAAAAAAGCACCTTTATTTTACTTGTGTTGCTTAGGTGGTCTGTATTTGAAGACTAATTAAGCATTGTCGGGTGGGGTTCCCCTCCCCCACTGGCCATCAAACCTTAGGTTCTAACATGTCTCGATGCGGCTATTTATTCTGCGGTGCATGTGTGCTTTGTTGATGGTGATGTGTCTTTTGTTGAATGTGTTAATCTCGAGAACCCCCAGCCTACCTAGAAATTTTCTTGTATACAATTGTATTCGTGCATGTGGCTGTATGTGTGTCGTGTTTGTTGAAGGATTTTTTATTTTTACAAACGGTAGTCTAATTGTCTAAACACATAACACCAGGGAAGACACATGTCGAACCTATCAGGTCCAAACCAACTTCTCCATGCAACTGTGCAGACTTCATTTATATAATTGTATTCGTGTGTGTGGTTGTATGTGTGTCGTGCTTGTTGAAGAATTTATTATTATTTATTTTACAAACGGGAGTGTAAACACATACTATCTCCGTCCTTAAATACATGACGTTTATGACAAGCAATTTAGTTAAAAAATGAATTAAATTACTTATTCTAAACATCATTTATTTAAGAACGGATGGAGTAACACCAATGCTTAAGGGAAGACATGTCATCAAGCGCTCCAAGTGTAGCTTCTCTACAATGCAACGGAGTGGGTCTTGAAGAAGTTCACCTTATTATTACTGTAGTAATTGAAGCACCTTGTCCTCCCTATAATAAGCACCTCTATTTTTGTTTGCTCGAATGGTCTGCAGTTGAGGACTAACGAAGCACCGTCTTGGTAGCTAGCGCTGTTTGCATATGCCTGCAGAAAGCCGCAACTAATTCCTCCGGTCCGATCCGGTCAAAATTAGATGGCGTTTAAATCGGATGGCTGCTTTGACAAGCGAGCGATTAGTTGATTCCTACTGTCTGAAATGTCAACTACTATATCTGATCGATCGGAGGCTAATAATTAAGTAAATCCACAGTTTAATTTCTTCCTCCCATTCCTTACAAGGCTCACACATTGCGTGAGCAATAACCCAAAAACTTGTGAATCGCGCGAAGCTACTACCAGTACCACCGAACGGCGAGACTTTTATTGCCAATCGCCCAATAATAATCTATAGTGGCGCTTCAAAAACGAGTGATTGTTCAACGGATTTGGCAGCCCGCGACCCCGCATCCCCCGCCCGGGTGAAGTGAATGATTTTAGCTGCGGCCTTGACATTTTGACGAGACAAAGAGGGTGTTGGATCCTTTAGTCACCGGACTAAAGTTTAGTTAGATTAAAAAATTTTAGTCACCTCCTATTTGGAGAGTGACTAAAAATAGTCGGTACTAAATGGTTCTCTCCCTCCCTCCTACTTCTCTCTCCTCTCCTCTCCTCTCTCTTTCTCTCTTCTCTCTCAATAAATGCAAAGATAGAGTTTTAGTCACCAAAAGTTGGGTACCCCTGACTAGAGACTAGACTAGTTTTAATCACCCTTTAGTCAGGAGTATTTGGAGATTTAGTCCTCTAAGGTGACTAAAACTAATCTCTAGTCTCTAGTCAGGTGAGATCCAAACACGCCAAAGTCTTTTCTTCGTTTCCTTTTCATAGGAGAGGAGGGAGGGCCGGGGGAAAGAAGGGAAGAATCAAGAAGATCCCACGATTGGGCCGGGGGAATATCCGATCGAAATCCGTTTCGTGATCTCCTAGGGGTCTGTTTAGTTGGCGAACTGAAAATTTTGGGTCCCCTTTCAAGGTCTATTAGGAGTATTAAACGTAGATTATTTACAAAACTAATTACATGAATGGACTGGAAATTGCGAGACGAATCCATTAAGTCTAATTAATCCGTCATTAGAGATTGTTTACTGTAGCATGACGTTGTCTAATCATGACATAATTAGGCTCGTTAGATTCGTCTCGAAAATTAGGGTAGGGGTCGTGGAATGAGTTTTGTCATTACTCTACATTTAATACTCCGAATTAGTGGAAAGAAGATTAATATGACGGGTTGTTGGTGAAAATTTTGAGAAGTAAACAGACCCCAGGCCGGAGCACCTTTTTGATCGATCGGCCGCCACACGCCATCGGGCATCGGCTCCTTCAATTCGATCCGTCAACAACAACAGATGGGCAAAAACGGAAGACGCAAAAAAAAATCCAGAAAAAGTCTGTCATGCATCCCAGCTGGATTGGACCAGCTCAGCAGTTACGTGGGCACGCAACTGCATGGCAGGCAGGCAGGGGGGGGGGGCGTCGCGCGCGCCCGCCGGCACCTGGCCCTGGCCCACCTTTTGACCGCGTGGAAATAGATGATCCGATCCGGGCCGTCGATCGGTCAGCGGTCAAACCTCAGCGCGTTCGACTTGGACGAGGACCTGATCACGCCGGGCTCGTGCCGCGCTGCGTGCTGACGCACGCAAACGGCCTGAGGAAAGCGTTGGAACGGGAGCTGAGATCAGTCGTCGCGTCCGGATCGGATATCTTCCAAGGAAAGCGGTGGGTGGGTCGATCCTGCATGCATCGGCGGCGTCACGAAATGGCGGTTTCTCCTTCACTCGATCCAGCCACCACCCGCGTTCAGAATCTATGTAGTCCAGCGCAATTATATTTATTTACTCCTCTCCATTTCAAAATGTAATTTATTTTGACTTCAGATGCGTACAAACACTTATCTTTACCTAATAGGAGTATTAAAGCAAGAAATTGATCCGATCCTGCCCTTAATCTTTGTATACGTCGCAAAGAACCGGAGAAAACCGTGACCATCTCCCCTGAACTGGCCCGCGAGTCAGAACGGGGAAAACCAGCCTCTTTAAACAGGAGGAGGGTAGGAATTGCACCGGTGGGGATTCAAACACAAGAGTAGACCTCCCTGTTCCCAGGAAGGGCCCTTAGACCATCTCCAGCAGCATCTGCAAGCCGGTCTGCAGCTGCAAAATGCAGAACGAAAGGGCACTGTGGCGCCTCCAGCAGTCGCTGCAACGCGTGCTTCATTTTGCAGGCGGCCCTCTCCCGTGCTGCATTCCTGGGGTGGCCCTCTCCCGTCTGCATTCCAACCGCAGGCCCCCTCCTCGCACCACTCGCCCTCCCCCTCCCCCTCCTCGCACCGCTCGCCCTCCACCTCCCCCGCCGGCTGCCTCCTCCTCCCCTGCCAGCCGCCTTCTCCTCCCTTGTGGCCCTCTCTCTCTCCCTCTGCGGTCGCGGGCAGGCTGGATCTGCGGTCGTTCCTCTCCCTTTCCCTCTCTCCCTCCGGATGGGCGAATCTCGGCGTGGCTTCCCGCGGTGGTGCGGAGGCGGAGCAGGCCGGCGACCTCCTCCTCGAGCGGCGTCGGGGGCGGATCTCGACGCTGCCTTCTCCTCCTCCAGCCTCTCCGCGGCGTCGCGGAGGCGGATCTCACCGGCCGCCTTCTCCTCCCCCGCCGGCTGCGTCCTCCTCTCTCTGCTACCAGATCCGGGCGGCGGCGATGATGAAGGTCGCCGCAGTTGGCGCCGGCCTGGCTCCCGAGTGGCGGCCCTCCACGGATTACCGCCTCCTCGGGGCCACCCCTCTCCCCGCCCCCGCGAGTGCCCGTGTCGCCCTCGGGCGAGCGCCGGTGCTGCGGCGGCGGGTGGGTTGGGGTTGGGGACCGTGGCGGCGGGATCTGCGGCGGGTCGTGGTCGGGCAGCGCGGGATCTGAGCCGGCCGTCTTTCTCCCTCTCTCCCGGTCAGCCCTCTCCCTCTCTGCGGCGGCTCCCCTCGCGCGCGGGAGCCAACTGCCGGAGCAGATGCGCGATGAGGATGCGCGAGCTGCTGGAGTGCCCAACTTTTTTTAGCACTGTTTCTTTCTCTCCCCCTTCTGCAGAGAGCATGTTTGAAGATGAAGATCCACATCCTTGCTGGAGATGGTCTTACAACCTGAGCTAAATTAGTTAGTTTGGAGATCCAGATTTGATTTGTTTTAAACGGATGTAAGTGGATGGAGGACCTATAATACATATTAATTACCATCATCTGTCACGCGTGGCAGTATTTTTTTGTTACCATGGTATAAAAATGTTATTGCTTGCAAAGAACGTATGCGCATCTATACCTTAGCAGTCATGTTCTCGAAACATTTGGGAACAAGGAACGAGAACGTGAGATGTGGAATGTCACTTTGAGAAACTATGAAACAAAATGGGCATACCTCTTCAGTATGTTCCTAATGAAGATGGAACGTGTTCCATGTATGATTGGAACGATGTTCCCGGAACGTGGAACACGTTCCAAATTATTTGAGTTGATAAAAAAGAAATAACACACATTTATTATCAAATTCTAACTAGATGGCAGTCTAGAACTCTTGATATGGTTACTAAATTAATAGAATAACAAGTCTTTTGAGGTTTTAGACATGGATCTTTGATTCGTTGGACTGTAAGATGTTGTCATAGTATTGTTTCGGTCTTGTTTTGCCGCCCATGTTCCAACTGCAGCAGAACACATTCCACCAGATTTTGGGACGATGTTCTCGATCGTTCCCGTTCCTCATTTCGGAACGCGGAACGTGGCCACATTCCAGGCTGCTAAGATCCATACATGATGTTAATTTTAACTTTAGGTTCTAGCTATATATTTAATTATCATACGTTAGCATCATAGGATCATATGATGCTTTGAAAAGAACAAAATATTTACATTGCATAAAAGTGAAGTTACACATAATGATAGTAATATCATATACTATAATTGCTATTTGCTCTAAGAAAGATCTGCACTAACAGCTCAACCAGCACCAGTGTTTGCTAGATCAAACCATGTTGTATGGGATAATATAGTTTGTATCTGCAAACTCTAGGTAAAATAAAAAAATGTAAAACACGTTTTTTAGTAGAAGGAAATAAGAATTCAAAACTCTATTTATTTTCTAACAAAAGTGCAGATATTAATTGAGTATGATAAAAATATAGAGTAGAATTAAAAAATTCTACTAATTTTAAATACAATTAGTATTGACTGTATCAACGCACGGGCATCTTGCTAGTAAACATAGTCAGAAGATCTATCACTCTAATAGAATCGTGAATATACACTTATATAATAAGTAAGTCGATAACATAATTAATCTTAACAAAGACTATAAAAAAACCAAATTACACATGTTTCATTTATGACATCACAAGTACCAATTATTTTCATTTTCTTTTGACATTGATTTATATTGGTTGTCTCATCTCTATTTTTACTCTGAGGTTTACTCTGAGTTTGGAGAAGTTACCACAAGCATCTCGATGTCAATTAGCTTCCACCCAAGAAAACCATCAGAAACGGACACGTGGAACCAGGAATGAATCTATGATCGAGCTAGGGGAAGCTCTCCTCTCCTTCTTCCTTCAGCCTCTCCTTCTCTTCTTCCTCCTCCTCAAATTTGCAGAGGGGCTTAGGGCGTATCCAATGTGGAGACAGAACCTGGTCCTATGCCTTTGTACCCTGCTCCTACACATTGTGCCACCAGTCCTATGTCAAAAAAATCCAAGACCCGGCTCCATGCATAGATGCAGGTCCTATGGAATAAAAAAAATTTCTTTTATGTTCCACCCCGTCCTCTCTCTTTTGCAGTTGTTGTTGTCTCTCTGGTCAGTGGAGGATAGGAGCAGCCTCTCATTTTTAATCAACTGATCTGTTGCATAGGAAGGAGAGGGTTGATCCTTAACATTGCATGAGAAACATCAAGCAACATCAAATCAATGTGGGGCCCACCTTAGGACTAGGTGTGGTACCATGCACCTGTGACGCTCTTAGAGAGGGCTCCATTGAATTCGAGACGATAGGGAAGGCTCAGGCCTATTACTCCCGCCCCACTGTCAGATCCATCCCTACATGGAACTATGTGCGCTCAATTCCAGTACTTTTATGGGACTCTAGTTTTGCTTTAGTGTCATAAATGGTGTTGCAAAGTACTATTTTGTGAGAAGAAAAATCACCGGCCGATCAATTTTGTTTGCTTTGAATAAAACTAGTAAAGTGCACGTGCGGCACGCACGTGTAGTAAAATGAATTTTGTCGCACGTGTAGTAAAAGAATTTGTAGACGAAACTAATAATTAATTTTTTTCAAGATGGATTTCTAAAAATATATATAATTCAGTAAAAATGTATTGATAAATAATAAGCATTTTGGTTATGTTTTAAAAATCAATTAAATAATAAATGTGTAGTTATAGTAAGATATACACACGTGTTAAGGTTATGTTTAAGAATCTACTTTCTCCTCTCCAAATTGCAGACCGTTTGGACATTTCAAGGTTCAAAATTTTTGTTATACATCTAGATATATACTTATGTCTAGATACATAATAATAACTATGAATCTAAGTTTGTCAAAACAACCTGCAATTGGGAACGAAGGGAGTAATAAACAATTATTTTGGTGTAAGTAACCAAACAATATGGCATCACATTAAAGTTGTTCAATAACAAAAAAAAAGCATGCACAATTGTTTTCATCCACTTCAAATTTTAGTAAATTAAGAATTCCAGCTACTGTTTTAATTTCAAACCGATGCCAGAAAACATTGTTGAGCTGGTGACTGTAAGCTATTTGTTCCAAATTTGAACCATAACGTAGCTTTACACAAATGTTACCAAATCACATGCGTAACTGCTTGTTTTCGTTACTACGAGAGTAACAATCTAGCAGTAAACACAACATGAGTAGATGAAAAACATTGCATCAATTCATCTGAAACCACATGCATTTGAAGCCCACAAAGAAAGTAGTATGCACATAAAAGGTTGTATTGTAACTTGAAAGTGGCAAATCTGCATCCATACTATCATAGTGATGTCCCAACTTCATTGACAGTTTTCTTGTTCGCACCCGAAATTGGCACAAGGCCGATCAGACTGGACGCCACCGGTCAGACCAGTGTACCCGGGCGGTCTGATCGGTCAGGTCCTATAGCCGATCTGGCAACGGCCACACCGGTCTGATCCGGCAACGGCCACACCGGTCTGACTGATGAGCCTGACCGGTCTGACCGGTGGATCCCGAGTCCGAGTAGAATCAAGGAGTTCTGGTTGTTTTCGAGTTGTAAAGAACTTCTTTGCGGGGCAAGACCTTCCCACCCTATATATATAAAGGGCCACGGCCGGTTGAGGACCTATCACCCAATCGATCATATTGTTTTACAACTTTTGTCTCTCAAAGCCTAGCTTTTCCAACCCCTTTGCTTTCCTTGTTTGTCTCGACCACGATCAAGGACGTTCTGAGTGGTCTGCCGATCTCAGAGCAACCCTAGGTGCGCCACCTCCGATGGGGTCCCTCCCGAGGTGGTGCTCGTAGGCTTTCACCGGCACCCCGACGTACACCGGTCAGACCGGTGTACTTGACCGGTCAGACCGGTCAAGACAGGAGCTCCGGCGAGTTCAGTTTTCTGCTGCAGCGCAATCTAGCGCTCTCGTGTTGTTGGCTGAGAAAGCGTCAACAAATTGGCGACTCCGCTGGGGAAGAAAGATCTGGTTTTTAAAGACTGTTCAATCTAACCTAGCCTAATGGGTTCTCGTTGCGACCTCGACATGAACAACATCGTCACGGCTTCCATGGAGGATCTCTCTCTGGAGGAGCAACAGAAGTTCAAGGCATTGCAAGAGTACATGCAGGTACCATTCCTCGCAGGCATCAAGAAGGATCATCATGGCAAGGTGGCAAGATTGAAGGAATTCAAGCTGCTGGCGATCAAGCTAAACGACAATACGGTTGAGGTAATAACCACTGTAAGCAAACCACCTTCTACTTCATCTCCTCAGAAGTTTATTGCTGATAGTGATGGATTGCTTGCATCTTATATTGCTCGTTTAGAATGTTTAGAAGATCTTGAAAAAGATAGGAACATTACTGGTTTTAATAACAATGAAACTAATAGTAGTGGTCCTAAAATTAATACTAGTAAGGGGATTCATCCTAGCTTAGCATCTTTGCCTATTACTAATAACATGAATTATTAGTATGGCATGCCACATGATCCCATTGGTCAAACCCTACCATTTCAACCGTTCAGGCCAAATATGGCTGCACCGGTCGAACCGGTGCAGGATACCGGTCAGACCGGTCAGACCAGTGCACTGGATCTTGTGCTTCAAAAGCCTGAGCCAATTTCTGTCGTGCTAAACTTTTCTAATATATTTGGTAATCCTGGACCATATTATAGTACGACTGTTAATCCAATGGCTCAGAAAAATATAATTCCTGATGATGTTTATGAGAGTTATAGGCTTGCTCATGCTAAGATGTCTCCCTATTTAAATAAGATGAATATGGTGAATCCAGCTCCACAACAGCCAAATATACCTAAATGGGTGGAATTTAGTAAATTTAAGGAAGATTTGACTAATGTGGTAAAAACTAAACTTGGTGTTGATATTGGTAATACAAATTTGTATCAAAAACCATATGATCCTAAGTTTGATAATTTCCCTCTCCCACGTGGTTGGCGTGTGCCTGATTTGATTAAATTTAGTGGTGATGATGACCGAACCACGTGGGAACACATTAGTCAATACACAGCTCAACTAGGCGAAGCATGTGCTTTTAATGCTTTGAAAGTGTGTTTATTTTCTTTATCTTTGACTGGCACTGCTTTTGCTTGGTTCTCATCGCTTGCTCCTGGTTCTATTATATCTTGGGATATGTTAGAACGTAAATTTCATGATCACTTCTATAGTGGGAGCTTGCAATTAAAATTGACAGATTTAACATCAGTTAGGCGAGGAAGAGATGAAAATGTCTCTTCTTACATTAAAAGGTTTAAAGAAACCAAAAACCGTTGCTTTAATTTGTCAATTACTGATATGTATCTTGCTGACATTTGCTTAAAAGGTTTAAGATCTGCTATTAGAGATAGAATAGAAGGTTCAAATTTTCTTTCGGCTGCACAAGTTCAAGTTAGAGCTTTAATTGTTGAAAACCGATTGAATAAAGAGAAAGATAATTTTAAATCACGTCGTTCAAATGTGCATCATATTGATTATGATTCTGATAGCTCGAGCAACAGTGATAAAGAAGTTTATGCTGCTGAATTTATTTGGCCCTCTAAGGAAAAATCTTATTCTTGTTCATCTCTTAAGCCGGCTAGTAAAGGTCGGCAAGAAGAAGTAAAATTTACTTTTGATGTTTCTAAGTGCGATCGTATATTTGATGAATTGCTTAAATCTAGAAACATTAAATTGACTCATACTTTACCTCCACTTGATGAATTGAAAAGGCATGCATATTGCAAGTTTCATAATTCTTATTCTCATGCTACTAATGATTGCAATGTGTTTCGTCGACAGGCTCAATCGGCCATAAATTAAGGCCATTTGACGTTTCTTGAGATGCAAGTGCATAAGACTCCTTTTCCTATCAACACCTTGGAATTCAACAGCCCAAGGTATTGGTTCGGCCAAGTCAAGCTGAAGCAACTAAGGGCAAAAATGTGGTGATCGGGGAAGCTAAGCCCGATTTGAGAGGAAAAGAGCTGGTCCGAGAAGTTGCTTATGAGAAGACCTCGATGGCAAGGAAACTTTCAAGGTTACTGTTAGAGCCTTTGGACATGAGGGGCAAGGGTCGTCCACACCCGTCGAGCAGCGACCGTCTGAGCCTGATCAGGCCAGACCGGTCAGATCGGTGGTGGTGACCGGTCAAACCGGTGCGCCCCAGGGCCATCCGAGGATGATCAAACCGAGTCGTCCGGAGATTGGTAACTGGAAGCTTAATGTAGCAAAGAATCAGGGGAGTGGCCCTAAGCCAAAGGTCACTTTCGATATGCTATTTGACAAGTATTCCAAGCAAAAGGCCGTTACAAGTGACCAGTCATTACAAAAAGGATGAGGTCACCTACACATCAAGGAGGGTCATCTTCACCTCCAAGAGTTGCTACAAGGTTCAAGGGTGAATCATCTCAGCAAAGGCAGCACTTTACTCCGTCATGGGTGCCATCAAGTTCAAATCCACCTCGCCCAATTTATGATGATAATGGAGTTATGTGGGTGTCTTTCCAACAAGCTTTTCATCCTAGATGGGGAGAACTAAGATCAGTTATGGACAGGATTTCCAGGCTGTTCCAGGACCGATTGGCACCTCGCCATTCTGGTCAGGGGTACTGGACCCCACCGGTCAGACCGGTGCAGCCCAAAGGTCAGACCAGTGCTCCCAGGAAGTTTGTGTCGTCTCCTATGAAGCAAGTTTACAAGCCAAAGCAGAAGGAGGAGGTGCAGAAGATGGATATCGACTCAGAAAGGACTACGAGCAGAGACATCATTCATATTGGGTCGATGGATGTTCCCATTGAAAATGGTGGCAAAAGACCGATTGTTCCAAACAATAAGGTTGTGAAACCAATTCTAGGGGCATCTACTGTTGTTAATGACCATGAGGCCAGCAGGAGTGGTTCTAACTCCAAGTATTTCTTACCAAGGTGGTGTCCTCCCAGATTGACTCGCACGCAAAGGAGGAAGCTTCAACGCTTGAGGTTTAATGAAAACAAGGAGAAAGAGCTGGAGAAACAGAGGGATGAGACATTCAACCAGTACTGACCCATGGTACCACAAGGCAAAGAATGGAGGATCAAGACCAGCTCCCAGGCACCACCGGTCAGACTGGTGGAGGTGATGATCAGACCGATCACACCGGTCAGACCGGTGGCCGTCGACGGTCAGACCGAGGACCCAGAGGTGCCACCCGGTTTTTCTTTCTCAACTTCTATGGTTTGTGATGACAAGCTTACATTGGCACCTGCACCAAAAGACGATGAGGAGCTTGTTGATTATGGTTCTTCGCCCGAGCACATGAATTTGGATATTAATGTGATTCATATGTCTATGGATGGATTCTTGCTTTCGGAGGAGGACATCGTGCATCTCGACTTTGGGCCAAAGGAGGCTATCTTCTAGAAGCCTAAAGCTACAGAAAATCATCTGAAGGCTTTGTACATGAAGGGTCACATCAATGGGAAGTCTATATCTTGCATGTTGGTGGATGGAGAAGCGATTGTCAACTTTATGCCGTATTCTCTATTCAAGAAGCTAGGAGGTTCAGATGAGGAGCTAATCAAGACCAACATGACCGTCAGCGGTGTGGGAGGAGGCAAGCCTATGGGAGCTAAAGGCGTCGTCTCTATGGAGCTCACCATTGGGAGCAAGATGTTGGCTACGGCTTTCTTCGTCGCAGAGGCACAAGGTAATTTCTGTTTAATCCTTGGCCATGATTGGATTCATGCAAATCAATGTGTTCCATCTACCTTGCATCAATGCTTAATTCAATGGGTAGGCGACGAAGTAGAAGTTGTGCATAGTGATACTACGGCTTATGTTGCAGTTGTTGATAGTGTTTCTTTGCATGATCATGAGAATCTTAAGTGCTTAACTGGTTTAGATTTATCTGGTTGTGAGATCATTGATAGAACTAAAGGTGGTTTTGTTGCTGCTGTATTAAAGCCTATGGATGATTAGGCTACACCATCTCTTAAGATTTGATGGATGTCAATCTAGAATGGTTACAGCGGAGGCGTGAGCACTATCAGGCGCATAAGAACGATATGTGTGAGGCCATCAAAGATTTTGATGATTTGAGCAAGTTAGAACAAGGGTTTACGTTGGCTGATCCTTTAGAAGAGGTAGATATTGGTGATGGCACTGTACCTAGGCCGACATTTGTAAACAAGAATTTTGATCATTTGTTTAAATCTGAGTTAATAAAGTTATTAAAGGAGTATGTCGATTGTTTTGCATGGAGTTATAATGAAATGCCTAGTTTAATTCGAGATTGAGTAGAGCATCATTTACCTATTAAACCTGGTTTTAGGCCTTATAAACAACCTCGTAGAAACTTTAATCCTGACATTTATGACCGAGTGAAAGAGGAAGTCAATCGGTTGTTGGATGCTAAGTTTATTAGGCCTTATCGATATGCTGATTGGATCTCTAGTATTGTGCCTGTTGAGAAAAAAGGAACAAAAAAGCTTCGTGTTTGCATTGACTTTAGAGATCTTAATAAAGCTACTCCTAAAGATGAATATCATATGCCTATAGCTGATTTTCTTGTTAATACTGCATCCGGACATAGAATTTTTAGCTTTCTTGATGGTAATGCTGGTTATAATCAAATTTTTATGGCTGAAGAGGATATATCCAAAATGACCTTCATATGTCCGGGTTTTGTTGGATTGTTTGTGGGTGGTCATGACCTTTGGATTAAAAAATGCGGGCGCTACTTACCAAAGGGCTATGAATTTGATCTTTCATGATTTACTTGGCATCATAGAAGTTTATATCGATGACATTGTTATCAAATCGGCTGGAGTAGATTCTCATTTAGCTGATTTAAGACTTGCATTTGAAAGAATGAGTCGATATAAATTGAAAATGAATCCACTCAAATGTGCTTTTGGTGTATCGGTTGGAAAATTATTTGGTTTTGTTGTACATGAGAAAGGCATAGAGATAGATCCTAAGAAGATTGAAGCTATTAAAAATGTAAAGGCTCCCGCTTGCAAGAAGGATTTGCAAAAGTTCTTGGGCAAGGTAAATTACTTGAGGAGGTTTATTTGTAACTTGTCTGGGAAGGTAAATGCTTTTACTCCTTTACTTCGGTTGAAAAATGATGTTGATTTTACTTAGGGGGCAAAACAACAAGAGGCATTCCACAAACTTTGACTACAGATCAAGGGACTTCGTTTGTATCAAAAGAGGTGCGTGAGTTTATCAATTCCTATTGTATTAAAGTACTCAATTCATCTCCATATTATACCCAAGCAAATGGTCAAGCCGAGTCTAGTAACAAGATTTTGGTGAAGCTCATCAAGAAGAAGATAGAGGACATCCCTAGAAGATGGCATGAGGTACTATCTCAAGCTTTATGGGTGAGGACCAGGTGTGTCCGAGGACCAGTGGAGGGTCGCTCCTTAGTGATGAGTGATTGACAACGTTGTGTGGACTGATGCTTGGCTAAGTGTGCAGGTACAGGTTGCGGCTTGACTCGTGTTGGTGCAGGTGAAGAACAAACGCAAAAGGCCTTAGTCGTGGTGGCCTCCGGGTGATGGAGAGGCAAGTAGGCTTGGTTCGATGGACCCGGTAGCCGATGGGGTCAGTGCGAGCTGTGCAGTGCAAGACTAGCAAGTTGAAGTCATGAACATGGGCCAGTGCAAGGTAGCGGATCGAGGCCGAAGCTTGCACGCGGGGTTTGGTGGTTTGCCCACAAAACCATCGGTGGACGGTTTCTTGGTTTGGGCTGTAAAACCAAGTCCGGAGGCCCGATGCGACGGAGACGGTGATACGGGAGCGTCGGGAAGCTTCGAGGCGGGGCCACGTGGCGTGATTGCGGGGCTTGCGTCGAGGCTAAGCAAGTCCGCGGAAGCGTGTCCGCTCGATGAAGACTTGACCATATTGCCCCTGAGGGATGTGTATCTTCTATTTGAGTTGTAGGGGTAGCGTGGTCATTTGCCTCCTTCGGTGGACATCGTATAAGTAGCGGAGAGGTGGATGGCATCTCTATCTCTTGGACTCTAGGGTTTCCTCCCCCGGTAGATCGCTCTGGACTGCTTCTTTTTCTGCTATTCCATAGGTTAGATTCTTGTATAGACTCTGACCTCTGGATGTATGGAAGCATTCGGCGTTGTGATGATCTCCTAGCTCTTTGTGATTTTCATGTCTTTTTTGAGCTATTTTTGGGGTCTTTCGTTCTTCGCTCGATTCATTGATTTGAGGGCATTTTTCCTCAGATTTCTTTGAGGGGATCATGGGTAGATGCCTTGTGCATCTTTGGGTGTGATCTTGACCCCTCAAACACCGAAAAATACCTTCAATTCGCAAGTTTGGTTGGAGCCCGAGTTCTTGGTGGTGGTTCATGTGATCCGCGATTCCCGGTGTTTTAGTGAGTTAGAGGTTGAGATTTTTGGAGCATAGCTTCCTCTTGTGACGCTTCTCATCTCCCCCAAATCTTGTCTCAAGAGCTCTAGCCGTTTGGGACATCCGGTGATGGAAAGGAGGGGTTGACCTCGCGCGCGTGGCGTTTCTGCTTCTATCCGAGCTTGGCGGACCGTCCGCGGCGGTCCTGCGGACTGTCTGCGAGTGGCGTGTTCTTCGCCTGTTCGTTCGTGTTCTTGCACGCTCGAGTTTTGATTCGTGGTGTTTGAGATCTTTTGTTGGGAAGTGTTTGCCGGATTGTCCGCCAGGTGGGGCCGGACAGTCCGCGAGGTGCTGGACCGTCTGCGGTGCTTGCCCGGACTGTCCGAATTTCCTCGGTGCGCTACTAGAGGCTCGGTGTGCTATTTCGGATTGTCCGTCGTGTCTTCACGGACTGTCCGCGAGTTGCACGGACTGTCCGTCGTACCCATGCGGACTGTCCGCACAGGCCTTCACAGATTTGGCTAAGTCTTTGGATTCTTGTCTTGTGCTTCCGCGCTTTGATTCAAGGCTTGTCTCAAGGACTTGTAGGCTTGTGGGTGCCTAGTCTAGAGCTCCTTTGGTGTGTGCGAGTGATCGGAGTGGCAATCGGGGTATAGGCCGAGTTCATCCTTCAGGAAGAATTTTTATCGGCTCCCATTCACTTCCCCCCCCTCTCTGGTCGCCTATTCGGTCCTTCAATTGGTATCAGAGCCGGTTACGGATCTTCGTGATTCTAACCAGTCTAAGATCCAAAGATGGGTGACTACGGTAAGGGGTCGGGTCCTCCGCACTTCGATGGCAAGAATTACCCGATGTGGGAGAGGCGCATGGGTGCGTTTTTGCGTGGGAAGGGGACTCTGATTTGGGATGTGACTCAAAATCTGAACTATGTCATTCCAGACAGTTTCCTTCTTCCAGGATCGCAGGACATGTTTGAGGCCAACAGCAAGGCTGTTGATTACTTGTTCTGTGCCTCGGAGTTCGAGCGAGTGTACGGAGAGAATGTGGCCGAAAAGATATGGCGTAAGCTTAGGAATGCACATGTTGGCAATGCTCAGGTGCAAGCTCATTTGTTTTCCACTTACCGGAGAGAGTACGAGAACTTCACTCATCTCCCCGGTGAGTCAACTGATGTGATGTTTCAGCGCTTCACCAGCATAGTGAACAACATGAGGGCCAATGTGACAGTGCTCTCATACATGGATCATGATCAAGCTATCAAGCTTTTGCATGCATTGGATAGGTCTGTGTGGAGTGCCAAGGTCGAGGCCATTGAGGAGTCGAGCATGTATGACACCTTGACGCTGGATGAGCTGTTCTCTAAGCTCAGGTCTTCGGAGGTTGATCGTGGCTTGAGAGCCAAGAGTGAGAGCCCCACTGATCCTCATAGTTTGGCTTTTGTCTCAGGATCGAGGACTAATGCTAACTCTGCTGCTTTTTCTTTGTCCTATCTTGTGTCTATGCCAGATGAGGACTTTGAGGTGCTAAGCGAGGAGGATCTCACCTTGTTGAGCAAGAGGTTTGGGTGGATGTACGAGAATTGCAAGAACTCGAGGAGAAGCTCGGGGATGTGCTATCGGTGCGGGAAGCACGGGCACTTCATTGCCGAATGCCCTGAAGCCATGGAGATCAAGAACGACTACAAGGGCAAGCCCAAGCACGACTACAACAAGCACCGCTCCTGGAACGACTACAAGGACAAGCGCAAGGACAAGGGCGAGAGAAGGCCAAAGAAGAGCAGCGGGTACAAGAAGAAGACAGCTCGAGCGATGGTTGCCGGAGCGAGTGACATCGACTCCACTTCAAGCGACTCTTCTTCCGGTTCCAGAAGCGATGAAGAGCAAGATCGGCGCAAGGACAAGCGGCACACGGGCAAGAACTTCACCGCCTCAGCTTCGTCGCACAAGGTGGATTTTGCGGCATGGCGCACTCCAAGAAGGGTGGGAAGCACAGCTCGGGGTCAAACTCCGACTCCGACGAGGAGGTACGACATGATCCCAAATTCTTGCTAGAGGAGAATGCTAGGCTGAATGAGTTGCTTGACAACCATGATGATGTGCTTAGGAAGACCAACAAGGAGAAGAGAGAGTTTAGGTCTTTGTTGGGTGATGCTAAGGACAAGATAGTTGAGCTTGATTCTTTGTTTGTTGATACTAGAACTGAGATAGACAATTTGAAAACTGCTCCTGTTGTTTCTGATGAGGTTGATTGTGGTGATTGCAATGTTTTTCTAGCTGACTTGACTGCTCTCAAGGAGAAGCATGCCTCAACTCTTGAGGAACTAGATGTGCTTAGGATTGAGTGTGATGAGTTGAAATCTAGACCTGCTTTGTTAGGTGCTTGCACTTCTTGTCCTGTGTTGGATGCTAGGCTAGATGAATCTCATACCAAGATAGTTTCTCTTGAGGCTGCTTTGAAAGCTCCTATTCCTACATCATGCTCTACCTGTGAAATGCATGCTTTGAAAAACATGGAACTTGCACACTATGTTGATCGTTTGCAGGATGAGAATGATGAGCTAAGGAAATTGATGAGTTGGTTGTCTGGGCATGAGCCACAGTTGAGTTTGATATTGGCTGAGTTTAAGAGGTTTGATGGTCAGGCGTTGGGGGCTGGTAAGAGTGGTGAGAAGAGTGGTGAGGGAGAAGAGAAAGCTGGAGAGATTCCTATCCCACCTCACACTATACCCATGAACAAATATGCACCCAAGCCAAACCACCTCAGAAATAAGCTAGACACAACCCCAGATTCACGAGTATTCCCCCACAAAACAGAAAACTACCAGAAACCCATCAAGTTTGTGAGCACCCAGGGGAATGTCTTTGATGGGAAGTCAGGAGAGAAAGTTGTTGAGAAGCCCACAGAGAAGCCACAGCCTAAGCCACAACTGATTCGCTTCCATTGTGAGTATTGTGGGAGGGATGGGCATAAGGATGAGTTCTGTTTCACAAGGAAGAGGGATGATGGGTTTGCTAAGGAGATGGCAAACAAGGACAGGTACCACCCTTCCCATGGGGTGCTTGAGCCTCATAGAGGGCCTCTACCTAGGGGTGATGGGTTTGGGCGTACGGTTCCCACTCGTGGTGGTGGAGGTGTGTTTCCTCAGAGAGATAGGCGTGTTGGGTTTGGGCGTGGTGAGTTTGCTGGACGTGCTCCTGCTCGTGACCGTTACGAGTTTGGGAGGCACGATCGGAGCTTTGGGTCTCAGATGGACTACGGGCCACATTTTCCCCCTCGTGGTGCGCATACTCCTCCAGTGAGACGTGACAAGTTCTTCGGTGGTAGGCGTGAGAGGGCTCCGCCTAAAGGTTTTGATAGGATGGATTTTGCTAACCCTTCTTTTGAGAAAATGGCTCGACACTGGTTTGACTATTTTTGTACTAACCCTAGTGTTGAGTCGCTTGCTCATTCTCGTCCTCGTTTCTGATTGCAGGTGGGAGGCTTGGAGGACTTTTGGTTGATTGACTCCGGTTGCTCACGTCACATGACCGGAGATCGTGGGTGGTTCTCTAGCCTCACCCCGGTGAGTACGAGGGAGTACATCACTTTCGGGACAATGGGAGGACGAGTGCTTGCTGAAGGTATGGTGAAGGTGAGTAGCAAGGTGACCCTGAAGAGTGTGGCTTTGGTCAAGTCACTTGGTTTTAACCTGTTGTCAGTATCCCAGTTGCTTGACGAAGGTTTTGAGGTTCATTTTAAGTTGGGCGCTTCTCGTGTGCTTGATTCTCGAGGCGATCTTGTCTGTACGATCGTCCCCGAGGGTCAAATCTTTCGTGCCAATTTTTCCTAGTCTGTTGGTCCTCCTCGATGCTTTGTTGCTAGTGTTTCGGCCGAGCTTTGGAAGTGGCATAGGAGGTTAGGACACTTGAGCTTTGAGTTGCTTTCCGGCTTGAGTGGTTTTGACCTTGTCCGAGGATTGCCTATGTTGAAATTCGAGAAGGATTTGGTTTGTGCTTCTTGTCGGCATGGAAAGGTGGTTGCTGCTTCTCACGCCCCTCTGACTGCGGTCATGACCGAGCGACCTTGTGAGCTGTTGCACATGGATTTGGTTGGGCCAGCTCGAGTTCGCTCTACTGGTGGGAAGTGGTATGTTTTAGTTGTGGTTGATGATTTTTCGAGGTACTCTTGGGTTTTCTTTTTGGAGGATAAGAGCGAGACATTTGGCTTTATTCGGGACTTGATCTTGAGGTTGAAGAATGAGAGACATGGTGATGCCATTCGAGCTATACATAGTGACAATGGCACGGAATTCAAGAACTTCCATTTTGATGCCTTTTGCAGTGATCTTGGTCTCGATCATCAGTATTCTTCTCCATACGTCGCTTGCCAGAATGGCGTAGTGGAGTGGAAGAACCGGACCCATTGTGAGATGGCCCGGACAATGCTCGATGAGCATAGGACTCCTAGGCGTTTCTGGGTTGAGGCGGTCAATACCGCTTGCTATGTGTTGAATCGCATTTTCCTTCGTGCTTCCAAGAAGAGGACTTCTTATGAGCTGATGCATGAGCGACAACCCAAGGTGAGTCACTTTAGAGCTTTTGGTTGCAAGTGTTTCATTCTGAAGAAGGGAAAGTTGGATAAGTTTGAGTCTAGATGTTCAGATGCTATCTTTCTCGGTTATGCGATTCACTCTAGAGCATATCATGTGCTCAATCTTGACACTAACCAAATCATGGAGACTTGCGAGGTAACCTTCGACGAGACACAGCCATGTAGCTCTTCTGGTTTTGAGTGTGCAGGTGACGAGGAAATTGGTGCGAAGATCTTTGAGGATGAGAAGGATGGAGATGGAGATGAAGACGATGATGGAGGTGATGCTCCCGTGGCTGATCGTGTACACGCTACTTCCACTACGACGATGACGATCGAGGATGGTCCATCCCCTACACCCACTACGACTGAGGTTGTTCGAGTGGAGGCTGCTGATGAGGGGGATATTGTGTCCAGGCGAGAGGCTCCCCGGCGTGTACAGGTGGATCACCCACCGACGATGATCATAGGTGACCTTCATGAACGCACTACACGGTCGAGGTCAAGGAATACTTCTCACTTGCTCACTCTGCATTTGTTGCTTCGTTTGAGCCCAAAGATATTCGACACGCTTTGTCTGACGAGAATTGGGTGAATTCCATGCATGAGGAGTTGGAGAATTTTGAGAGAAACCAAGTTTTGGTGTTAGTCGATCCACCGCCAAATTACCATCCCATAGGTACCAAGTGGGTGTGGAAGAACAAGGAAGGTGAGAATGGGATGGTTGTGAGAAACAAGTCGAGGTTGGTGGCTCAGGGGTTCAACCAGAAAGAGGGTATAGATTATGAGAAGACATTTGCTCCTGTGGCCCGTTCGGAGGCGATTAGGATCCTTCTAATCTTTACTGTGGCTAAAGGGTTCAAGTGTTCCAAATGGATGTGACGAGTGTTTTCTTGAATGGGGTGATAGAGGAAGAAGTGTATGTGAGGCAACCCCCGGGGTGTGTCCGAGGACCAGTGGAGGATCGCTCCTTAGTGATGAGTGATTGACAACGTTGTGTGGACTGATGCTTGGCTAAGTGTGCAGGTACAGGTTGCGGCTTGACTCGTGTTGGTGCAGGTGAAGAACAAGCGTGAAAGGCCTTAGCCGTGGTGGCCTCCAGGTGATGGAGAGGCAAGTAGGCTTGGTTCGATGGACCTGGTGGCCGATGGGGTCAAGTGCGAGCCGTGCGGTGCAAGACTAGTAAGTTGAAGTCATGAACATGGGCCGGTGCAAGGTAGCGGATCGAGGCTGAAGCTTGCACGCGGGGTTTGGTGGTTTGCCCACAAAACCATCGGTGGACGGTTTCTTGGTTTGGGCCGCAAAACCAAGTCCGGAGGCCTGATGCGACGGAGACGGTGATCCGGGAGCGTCGGGAAGCTTCGAGGCGGGGGGCACGTGGCGTGATCGCGGGGCTTACGTCGAGGCTAAGCAAGTCCGCGGTGGAAGCGTGTCCGCTCAATGAAGACTTGACCATATTGCCCCTGAGGGGTGTGTATCTTCTATTTGAGTTGTAGGGGTAGCGTGGTCATTTGCCTCCTCCGGTGGACATCGTATAAATGGCGGAGAGGTGGATGGCATCTCTCTCTCTTGGACTCTAGGGTTTCCTCCCCTGGTAGATCGCTCTGGACTGCTTCTTTTCTCTGCTATTCCTTAGGCTAGATTCTTGTATAGACTCTGACCTCTGGATGTATGGAAGCATTCGGCGTTGTGATGATCTCCTAGCTCTTTGTGATTTCCGTGTCTTTTTGGAGCTATTTTTGGGGTGTTTCGTTCTTCGCTCGATTCGTTGATTTGAGGGCGTTTTTCCTCAGATTTCTTTGAGGGGATCATGGGTAGATGCCTTGTGCATCTTTGGGTGTGATCTTGACCCCTCAAACGCCGGGAAATCCCTTCGATTCGCAAGTTTGGTTGGAGCCTGAGTTCTTGGTGGTGGTTCATGTGATCTGTGATTCCCGATGTTTTAGTGAGTTAGAGGTCGAGATTTTTGGGGCATAGTTTCCTCTTGTGACACTTCTCATCTCCCCCAAATCTTGTCTCAAGAGCTCTAGCCGTTTGGGAGATCTGATGATGGAAAGGAGGGGTTGACCTCGCGCGCGTGGCGTTTCTGCTTCTGTCCGAGCTTGGCGGACCGTCCGCGGCGGTCCTGCGGACTGTCCGCGAGTGGTGTGTTCTTCGCTTATTCGTTCGTGTTCTTGCACGCTCGAGTTTCGATTCGTGGTGTTTGAGATCTTTTGTTGGGAAGTGTTTGTCGGACTGTCCGCCAGGTGGGGCCGGACTGTCCGCGAGGCGCCGGACCGTCCGCGGTGCTTGCCCGGACTGTCCGAATTTCCTCGGTGCACTACTGGAGGCTCGGTGTGCTATTTCGGACTGTCCGTCGTGTCTTCACGGACTGTCCGCGAGTTGCATGGACTGTCCGCCGTACCCATGCGGACTGTCTGCCCAGGCCTTCGCAGATTTGGCTAAGTCTTTTGATTCTTGTCATGTGCTTCCGCGCTTTGATTCAAGGCTTGTCTTTAGGACTTGTAGGCTTGTGTGTGCCTAGTCTAGAGCTCCTTTGGTGTGTGCGAGTGATCGAAGTGGCAATGGGGGTATAGGCCGAGTTCATCCTTCGGGAAGAATTTTTATCGGCTCTCATTCACTCCCCCCCTCTCTGGTCGCCTATTCGGTACTTCAATGGGCTCATCGTATTTCTAGACATGGTGCTACTTAAGTTACTCCTTATGAGCTTGTGTATGGTCAAGAGGCCGTTTTGCTCGTTGAGGTGAATCTAGGCGCATATAGACTTGCAAAGCAAAATAATCTTGATGTTGGAACGTATAATGCTTTGATGATGGATAATATTGATGAAGTGACCGACAAGCGCTTGGAGGCTTTAGAGGAGATTGAAAAAGACAAAAGACGAGTTGCTAGAGCATATAACAAGAAAGTAAAGGTCAAATCTTTTCAGGTAAGTGATTTGGTTTGGAAAACAATTTTGCCTATTGGGACTAAGAGTAATAAGTTTGGTAAGTGGTCTCCAAGTTGGGAAGGTCCGTATAAGATTGTGAAGGTGTGCTCTGGGAATTCTTACATGGTGGAGACTTTGCAAGGACATCAACTTCCAAGGGCTCTCAACGGGAGGTACTTCAAGAAATTCTACCCAAGTGTTTGGCAAGATGCTTGATAGGACTATGGCCGATTTATGCAAAAAAATGCCCTTAGAATCAAATGGCCGGTGAAATTTGTCGCATCGACCTTAGAAACTATTTTTTAGTACGCAAGCTTTATAAAAAACAGGGGGCATATGTTCGCACCCAAAATTGACACAAGGCCGGTCAGGCTGGACGCCACCGGTCAGACCGGTGTACCCGGGCGGTCTGACCGGTCAGGTCCTGTAGCCGATCCGGCAACGGCCACACCGATCTGACCGGTGAGCCTGACCGGTCTGACCGGTGGACCCCGAGTCCGAGTAGAATCAAGGAGTTCTGGTTGTTTTCGAGTTGTAAAGAACTTACTTGCGGGCAAGACCTCCCCACCCTATAAATATAAAGGGCCACGACCGGTTGAGGACCTATCACCCAATCGATCATACCTTTTTACAACTTTTGTCTCTCAAACCCTAACTTTTCCAACCCCTTTGCTTTCTTTGTTTGTCTCGATGGCGATTAAGGACGTTCTGAGTGGCCTGCCGATCTCAGAGCAACCCTAGGTGCACCACCTTCGACGGGGTCCCTCCCGAGGCGGTGCTCGTAGGCTTTCACCGGCGCCCCGACATACACCGGTCAGACCGGTGTACTTGACAGGTCAGGCCGGTCAAGACAGGAGCTCCGGCGAGTTCAGTTTTCTGCTGCAGCGCAATCTAGCGCTCTCGTGTTGTTGGCCGAGAAAGCGTCAACATTTCTATTTTTGTAAAATCAACTTTATCTCTTGTTCTATGTTTCTCTTCCCTAAAGAAGTCACTTCCATGTTCAATGCAACCTCCAAATCATTTATGCCGGATGAATAATTCTTAAGTGATGTATTTACCATCCCCTTTCTGTACCATGCCTGAAACACAGAAACAGGTGAAATCAAAAGAGTACCCTCCATGTTTTTGTTTAAAATACCAAAACAATGAACTTCAGTATAATCATACGAAACAGAAATGGCATCCCTTAGAATAATTAGGTGAAATGGCCAATGGCCCTGTCACAATCCCTTAGAGACTCTGAATCGGCCTAATTTCTGCATAATTGATAAGAATTAGTAGAATATGTAAACTCTTCAGCCAGCAGGATAGGTTATGTTTTTTTTGAACTAACGGGCACGGAGTGTGCTTATTTCATTGATACAGGAGAGATTTACAGGCCGGGACCCGGCAGAAAAAAACTGTACAGATTACACACGCGCTACTAGGGTCGCAATCCCCTTCGCCCCTGCGGTTATCCACGTCGAAATTTCGCTCTTGATCTTGGCCACGATTGTTGGTATGGGGGACTCATGCCGGTTGAATACCCTGGTATTCCTTTCGATCCAAATCTCCCAGAGGATGAGCAGGGTTAGTGAACGCGTCGCTTTGCGTGGAATGTTGGGAGCCGCTGTAAGATTTGACCACCATTGCAGCACAGACTCGTTGTGCGCCCACTCATCCGGGTGCAGGTTACTTTGGCCGGACCAGTTGGCGATCATGGCCCAAACTCATCTTGTGTAGCGGCATGCGGAAACCAGGTGGTGAGCAGTTTCCATCGTGGTGCGGCAAAGCGGACAAGTGGGGCTGTGGTCCCACTCTCTTCGAGCTAGTCTGTCAGAGGTCCACACCCTATTTTGTAGGATGAGCCATGCAAAGAGTTTGCATTTTGGTGGTGCCCAGGTTTTCCAGATTGTCGCCATCTCCGGGGCCTTTGTGATTCCTGCGAACTGTGCTTTATACGTAGATGCAGTTGTGTAATTGGCATGCCGGGTTAGGTTCCAAGAAATGGTGTCCTCTTGTTGCGTATCGAGCTGCGTCGGCGCGATCATGCTCCACAGGACCACAAATTGTAGTAGGTGCGAAGTTGTGAAACCTGTACGATAGTTAATGTCGCGGATCCACGCGTTGTCTCGTAGGGCCTCCGCCACCAAACGTTTTTTGTGACGTGAGCAGTGGTAGACCAGTGGGGCTATGTCTCTGGGCCGTTGACCAACCAGCCATGCTGAGTTCCAAAAATCAGCTTTCATACTGTTGCCCAAAGTGATGGTGGTGCATCTTGCGAATAGAAGTTTGTCGCTTTCAGTGCACGGGACCTCCATACCAACCCACGGCTTGTCGGGGGAGGCCCATTCCAACCATAGCCAGCGTGATAGAGATCAAAATAGCAGAAAAACATTCAGTAGCTCCATTCCAAGCTATCCATTATTCTTCAAAGATCTTGATCACATTTTTCTAAAGTTTTGTGGAACTGTGGATATAGACTTGCTGATGCTTTTGCATCTCCGAAACATATATTGACGCATCCTATTTTCTCAAAAATGCCCATTGTCGATATTTAACAAACAGGTAGATGACAGACTAACATGCATTGTGAAGGCACGATTGATATATATTACTGGGACATGACGCAGTGCCTGCTAGATATGTTGCAAATAATCTATTACTATCAAGATAGAATATTCATCAATCAGCCAAATAAAAATCATCATTAAAAATGGATGGGAGGGGATCAGTTGTGTATAAATAACTAAACATGGCGCTATTTGACAACCTAACTGCTCAAAAACTTCAATGGTGAAAACTGAAAATATCAATTACTTATGAAATTAGTTTGTAAGAAATCAGTTATTGGAACATTGTAGGATGTTGCAAAAGCAACTTACTAATTTTGGTGTTAAGAATTTAAGATAGATGACATCTACATTTTTTATTTAAATGTTACTCTACATTTTTAATTATATGACATTCAAGACAAAATATTTAGTTCAATGAACTTATCCTAAATGTCATATAAGAACGAAGGAAGCACATACATAAGATTGTATATTAGATGTGAAACAATACTCATTTTAGCTCAAGGTTCATCAGTTCCAATCTATCACACATTTATTGTTTTTCCTTAATTCTTTTAGCTTTCCTGTTGATATGCTTTCTTGGCATGGTAAGAAATAAATGAATTAAATTCACAACTAATGGACTCCTACTTGAGTTGTAGCTATCACTCAATTTCTTGAGTTGTAGCTATCACTCAATTTCTACAGCAGTTACACGATTTCCACCACCAACAGTGAAAAGTCAAAAACATATTCCAGAATAAGAGAAGCAAACGTGCGAATAGAACCCGAGAGCTTCCCCCAAATCCCCTCAGTGAGAAGCACATTGCCTTGGCCCTTCAACTCGACCGCTCTCCCCTCGTACTCCTTGCAGCACAAAGCACGCTCCGGGTCGGTCAGCTCTCGCATAACCTTGCAGCGGAAAACGACCACTCACACCAGCAACCTAGCAGCCAACCTCATGCCTCCCTGGGGTAGAGGGTCATCAAAAAACAAGGGTGCGGTTGGGCGGTGGTTACCTGGTAAAAGAGCGGGAGGCTGTCGAAGAAGGCGAGCAGGCGAGAGGTGGTGGTGAGGAGGTCTGCCGCTGTGCCCTCGCCGACAGACAGCCGGAGCTCGGCCCACACTGTCGATTTGAGCTGCTCCATGGAGCTTTGGAGAGTCAATGGCGGCGGAAGAGAGGGTGGATGGATGACGACAGCCCGAGCTGTGCGTGGCCGCGCGGCAAGCGACGATCCCATGTGGCAGCACCATGGCCTCCCCAACGCCCTCCCAGCCACCGCCCGTGCCGGCGTGAGCCCACCCCCCTCCTCGCTGGCTCCGACAAAATCCGCACCGGTGCCGACCTCGCCATCCTGACGCAACCCGTGCGGCGGTCTCTGGGAGACCGGAACGGGGCGTGCAGCAGATCGGGTGGGCCCTCCTACGGCGCACTTCTTCTTCTTCTTCTTCTTCTTCTTCTTCTTCTTCTTCTTCTTGCCGTCGTCTCGGCGAGGAGGTGGATCCCTATCGTGGACGAGGCGGATCCGCTAGCGGGCCAGAGGACCTCAAGCTCGAGGAGGTCGTCGGCGACGTTGGCTGGGCCGGGCAGCAGTGGACGGGAGCGAGAGAGTAGGAGGCGGTCCATCGCGCCTGCTCCGGGGATGGCCGGCGCCGAGAGGGGAGAGGCTGGCGGAGATAGATGGGTGCCCGACGCAAGGCAAGGAGGATTGTTTTTATTTTTCCAATATGGGGTGGGCCCAAAGGCGGGTACACAGGGCGGGTATACGTCGGGTAGGTGAGAAAAATAATTCGTTTTTGGCAGAAACGCTCTCCAAATTGTGATTTTTTAGTCCTTCCATGATGAAGGACCGAATAGGGCGACCAGAGAGGGGGGAGTGAATGGGAGCTGATAAAAATTCTTCGCAAAGAACTCGGCCAAGACCCCACTCAAATCCGAGCACACACAAAAGATGGATCGAATCAACCACCAATCGCCAAGACAACAAGGTTATGGATCAACCATAAGTCTTAGAAACGATTCCTTGAAGCACACACGGAAGCACAAGAGAGGAATCAAAGGAACCGAAAAAACTTGGCAAGTTCCTGCGTCCAAGCCGGACAGTCCGCCTGGCTACCGCGGACAATCCGCCAGGGTAGCGCGGACGGTCCGTGAGGCAGGCGCGGACGGTCCGAAATTGAACCAGGAACTAACAGAAGGTTCGGGGGAAAAATGTCTCCTCGCGGACGGTCCGACCGTGCACCGCGGACAGTCCGCCAAAGCCACTGGACACCCCAGACAAAACACGAGCCACCCCAGACGAAATCTCAGGGCCGCGCGGACAGTCTGCCAGGACCACGCGGACGGTACGCGAACTGCCTGCAAAACAAAAGCCTGAAACCAACGGATCGAAAAGAACCACGTGAAGAACAAACGAAGAACACGAAGAACAGATGCGCTGTCTATGCCTCGCGAACAGTCCGCACGGGACTCGCGGACGGTCCGCCGGGCTCGAACAGAGCAGAAAAACGCCCGAGCTCGGGAGTCAACTCCACCTTTCCATCACCGGATCTCCCAAACGACTAAAACTTTTGAAACAAGATTTGGGGGAGATGATAAGCAACACAAGAGGAAGCTATGCCCCAAAAATCTCGACTCCTAAGCCACTAAATCACCGGGAATCGCGGATCAACCGAACCACCACCATGAACTCGGACACCAACCGAAAACGCACGAATCGAAGGCTCTCCACAGCGTTTGAGGGGTCAAGATCACACATAAACATGCGCAAGGCATCCACCCATGATCCCCTCAAAGAAATCCGTGAAGAAACACCCTCAAATCCCCGAATCAAGCGAAGAACAAAACTCCCCAAAAAAAGCCCTGAAAATGACACGAAAATCACAAGGGACTAGGAGATCACCGCAACGCCGAATGCTTCCATACATCCAGAGGTCAGAGTCTGTACAAGAGTCTAGCCTAAGGAATCCAGAGGAACAAGAAGCAGTTCAGAGAAATCTACCGGGCGAGAAAGCCCTAGAGTCCAAGAGAGAGATGTCATCCACCTCTCCTCTATTTATACGAAGTCCATCGGAGGGAGGTAAATGACCACGCTACCCCTACTGCTTAAATGAAGATACAACCCCTCAGGGGCATTTTGGTCAAGTCTTCGTCGGACGGACACGCTTCTACCACGGCTTCGCTTCACCTCTACGCAAACCCCGCGATCACGCCACGTGCCCTCCGCCTCGAAGCTTCCCGAAGCTCCCGGATCACCGTCTCCGTCGTCTCGGGCGTCCGGGCTTGGTTTTGAGGCCCAAACCAAGGAACCGTGCACCGATGGTTTTGTGGGAAACCAACAAACCCCGCGTGTAAGCTTCGGCCTCGATCCGCTACCTTGCACCGGCCCATGTTCACGACTTCAGCCCACCAGTCCTGCACCGCACGGCTCGCACTTGACCCCATCGGCCACCGGGTCCATCGAACCAAGCCTACTTGCCACTCCATCACCCGGAGGCCGCCACGGCTAAGGACTTTCGCGCTTGTTCTTCACCTGCACCGACACGAGTCAAGCCACAACCTGTACCTGCACACTTAGCCAAGCATCAGTCCACACAACGTTGTCAATCACTCATCACTAAGGAGCGACCCTCCACTGGTCTTCGGACACACCTGGTCCTCAATCTCCCCCTTGATGAGTGCATTGACAACACCCATAGAAATCACATAGAGAAAAAGAAAAGAAAACAACCACGAACACAAACCTCCCAAGCAAGTGATTCAAAGCCAAAGAATAAGCGAAAACTCTATCACTCGCCAATCCAAGTCTCGGCCCCCTAAGACAAGGGCAACGGCTCGACACAGCCGAGACAAAACAAAGCTCTCAAAGAGCACCTCACAAAGCACAAAACTCAGGAAAATCAAAGGAGCTCCCCCTGCACAAATGCAAACTCCCCCTGAGCAAATGCAATCTCTTCTTCTCAATTTTTCTCCTCACAAGCCACATCTCACAAATGCATACCAATTTTTCACAAAAACTTCCAATGCATGAAAACTCTCCCTCTTGCATGTATATCTCCCAAAACTCTCCCCCTTGTTGACAATGCATGAATCAAGGTATATGAGACTCTTCCCCTTGTTTTCATGAAAAATTCATGTCAAGGCACATATACAATCTACCAAGCTTCTCAAATATACAAAGAGCACAACAAAATGCTACAAATGAGACATAGAGCAAGCAAAGTAGACATGGTGTATCTAGCACATTGCTATCAAGAAGGTAGAGACATATAAGCATGTGACATGGCCAAAAGTAATTTTAAGCAATTTTCACAAAAAAATAGTCATCTCATGAGCAAGACTCTCTCTATACCAATTTGAACATAAATACACTAGATCATCCAAAGTTTATGCAAGATCACAAATTCTCATCACAAGATCATTATAAATGCCCACAAGCTACTCAAGTCATGTTAAAGCCACTGAGCCATGTGTCTACTTCTTAAAATGAGACTTGTCATGGTAGACAAGCATGCTACGGTTTAGCACCCAAGATATGAATATCAAACCATAAAAACATGATTAGGAGCTCATTTTTCAAGCATACGACAATTCATACACCAATTTCATTTTCAAGTTTAAACATGGTACATGAAGTGCCTTTGCGGCAAAAAGAAGCTTATGCTCCTCCCCAAGCAAGCAAAAGGGCTAAACATTTACAATGACAGAAAGATCTTTGACCCCAAGCAAAGAGAATATGATCCTCAAGCACAAACTGAGCATGATATAAGCATTTAAGCACAAATTGAGCATAGACAAGCATCTACTCATGAGAGACACAATTTTAGCATTTTTGTCAAAAGAAGGCTATCTCAACACAAATATATGGCAAAACCATCAAGAGCATAGCATTCACATCCAAAATTTACCAAACATGCACAAGTCCCACAAATAGCACATCAGTGATCAATGTATATAAGAGAAGCTCATTCCTAGCTCAAGTGATCCAAAGATGGCTACCCTACCAGGTTTTGTACAGAAAGTAAAATGCATGAATGAAATGCAACAAAATGAATATATGACACATATATACATGAGAAGCTCCAAGACCCAGCTAGAAAGGAAAGCACACCCCAAGCTCACCCCGCAAGCGAGTGAAAGTGACTTGGTCAAGCGGTTTGGTGAAAATGTCAGCTAGCAGGTTTTGGGTAGGGACATAGGACAAAGATATATTTCCCTTCTCAACATTGTCCCTCAGGAAGTGGTACCTCACTTCTATGTGTTTCGTTTTGGAGTGGAGGACAGGATTTTTGGCTACGCTTATGGCACTGGTGCTGTCACAGAAAAGTGGAACATGGGAGCACTCCTCTCCAAAATCACTCATGGTATAGGTCATCCAAAGCAGCTGGGAACAACAACTAGCAGCAGCTACATACTCAGCCTCGGTGGTGGATTGGGCTACACTGGATTGCTTGCGAGATGACCAAGAGACCAAAGAAGAACCAAGGAACTGACAACACCCAGAAGTCGACTTGCGGTCCAAACGACACCCAGCGAAATCCGCATCAGAAAACCCATGAAGCCTGAGTGTCGAGGAGGTAGAGTACCAAAGACCAAACTCAGGAGTGCAGTTCAAGTACCTGAAAATCTGCTTGACGGCCTGCCGATGTGAAGTCCTCGGTGAAGCCTGAAAACGAGCGCACAGACACACACTGAACTGTATGTCTGGCCTCGTCACCGTCAAGTAGAGAAGGGAGCCGATCATGCTCCGGTACTTCTTCTGGTCCACTGGTTCGCCGTCCTCGTCCGCGTCCAAAGCCGTAGTTGTACTCATCGGGGTAGTCAGCGGCTTGGAGTCGTTCATGCCAAACTTCTTCACCATATCCCTGGTGTACTTCGCCTGATGTACAAAGGTCCCGTCCTTGCACTGCTTGATCTGGAGACCCAAGAAAAACTACAGCTCGCCCATCATGGACATCTCAAATTCCCTGCTCATGTCATCTGCAAATCTGGTAACAAGATCATGAGAAGAGCCACCAAAGATTATGTCATCCACGTATATCTGAACAATCAAAAGGTCATTCCCATGCTTAAGGAGAAACAGGGTCTTATCAACTGTGCCCATCACAAACCCCTTACTCAGCAAAAAGCCTCTCAACCTGCCATACCAAGCTCTAGGTGCTTGTTTCAACCCATAGAGCGCTCTCTGGAGTTCGTATACACGGTGTGGCTATTTTTCAATCCCAAACCCCGAGGGTTGCCTCACATACACTTCTTCCTCCATCACCCCATTCAAGAAAGCACTCTTGACATCCATTTGGTACAACTTGAACCCTTTAGCCACGGCAAAGGCTAGAAGGATCCTAATTGCCTCCAAACAGGCCACAGGAGCAAATGTCTCCTCATAGTCTATCCCCTCCTTCTGGTTGAACCCCTGCGCCACCAACCTTGACTTGTTTCTCACAACCATCCCATTCTCACCCTCTTTGTTCTTCCACACCCACTTGGTACCTATGGGACGGCAATTTGGCGGTGGATCGACTAACACCCAGACTTGGTTTCTCTCAAAGTTTTCCAACTCCTCATGCATGGAATTCACCCAATTCTCGTCAGACAAAGCGTGTCGAATATCTTTGGGCTCAAACGAAGCAACAAAGGCAGAATGAGCGAAATGAGAGGAATTCCTTGACCTCGACCGTGTAGTGCATTCATGAAGGTCACCAATGATGGTCGACGGTGGGTGATCAACTTGTACTCGCCGGGGAGCCTCTCGCCTGGACACAACCTCCCCCTCAGCAGCAGCCTCCACTCGAACAGCCTCAGTCGTAGTGGGTGTAGGGGATGGTCCATCCTCGATCGTCGTCGTAGTAGTGGAAGTAGCGTGTACACGATCAGCCGCAGGAGCACCACCATCATCATCATCCTCGTCTCCATCTCCATCCTTCTCATCCTCAAAGATCCTCACTCCAATCTCATCGTCACCTGCACACTCAAAAGCAGAAGAGCTACATGGATGTGTCTCGTCGAAGGTTGCCTCGCAAGTCTCCATGATTCGGTTAGTATCAAGGTTGAGCACACGATATGCTCTAAAGTGAATCGCATAACCAAGAAAAATCTCATCCGGACATCTAGACTCAAACTTATCCAGCTTGCCCTTCTTCAGAATGAAGCACTTGCAACCAAAAGCTCTAAAGTGACTCACCTTGGGTTGTTGCCCATGCATCAGCTCATAAGAGGTCTTCTTCTTGAAAGCACGAAGGAAGATACGATTTGAGACATAGCAAGCGGTATTGACCGCCTCGTCCCAGAAACACCTAGGAGTCCTATGCTCATCAAGCATCGTCCTGGCCATCTCACAAAGGGTCCGGTTCTTCCTCTCCACAATGCCATTTTGGCAAGCGATGTATGGAGAAGAGTACTGATGATCGAGACCAAGATCACTGCAAAAGGCATCAAAATGAGAGTTCTTAAACTCCGTGCTATTGTCACTGCGTATAGCTCGAATGGCATCACCATGTCTCTCATTCTTCAACCTCAAGATCAAGTCCCGAACAAAGCCAAATGTCTCACTCTTATCCTCCAAAAAGAAAACCCAAGAGTACCTCGAAAAATCATCAACAACCACAAGAACATACCACTTCCCACCAGCAGAGCGAACATGAGCTGGCCCAACCAAATCCATGTGCAACAGCTCACAAGGTCGCTCGGTCATGACAGATGTCAAGGGGGCGTGAGAAGCGGCAACCATTTTCCCATGCCGACAAGAAGCACAAACCAAATCCTTCTCGAATTTCAACTTAGGCAATCCTCGGACAAGGTCAAGACCACTCAAGCGGGAAAGCAGCTCAAAGCTCAAGTGTCCCAACCTCCTATGCCATTTCCAAAGCTCGGCCGAAACGCCAGCAACAAAGCATCGAGGAGGACCAACAGATTGGGAAAAGTCAACATGAAAGATTTGACCCTCGGGGACGATCGTACAGACAAGATCGCCTCGAGAATCAAGCACACGAGAAGCACCCGACTTAAAATGAACCACAAAACCTTCGTCAAGTAATTGAGATACTGACAACAAGTTAAAACCAAGTGACTTGACCAGGGCCACACTTCTTAAGGTCACCTTGCTACTCACCTTCACCATACCTTCAGCAAGCACTCGTCCTCTCCCATTGTCCCCAAAAGTGATGTACTCCCTCGTACTCACCAGGGTGAGGCTGGAGAACCACCCACGATCTCTGGTCATGTGTCTTGAGCAACCGGAGTCAATCAACCAAAAGTTCTCCAAGCCTCCCACCTGCAATCAAAAACGAGGACGAGAATGAGCAAGCGACTCAACACTGGGGTTAGTACCAAACGAGTCAAACCAGTGCTGAGCCATTTGCTCAAAAGAATGGTTAGCAAAATCCATCCTCCCAAAACCTCTAGGCGGAGCCCTCTCACGCCTACCACCAAAGGACCTGTCACGTCTCACTGGAGGAGTACGCGCACCACGAGGAGAAAAACGTGGCCCGTAGTCCATCTGAGACCCAAAGCTCCGATCGTGCCTCCCAAACTCGTAACGGTCACGAGAAGGAGCACGTCGAGCCAACTCACCACGCCCAAACCCAACACGCCTGTATCTATGAGGGAACACACCTCCACCTCCACCTCCACGAGTGGGAACTGTACGCACATACACCTCACCCCTAGGCAGAGGCCCTCTACGAGGCTCAGGCACACCACGAGCAAGGTGGTACCTGTCCTTGTTTGCCATCTCCCTAGCAAACCTCTCATCCCTCTTCCTCCGAAAACAGAACTCATCCTTATGCCCATCCCTCCCACAATACTCACAATGGAAGCGGATTGGCACTGACTTAGGCTGTGGCTTCTCTAGAAGCTTCTCTCCAACTTTCTCTCCTGACTTCCCACCAAAGACACTCCCCTGGGTGCTCACAAACTTGATGGGTTTCTGGTAGTTCTCAGATTTGTGAGGGAACACTGGAGGATCTGGGGTTGTGTCTAGCTTGTTTCTGAGATGGTTTGGCTTCGGTGCAAATTTGTTCATGGGTGTGGTGTGTGGTGGAATAGGCATTGCCAACATGAGCATTTCTCAACTTGAGCCATATCTTTCCGGCCACATTCTCTCCGTACACTCGCTCGAACTCCGAGGCACAGAGAGCACGGAACAAGTAATCAACAGCCTTGCTGTTGGCCTCAAACATGTCCCGCGATCCTGGAAGCAGAAAACTATCTGGGATGATATATTGATCATTTTGAGTGACCTCCCAAATAAGAGTTCCCTTCCCTCGCAAAAACGCACCCATGCGCCTCTCCCACATCGGGTAATTCTTGCCATCAAAGTGCGGAGGACCCGACCCCTTGCCGTAATCGCCCATCTTTGGATCTTAGACTGGTTAGAATCACGAAGATCCGTAACCGGCTCTGATACCAATTGAAGGACCAAATAGGGCGACCAGAGAGGGGGGAGTGAATGGGAGTCGATAAAAATTCTTCGCAAAGAACTCGGCCAAGACCCCACTCAAATCCGAGCACACACAAAAGATGGATCGAATCAACCACCAATCGCCAAGACAACAAGGTTATGAATCAACCACAAGTCTTAGAAAACGATTCCTTGAAGCACACACGGAAGCACAAGAGAGGAATCAAAGGAACCGAACAAACTTGCAAGTTCCTGCGTCCAAGCCGGACAGTCCGCCTGGCTACCGCCAATAGTCCGCCAGGGTAGCGCAGACGGTCCGTGAGGCAGGCGGGGACGGTCCGAAATTGAACCAGGAACTAACAGAAGGTTCAGGGGAAAAAACGTCTCCTCGCGGACGGTCCGACTGTGCACCGCGAACAGTCCGCCAAAGCCACTGGACACCCCAGACAAAACACGAGCCACCCCAGACGAAATCTCAGGGCCGCGCGGATAGTCCGCCAGGACCACGCGGACGGTCCGCGAACTGCCTGCAAAACAAAAGCCTGAAACCAACGGATCGAAAAGAACCACGTGAAGAATAAATGAAGAACACGAAGAACAGATGCACTGTCTATGCCTCGCGGACAGTCCGCACGGGACTCGCGGACGGTCTGCCGGGCTCGAACAGAGCAGAAAAACGCCCGAGCTCGGGAGTCAACTCCACCTTTCCATCACTGGATCTCCCAAACGGCTAAAGCTTTTGAGACAAGATTTGGGGGAGATGGTAAGCAACACAAGAGGAAGCTATGCCCCAAAAATCTCGACTCCTAAGCCACTAAATCACCGGGAATCGCGGATCAACCGAACCACCACCATGAACTCGGACACCAACCGAAAACGCACGAATCGAAGGCTCTCCACAGCGTTTGAGAGGTCAAGATCACACATAAACATGCGCAAGGCATCCACCCATGATCCCCTCAAAGAAATCCGTGAAGAAACACCCTCAAATCCCCGAATCAAGCGAAGAACAAAACTCCCCAAAAAAAGCCCCGAAAATAACACGAAAATCACAAGGGACAAGGAGATCACCGCAACGCCGAATGCTTCCATACATCCAGAGGTCAGAGTCTGTACAAGAGTCTAGCCTGAGGAATCCAGAGGAACAAGAAGCAGTTCAGAGAAATCTACCAGGGGAGAAAGCCCTAGAGTCCAAGAGAAAGAGATGCCATCCACCTCTCCGCTATTTATACGAAGTCCATCGGAGGGAGGTAAATGACCACGCTACCCCTACTGCTTAAATGAAGATACAACCTGTTCACACTCAAAATTGGCAAAAGCCGGACCAGGCTGGGCCAGGCGGTCAGACCGGGTCACCCAGGCGGTCTGACCGCGTGCCCTGTAGCCGGTCCGGCACGGAGGCCGCCAGGCGGTCTGACCGGGTCTCCCCGAGTCTGACCCGAATTAGGGATTTTTGGCTATTCCCGAGTTGTAAAGAGTTCCTTGCAGGGCAAGACCTCCCCCCTATAAATATAAAGGGGCGTGGCCGATTGAGACCTATCATCCAATCGAATTATCAATTTACACTTTATTTTCTCCAAACCCTAGCTTTTCCAACCCTCTTGCTCTCCTCCTTCGTCTCCACGGCGGTTGAGGAAGTTCTGAGTGGCCTTGCCGACCTCAGGACAACCCTAGGCGTGTTTTTCCCGATAGGGTCCCTCCCGGAGCGACGAACTTAGGTTTTCGGTGACATGCCTGTCCAAGGCGATCTGACCGCGTCCCCTGGGCGGTCTGACCGGCCCGTGCCGGGTGCTTCGACGAGTTGATTTCCAACGTCCGCGCGAACTAGCACACTCGTGTGTTTGACCAGAAAAAGCATCAACACACTTTTGGTGACTCCGCTGGGGATCAAACCCAGAATCTCTGGTTTTTACAACAGTTTTGTCAATCGTTGTATGGGAGCGTGTTGTGAACTCGATCCCAAGAACCTCATCATGGTGAACATCGAAGAACTCAGCGAAGAGGACCAGAGGAAGTACACGGAGCTTCAAGAGTACATCAAGAAGCAGTTTCTCTCTGGCGCCAAGAAAGATCGTGCAGGCAAGGTGACCTTAGCTCAAGACTTTGAGATGCCTGCGTTCAAGTTGAACAATAACAAGGTTGAGGTAATACCCACTGTAAGCCAAACTCCACCTGATCTAGTTACGCAATTATCTTCTATATCTAAAAAGTTTGATCGTGCGTTTAGTGATTAGAATAATCTTGTGGCTAGTGTTATTACTCACCTTGAAAAAGTAGAGGGTAAGCGTGTTAGTTCTGATATTACTGATGATTCAATCCCTCAACTTGACACACATGGGGTTTTGCACCAGACCATGTCGGCAGCACCTAATTCTTCAGGTGATACATTTATGTATGGTATACCGACAGGGTTTTATCCAGAGCAAACACCATCCACACAGCCGACCCCGGTCAGACCGCCCCCTGTAGGCGGTCTAACCGCCCTGTCTGGCCAGATGGTGTTGCAGCCAGAACAGCCGGTGCCTTTGTCAGTTGTGCATAATACTCAGATTCCTGGGCACAATAATGTTGGTATTGCACCTTATGCATTCAGTACTATTGCTCACACATCACCACCTATACCTAATGTTGCTCCATCTTATGGTGTGCCTAATGATGTGTTTTCTGACATGCATCGTGTTCAAAATCCTAATCCACCCCATGTGAGTAGATTTAATATGCCAGCTCCAATGCAATCTCAATTAGCTGCTAGGAATGAATTTGCTCAATTTAAAGAAGAAGTAGCTAATATGATGAAAAATAAACTCGGCATTGACTTTGGTAATTCTAAGCTCTATCAAAAACCCTATAGAGCCGAGTTTGATTATGTAAATTTCCCCCCTGGTTGGCGTATGCCTGATTTTGTCAAATTTAGTGGTGATGATAACCGCACAACCTGGGAACATATTAGCCAATATACTGCACAACTTGGTGAAGCTGGTACCTATAATTCTTTGAAAGTACGCCTGTTTTCCTTGTCATTAACTGGTACCGCTTTTGCTTGGTTTTCTTCATTAGCTCCTAATTCTATTGATTCATGGGATCAATTAGAACAAAAGTTTCATGATCACTTCTATAGTGGGAGCTATCAATTAAAATTGACAGATTTAACATCGGTTAGACAAGGCAAAGATGAGTCAGTATCTGATTATCTTAAGCGCTTTAAAGAAGTTAAAAACCGTTGTTTTAATCTTGCACTTTCTGATTCTGACCTTGCTGACCTTGCTGCTAAAGGTTTAAGATCTGCTCTTAGAGAAAGGTTAGAAGGTGTTGAATTTTATTCTCTTGCTACTGTTCTTGTAAGAGGTATGGCACAAGAATTAAAACTGAATAAAGAAAAAGAAAACTATAAACCTCGTCGGTCTAATATGCATTTGGTTGAATATGATTCTGATAGCTCGAACGACAAGGGTGAGGTTTATGTTGATGAATTTGTATGGTCGTCTAAGGCTAAACCTAGTTCTTGTGCATCACTTAAGCCGGCTACTAAAGGTTGGCAAGAAGAATTGAAATTTACTTCTGATGTTTCTAAGTGTGATCGTATTTTCGATGAATTACTTAAGCTCGGAAATATTAAGATTTCTCATACCATGCCTCCACTTGATGAAATTAAATGATGTGCACATTGCAAATTTCATAACTCTTATTATCATGCTACTAACGATTGTAATGTGTTTTGTCGCCAGATTCAATCGGCCATAAATGAAGTCATTCGATGCTTCATGAGATGCAAGTGGACAAGTAGCCTTTTCCTATCAATACCATGGATCTGCAACAACCTAAAGTGTTGATTCGGCCGCATCAAGTCGAAGCAACTAAAGGCAAGAACGTGGTAGTCGGGGAAGCTAAGCCCGACTTGAGGGGAAAAGAGTTGGTAAGAGAAGTTTCATGTGAAAAGACCCCTGATGGCAGAGAGACATTCAAGATCACCATCAAAGCTTCTGGACATGTGGGGCAAGGATCGTCCATGTCGTCTGGTCAACAAACAACTGAGCCTAGTCAGCCCAGGGTGGTTAGACCGGCGCCCCAGGGCGGTCAGACCGCCCCTCCCCATGGTCGGCCAAAAATGATTATTCCGAAGCGGCCGAAGATTGGAAACTAGAAGCTTAATGTTGTCAAGAATCAGGGGAGTGTTTCAAAGTCAAAGGTCACATTTGATATGTTATTTGACAAGTACTCTAAACAAAAGGCCGTTACAAGTGATCGACCATTAAAAAAGGGATGAGATCACCTTCACATCAAGAGAGGTCGTCGTCGCCTCCAAGAGTAGCTACAAGATTTAGAGGTGAATCATCACAGCAGGGGCAACACTTTACTCCACAATGGGTGCCTTCAAATCAACCTCGCCCAGTTTATGATGATAATGGAGTGATGTGGGTGCCTTATCAGCAGTCCTTCCATCCTGGATGGGGAGTGCCAAAAAGACTAGCACTGGATCGGATTTCACGACCTACACAAGATCATTGGGCTCCACGTTGGTCAGGGCAGCATCAGCAGGCCAACGCGGTCAGACCGCCCCCTACACGCGGTCAGACCGCCTGGCAGGCCAATGTGGTCAGACCGCCTCCTACACGCGATCAGACCACCCTACCCAGAAAAGAAGTTCAATCTCCTCCGCGACAAGTGTATAAGCCCAAGATCAGAGAGGAGGAGGTTCAGAAGATGGATATTGATGCAGAGAGGACTACTGGCCAAGACATTATACAGATTGGAACAATGGATGTTCCTATTGAGAAAAGTGGCAAAAGACCGATTGTGCTAAACAATCAGGTTATGACACCTGTTCAGAAAGGATGTGCTGCTAATGATCATGAGGCCAGTGGGAGTGGTTCCATCTCCAATAACTTCTTGCCAAGGTGGTGTCCTCCTGGATTGACTCATACTCAGAGGAGGAAGCTTCAAAGACTGAGGTTCCGGGAAAAGAAGGAAAAGGAGATGGAGGCAAAGAGAGATGAGATGTTCAACAACTACAGACCCATGGTGCCACAAGGGAAAGAGTGGAGAGCTAAAGCTGCATCACAGGCCGAGGCGGTCAAATCACTAGAGGAGGCGGTCAGACCGCCTGTGGAGATTCAGCCGCCAGCACAGGCGGTCAGACCGGTTGACCAGGCGGTCAGACCGGCCCCTGCGGTCAGACCGGCCCCGGCGGTCAGACTGGCCTTGGGGGCGGTCAGACCGGGTTCTCCAGAGACGCCGCCCGGTTTCACTTCTTCGGCTACCATGGTTTGCAATGGTGGGTTGTCGTCGGTGCCTGCATCAGAAGACGACGAGCAGCTCGTTGATTACAGTTCTTCTCCAGAGCGTATGAACCTTGACATTAATGTGGTTCATTTGTTCATGGATGGCTCTGCACCTTCGGAGGAGGACTTCGCTCATCTTGATTTTGGGCCAAAGGATGCTATATTCCAGAAGCCTAAAGACACTGACAATCATCTGAAGGCTTTGTACATGAGAGGTCACATCAATGGGAAGCCTATCTCTCGGATGCTGGTGGATGGAGGTGCGATTGTCAACTTGATGCCATATTCTATGTTCAAGAAGCTTGGAGGTTCAGATGATGAGTTGATCAAGACCAACATGACCATCAGCGGTGTGGGAGGAGACGAGCCGATAGGTGTCAAAGGCGTTATCTCCATGGAGCTCACCATTGGAAGCAAGACGCTAGCTACGGCTTTCTTCGTCGCTGAGACACAAGGTAATTTCAGCTTAATCCTTGGTCGTGATTGGATTCATGCAAATAGATGTGTGCCTTCTACCTTGCATCAGTTTTTAATACAATGGGTAGGCGATGAGGTAGAAGTTGTACATGGAGATAATTCTGCTTGTGTAGCTGTAGCTGATAGTCATTCTATAAATGTGCATGATGATGTAAAATGTTTATCTGGCTTAGATTTAACTGATTATGAGTTTGTAAGCTGTTCCAAGGATGGCTTCATCCCTGCTGTCATAAAGCCGATCGAAAATCGGCTAAACCACTTCATGTGAATCAATGAGTTCAACTAAAGAGTGGTTGCAGCAAAGGATTGATCACTATCGGGCGCATAAGAATGATACGTGTGAAGCCATTGATGACTTGGATGATTTGGGGAAGTTAGGACAAGGGTTTACGTCGGCTGATCCTCTTGAGGAGGTAGACATTGGTGATGGCGTTGTACCTAAGCCGACATTTGTAAACAAGAATCTTGATCCTGTATTTAAATTAGAATTAATAAAGTTGTTAAAGGAGTATGTCGACTGCTTTGCATGGAATTACACTGAAATGCCTGGTTTAAGTCGTGATTTAGTTGAGCATAATTTACCTATTAAACCTGGTTTTAAGCCTTATAAGCAACCTCGTAGGAATTTTAATCCTGATATATATGACCGAGTGAAAGAAGAAATCAATCGGTTGCTTGTTGCTAATTTTATAAGGCCTTGTCGATATGCTGATTGGATCTCTAATATTGTGCCTGTTGAGAAAAAAGGAACTAAAAAGCTTCGTGTTTGCATAGACTTAGAGATCTTAATAAAGCCACTCCTAAAGATGAATATCCTATGCCTATAGCCGACTTTCTTGTTAATTCTTCATCTTGACATAAGATTCTTAGCTTTCTTGATGGTAATGCTGGGTATAATCAAATCTTTATGGCCGAAGAGGATATCTCCAAAACGGCTTTCATATGTCCAGGATTTGTAGGCTTGTTTGAATGGGTAGTCATGACTTTTGGTTTGAAAAATGCTGGTGCTACTTATCAAAGGGCTATGAATTTGATTTTTCATGACTTGCTTGGTATAGTAGTAGAAGTTTATATCGATGATATTGTTGTCAAATCGGCTGGTTTAAATTCTCATTTAGCCGATTTAAGATTAGCATTTGAAAAAATGTGTCGATATAACTTAAAGATGAACCCACTCAAATGTGCTTTTGGTGTGTCGGCTGGCAAGTTTTTGAGCTTTATTGTGCACGAGAAAGGTGTGGAGATTGATCCTAAAAAGATTGAATCGATTAAAAAGGTTCAAGCTCCTACTTGTAAGAAAGATTTGCAAAAGTTCTTGGGCAAGGTAAATTATTTGAGGCGATTCATTTGTAACTTGTCTGGGAAGGTGAATGCTTTTACTCCTTTACTTCGGTTGAAAGCTGGTTCAGAATTTACTTGGGGGGCAAAACAGCAAGAGGCTTTTGATGAAATCAAGGATTATTTGACTACGCCGCCTGTTCTTCAAGCACCCAAGAGTGGTGTTCCTTTCAGACTATATGTGGCGGCTGAGGAAAGTGTTATTGGGGCTGTTTTGACTCAAGAAACCAATGGCAAGGAGTATGTTGTTGCTTATGAAAGCAGGAGATTATTAGACGCCGAGACGAGGTACACTTTTATTGAAAAGTTATGCTTATCTTTATATTATGCTTGTACCAAGTTGAGGCATTATTTATTATCAAGCACTTGCTATGTAGCTTGCCAAACCGACATAATTAAATACATGTTGCAAAAACCTATTCTAAGTGGTAGAGTCGGCAAATGGGCTTATGCTCTTGTTGAATATGATTTACATTGTGAACCAATCAAATCAATGAGAGGTCAAATTGTGGCCGACTTTATTGTAGAACATAGAATTAATGAGCAACCTAATTTAGATGTCGGTTATCTAAATTTTACTCCATGGAAGTTGCATTTTGATGGATCGGTTTGTAGAAGTGGTTGTGGTGTTGGAGTTATTATTATTTCACCCAATGGGGCTGTTTTTGAAGCTCTTAACCGATTAGATCAAGATTGCACTAACAATCAAACCGAATATGAGGCTCTCTTGTTCGGTTTACAAATTTTACATGATATGGGAGTAAAACATGTAGAAGCATATGGTGATTCCTTGTTAGTGGTACAGCAAGTATCTAAGGTATGTCAATGTTTAAATGGTGCTTTAAATGCTTATCTTGATAAATGTTTAGACATCATATCTTGTATGGATGAATTTGTGATTAATCATGTACCACAGGAAGAGAATCCAAGGGCAAATGCTCTGGCTCAGCAAGCATCTGGTTATGATGTTCAGAAAAGAAATTTTCAAGAACGAAAACCGATGTTTGGCAAAGCCGAGGGTTATGCCCTGGAGGAGGCGGTCAGACCGCGTCCTCTACCCGGTCAGACCGCCCGACCCGGTCTGACCGCCCCGCCAGGCTGGTCTGACCGCCCTGCAGAGGAAGAAATCACTTCGACCATTGTTTCTTCCAAAACTGTTGAGGACGAAGTGAATGACTGGAGAAAGCCTTTGATTATGTATTTACAGGATCCTAAAGGTACAAGTAACCGAAAAGTCCGACGGTAGGCTTTGAAGTTTGTTTTAGATGATGGTGAGTTGTATCGTCGGACCGCAGATGATTTGCTTTTAAAGTGTTTAGGTCCTGATCAAGCAAGGCTAGCTATGGCGGAAGTTCATGAAGGGATTTGTGGTACTCATCAATCGGCTCCTAAGATGAAGTGGCTCCTCAGAAGGGCTTGTTTTTATTGGCCTACTATGATAGCTGATTGTTTTCGGTATTACAAAGGATGCAAAGAGTGTCAAGAGCATGGGGATATTCAGTTGGTGCCTGCTGCGTTGATGCATCCGATTATTAAGCCTTGGCCTTTCAGAGGATGGGGTTTGGATTTCATTGGCAAGATTCATCCACCTTCGTCGAAAGGGCATTGTTTTGTGATCGTGGCTACTGATTATTTTACCAAGTGGACTGAAGCTATACCTCTCAAGAATATGATACATCGAGAGGTAATTGAGTTTATTACAGAGCATATTATTCATAGATTTGGTATTCCGCAAACTTTGACTACGGATCAAGGTACTTCGTTTATTGCTAAAGAGGTGCGTGATTTTGTCAATTCTTATGGTATTAAGTTGCTCAATTCATCCCCATATTATGGTCAAGCTAATGGTCAAGCCGAGTCTAGCAACAAAACTTTGATTAAGCTCATTAAGAAGAAGATAGAAGATAAACCTAGGAGATGGCATGAGGTATTATCTGAGGCTTTATGGACTCATCGTATTTCTAGACATGGTGCTACTAAAGTTACTCCATATGAGCTTGTGTATGGTCAAAAGGTCATTTTACTTGTTGAGGTGAATCTATGCGCATATAGACTTGCAAAGCAAAATAATCTTGATTTTGATACATATTATGCTTTGATGATGAACAATGTTGATGAAGTGACCGACAAGCGATTGGAGGTTTTGGAGGCAATTGAGAAAGATAAGAGGCGAGTTGCTAGAGCATACAACAAGAAGGTAAAAGCCAAGTCATTTCAGATAGGTGATTTGATTTGGAAGACTATTCTACCTATAGGATCTAAGAGTAACAAGTTCGGCAAGTGGTCTCCAAGTTGGGAAGGACCATATAGGATTGTGAGAGTTTGCTCTGGAAATTCTTATATGGTGGAAACTTTGCAAGGACAGCAGCTACCGCGGGCTCTTAATGGAAGATACTTGAAAAAATTCCACCCAAGTGTATGGCAAGACGCTTGAAGGTGATATGGCTGATTTCTAAGTAAGAATCGCCCTAAGTTCAAAAAATGGCCGATGATATGTCACATCGTCCTTAGATTTATTTTTTAGCACGCAAGCTTTACTAAAAAACAGGGGGGCATATGTTGACACTCAAAATTGGCAAAAGCCGGATCAGGCTGGGCTAGGCGGTCAGACCGGGTCACCCAGGCGGTCTGACCACGTGCCCTGTAGCCGGTCCGGCACAGAGGCCGCCAGGCGGTCTGACCGCCTCCCCCAGGCGATCTGACCGGGTCTCCCCGAGTCCGACCCGAATTAGGGATTTTTGGCTATTCTCGAGTTGTAAAGAGTTCCTTGCAGGGCAAGACCTCCCCTCTATAAATCTAAAAGGGCGTTGCCGATTGAGACCTATCATCCAATCGAATTATCAATTTACACTTTATTTTCTCCAAACCCTAGCTTTTCCAACCCCCTTGCTCTCCTCCTTCGTCTCCACGGCGGTTGAGGAAGTTCTGAGTGGCCTTGCCGACCTTAGGACAACCCTATGCGCGTTTCTCCCGACGGGGTCCCTCCCGGAGCGATGAACTTAGGTTTTCGGCGACGTGCCTGTCCAAGGCGGTCTGACCGCGTCCCCTGGGTGGTCTGACCGGCCCGTGCCGGATGCTTCGACGAGTTGATTTCCGACGTCCGCGCGAACTAGCGCACTCGTGTGTTTGACCAGAAAAAGCGTCAACACAACCCCTCAGGGGCATTTTGGTCAAGTCTTCATCGGACGGACACGCTTCCGCCGCGGCTTCGCTTCACCTCGACGCAAACCCCGCGATCACGCCACGTGCCCTCCGCCTCGAAGCTTTCCGAAACTCCCGGATCACCGTCTCCGTCGCCTCGGGCCTCCGGGCTTGGTTTTGAGGCTCAAACCAAGAAACCGTCCACCGATGGTTTTGTGGGCAAACCAACAAACCCCGCGTGCAAGCTTCGGCCTCGATCCGCTACCTTGCACCGGCCCATGTTCACGACTTCAGCCTGCCAGTCCTGCACCGCACGACTCGCACTTGACCCCATCGGCCACCGGGTCCATCGAACCAAGTCTACTTGCCACTCCATCACCCGGAGGCCGCCACAGCTAAGGCCTTTCGCGCTTGTTCTTCACCTGCACCGACACGAGTCAAGCCGCAACCTGTACCTGCACACTTAGCCAAGCATCAGTCCACACAACGTTGTCAATCACTCATCACTAAGGAGCGTGATACCGTTTGATTGGCCCTACATGTGTTTCCATATAATTTTTTTTATAGATGTTGATTTAACTAGATGAGATTTATTATGACATTAGAAAATACTTTTTGTGGATAGAGTGCATGAGGAAAGGAAGAAAATTGCCTTGTTTAGATGGGATCAATCACATTCAAATTCTCTATTCATCTTATCACATCTCCACCACTTTTCACCAATCTAGACACATCCAATTCAATTTTCACTATTCATCATCATTTGACCTATCACATCCACCCTTCACTATTCATACCATCACATCCATCGTATCTTCTCTCGTAAAAATATTATTCTCTCATCACATCACCACCATTTTTTTCTCTCTTTTCACTCATCCAAACACATACATTCAAATTTTCACTGTTCATCACATCACATCTCCACCAACCAATTTTCACTATTTATTCCACTCATTTACACTCATCTAAGCAACGGTGTAGATTTCATGCATGCATGTACCGGTAGCAGGAGTACTAGCTAGTAATCTCCGACCAGCCAAGTGGGCCCAGCGGCCTCCCTCTGCCGTAGGTTACCTCCTAGTAATGGACAGATATCATGTCCCATCACCCACACCTTCACATGAGACGAGTTTTTCTTTGTCTAAAGGAGGAGTAATTTGTGCCTCTTTTACTAATTCCAGTTTTAATAAAGAGTTTGTTAAATTCAATACCACATCAGAAAAAAAAATTGCTGACCAGACAAGATATATAATTAATAGAGAGGTTTCATCAGATGATTGATGAATTTCATTTCATAATACTCATCCGGCACACTTACCTAATTCTCACTCTAATTAACTGTATTTTTAAATGGAGAACTGGCCTGCTAATCAGGGCACTCACAACCCAGACTCTACTCATAGAGTCTATATGTCGAAGACTCCATCACAAGAAACTATTGTCTCCAATGCAAATTTTGTATTATGAAGTCTTCATAATATTTGACTCGGATCTTCTACTCTCATTTTATTAAATAAGCGAACACATCGAACATGTGGGCAGCCACACGAGATCCGCACGTGCCTCGTTTTGTGCGTAGACTTGGAGTCTAACTTAGACTTTGTTTCTATGTTTCCACCTCTTTTTCTTCATTAAATTGCTTACCACATCAGCAAATTGCTTACATGACAGTGTACTTAATGACTATGAAATCTACCATAGAGTCTGGATTGGAAGTGCCCTCATAGCAGTGGGCAGTGGGCACTGGCTGTGAAAACCACCCTGTCGGCCTTTGTTGCCGTCGCCTCGCCGTGGTCTTCCAAGTTCCACCTCTTCCCCTCTCTCTCTCCCGCGCGATTCCGCATGGGGCCCACCCTGCTTCTCCATTCGTGATTAAACAAAGCGGCTATTATAAGTAGTGCGAGCGCAATTACTCTCTCTCTCTCCAGCTTCCCCCCACCATTTCCATTTCCTCCCTTCTTCTCTCCCAAGTGGCCGGCTATTTTTGGCTCTCCGCAATCCAAACTCCAAGGCAACGGAAACAGAGGATCGAGGAAGAAGAAAGGGAGGAAGAAGAAAGGGTCACCGTTCATTGCGAGGAGGCTAGAGATCACAGAGAGACGGAAACGAGGGCGCGGAGGAATCGCGCGTGGCGCCGGAAGGGGATGAAGTCGCCATTGCGGAGGCTGCGGGGCTTCGGCCACAACCACCCCAAGGAGCGACGGGGGCACCACCCGCCGCCGGCAAAGCTTGACGAGCTCGTCTGCGCCGCCCAGGTCCGTATCTACCTGCGCCGACTTTCCCCCTCTTTCTCCTGACTCTGCTGCCTTCTGGGTGAGCTAGCTTTGGGATATGATTTCCGTCGCCCGTGATGAATCCGGAGTCAAAATTGGATCTTGGGAGGCGTCGTCCCCTGGATTTTGTCTCCTTTTTCGGTTTTGGCAGCCTAATTCTCGTGCGGTTTTCCGGGTGGAGCGAGTTGTTCATTTCTTGGTTGGTGTCAGTTTTCGATCATTGGTTAGGTGGGGAATGATCGAACGTCCAGACGATGGAATTTCCCACTATTCGATCATTCAGCGCAACTGATCAGATTTCCTTTAATTGGAAATTATATTTGTGTGAAAATTAGAATTTTTACGAAAGCATTGCCAACGCTTGTTCATTGGTTCATGACTTCATGAACATATGCATCCACAATTCTAATTTAATTTATTTTTTCATAAATCACGGGGCAGTATTTCTAGTTTGTAGACGGATAAAAATTATGCAACAATGTTGGCATCAAAATATTATGTGCAACCTTTTTAATGAAAAAAATAATCTCGCTTAAATTTATAGTCCCTTTAATCCAAGTAGGATTTTGTTTTTCAAGTCAAAGTATCTTTTGGGTAAGGTAGTTGTTAGGTTCTAATCCATGAAAAAGACTTGCAACCCCTTTACGTGTCTGCTCGGCCATCACCTTGGCGTTTTGGGGCTCTGCTCTTTGCTGGTCAAAGTCTTCACAAGGAAACGTCCATCGGAGAAAGTTGCTATAAAAAATGTCAGCCATCCGACGTGATCTTGACTGGAGAAGACACGCTAGATCAATGGAGACGGCAGCCTTTCTTCGATACCAGCAAGAGTCTTTCCGTCCGTCGTATGAACGCTTGTTCTGCAACACGACGCATTCCGTTCCAGATACCGCGTGATGTGGTCTGCTCGGACGCTACGCTGTTTGGACTAAGGATGATAATGATGCCATATGCCATTGCCATCTAAGTAAAGCGTGTTTCTGTCTTTCTGATGCAGACATGTAGTGTTTTGACTGTTTTCTGAAAGTGAAAATTTCCCCCGGTGAGCTATCTTTTTCAATAATAATACAAAACATGTCAGATCATACAAATATAACAGTGGAGTAGTCTCAAAATGCTTTATTGGTGAAATAGCTGCTGCACTTGCCATGATGCAGGATTTCATCAAGTATTTGTCGAGTGTCAGTGGCACCAGACACATGTTTCCTCTGATGTTAACCATACCTTAGACTTCTCTAACTGTTGCAACTTGCCACTGCTAGGACATGTCCAATTTATTCCGAGTATGCGGTTAAATTATAAAGGAGACCAAGGATAAAACTGTCATCCTTTCGGTAATGTTGCCTTATTGACTGAAGCATGGTTCTCAAATTCATTCCAGGAGGTGGAAGACATGAGAAACTGCTATGATGGCTTGATTTCAGCTGCAGCCGCAACAACAAATAGCGTATATGGTACCTGATGGTCTTACTTAAGATAATTGCTTGCAAATACTCAATTGCGTTGTGTGATTGTGTCCCCATGTTTCTAATTGAGAACTTAATGGTCTACGCAGAGTTTTCTGAGGCTCTTGAGGAACTTGGAGGTTGCTTTCTCGTGAAAACTGCACTAAACGGCGATGATGATGATAGTGGTAAGAACATCCAAATTTTTGTGTAACACATAGTACGCCACGTTTTTTCTGCTAGAGGCACCTTTTAGAATCATACTGTTATGGAAATTTACTGAATAAATCATAGCGACTTCAACTTTTGACACTTCCTCCATATAAAACTAGACTAGTGGATCTTTCCTAAATATAACCTTAGGATGGTAATGCCATTTTATAAGAGTACCCTTTGGCATATTTGGACCAAAATAATTAGATCTTTATGCAGTTGGTTCTTTTATGCTTCATGTTCATGGTACAACTCTGGTGGTGTCTAGTTTTTCTTGAAAAAAACAATTTTGTGGTATATTAATTTTCTCTTGCCTGCAGGTAGAGTGCTTATGATGCTGGGAAAGGTCCAATTTGAATTGCAAAAATTTATTGATACTTATGTAAGTTCCTTTTGCTATTTTTATTTTTTTACTCAGATAATTACAATCAGTGATATCGACAAGGCCACTTCCAGCCTCTGCCAGAAGCAAACAGCTCAAAAATTAAAACAAATAATACAACCAATAGCATGCCTTTTTTAACTCTTACTGTCTTAGAATATGTGACCCTGACATGCTTACATTGGTTATCCAGCGCTCAAATATCATTCATACAATCACAACCCCATCGGAGTCTCTTCTCAAGGAGCTACAAACTGTAGAGGTTAGAACTATGATGCCTATAAATTTGTACAATTATGGATTCAAAATGCAGATAGTAGCTGCTTGTTACTAAATTTCTTTTAGGATTTAGAAGATTGTTGATCATAAATTTGTTCGGAGATATTTTATATCAGTAAGAACTAAGAAGGGGATGTCCCATATGTTTGAAGAGAGGATTGCTCTGAGAATTTTTGGACTTTGATCAACTTGATAACAAAGAACATAGGATCCGAAAATTCATTTGGAATCCTCATCCGAATATGCCCTTAGTTTACTTGATTATTTTCTGTAAGATCCTGAGTTCCTGACACACGGTACATTCTTTTTTCTTTGATAACATGTAGGAAATGAAGCAGCAATGCGACATGAAAAGGTTCAAATACAACTCAAACCATTTTTTTCTCATTTACGATTGATACTTTTCTTACCAGTATTTTTTTCCTTTCATCAGAGATGCATATGAAGCTATGAGGACATCCTATAGGGAAAAGGGAAAGACAAGGCGTTCCAAAATTGAATCATATTCTGCAGAGCAACTGCAAAGTTCTTTTGCCGAGTACCAAGAAGATGCAGCACTGTTCATATTTCGCTTAAAATCATTGAGGCAAGGGCAGTTCCATAGTCTTTTAACGCAGGCTTCTCGCCATCATGCCGCTCAGGTAGGTTTACTCTTTCTCTGGCTTTCAAATTGGCCCTGTGATTGGGTGACACATAACCTAACTATCCTACCATTCTTTTGAATTTTAGTTAAGCTTTTTCAGGAGAGGGTTGAAGTGTCTTGAAGCACTCGATCCTCATGTAAAAGCAATAGCTGAGAAACAGCACATTGACTACCATTTCAGTGGTCTTGAGGATGATGCATCTGACAACGGCGATTACAGCTCTGAACAGGATGATTGCAGTGACGATGAAGACCTTAGTTTTGACTATGAAATAAATGACAAGGATCAAGATTTTCTTGCTTCAATAGGTTCAACGGATGTAAGTTCTATGGTTCATATTTTGGTTTGCTTTTTATGTAACTAGCTGCCTCTGTCCTTCAAGTGCCTAAGAATTAATGTTGTCCACACTTGGTTTCACAAAATAAATACCCTGTAATTAAGCATTATTTGTATAGCATTTGAGGTAGATTAATGTGTCATACTGATTTGACTCCAGTTCCACAGCTTGGTCCAAAGATGGTTGAAGGTTGGTTTTAGCTTCAAGCCATCTCACGTCTCTTGTCTGACCTGATTAGAAGAATAAATATGGGCTAGTTTAAAAAAGAGTTGCATGTTGTTCATGGGTTCACCACTAATTGTTGTTAGCGTGTGATAATGTAATTTAATGAATGATTGATATATGAGGTTCAGCCTATTAATTCAGCTTCTAGTTTTATCAGTTTTGTTTTCTACTTCATAAAATAAACAGTATGGCTGTTGCTATATTTTTTTAATCTTTTTTCTTGATACTACACTTCTTTCTTACATCTTGTGTTTTAATTTTATCTGTAAAATGGAGAATTAATGTCAATGATCTGCATTGTATTTTTTTAATTATTTACAGTTTTTTACACAGTTGGATAAAAGAGATGTGACGAATTCCCCACAGCCAATAAAAGAAATCAAGCAGGTACAATTAGACTCTGTGTAGAATATTAGGATTTCTTGATACTTAACTAGTTGATCAAATCGGGTGAAATAATATTACTGTCCTCTTATATGCAGGAAGAGGTCAAACAAAACAAGGGAGATATTATAACTCCGCAAGTGAAGCCTGAGCTTAACACACATTCAGCACCAATTTTTGCAGGCAATTTACCAGATCCTTCTGAGAGGTTTTGGCAAATGAAGCCATCTTCAGCCAAACATTCGTACAAACTTCCAACCCCAGTTGACGACAAAAACCCCAGAACAGTAGGTGCTCACAGATCACATCATTCGCAACAGTTTGAAAGTAAACCTCATGTGGCAACGAATCTGTGGCATTCATCTCCATTGTTTAAGCCGAGTGGCCATGTGAAAATGCCATCAAGTACAGAGGGGATGTCGACGTTCTCCCAGTCAGCTTCTGATTACAAGAAGAAGAAGAGAGAATCTTGGTCTGGTCCAATTCCAAGCAGACCAGGATTAACCAAGCCATCTTCTCTGAACGATCACAGGTCACCCATGGCACAACATCATGTAATGCCAGGAAACCCTCAAAGTCATTCTCGGCAGCCATCATCTGTGTCCCCAAAAGTTTCCCCCAAGATGTTGCGGCATCCAACAAAATCACCAAAGATTAGCGAACTTCATGAGCTGCCTAGGCCTCCAGCCAATGTGGAGTCCCTCAGGCCTTCTGGCTTGGTCGGTTACTCTGGTCCTCTGGTATCAAAACGTCAGACTCAAATTCCTGCAGCACAAGCCCGTGCATTGCCGACGGCATCACAAAGCCCCTCGCCACTTCCACTACCACCTGCTACCCTCACTCGCAGCTATTCCATACCCTCAAATAGCCAGAGAATACCCATCCTCACTGTGAACAGATTGTTGGAGGTTAGAAATAGCAGGGATGGCAGTGATATTTCTTCCCCGCCACTAACTCCTTTGTCACTGACTGATTTGTCCCACCAGCAAGGAGCAAAAACAAATACCACAAGGATGAAGGGTAAGTAATTACTGACAGATGATGGATTCCCATCACTTTTTGTTTCTAACTCTCTTTGCTTGCTTCAGTTGAAAGTTCAGTTCAAATGTTTAACAATTTGGGCCGCACAGAAGTTGTTCCTGGAGTTTTTGATTGATATTGGTTATTGGTCATTGTTTCAAAGATTGACATGCATGGGCAATTTTAAGTTGTTTTGAACATTATATTGTGGAAGCAGTGGTACCTTTTGGGAACAACGAAAACTGTGAAACTTTATTCTTCAAAATTAACTGTTGTGTTCTTTCACTAAAAATATCATAAAACAGATATAACATACCAATTGGAAGATTAAGTATAACTGAAGAATGATGCTACAAAATACCGTTGGGTTACAATGATGCTAGGTTTTTACTTTTGAATACTGCAATACTATTGGAGATTAATGACTAGGCTATTTGCATGAATTTGAGCATGTGCTACTGTGCCAAAGAATATGAGTCTTAGCAGTGCAGTTTCTTGCAGATGATCTTTTGTGATGAGCCATCTAATAATCTCTTTTCTTTGCAGGAACCTTGTGACACATACCAGCTAAATGCAGACTGATCTTAGATGATTTTGTATGTAAGTAGGGATGCATTGTAGGTTCATATTCATGATATTCTTTCATTCTACCATCAGAGTTGCAAATGAAAAGGGCGGAAAAGTAATGTACTTCGATCACGTAATGCAAGATCATTGAACCTCCTCCGGTTCAGTTTTCTGCACTAGTCAGATGAAAGGGCTGCTTTCTTAATTTCTTTTATTTTGTTTTTGGAATAGCTGTTTTAGATTACTGGAATTCGGTCCAGATAAATGTACGAGTGAAGTGAAGTGAAATGAAAATTCAGTACGAAATATGATGCATGCTGATAAAATATGCTGCCCTTTCCTTTTTGTGTCAACATAAAGGGTATACAACATCATCTCTCGCTCATTACTTAATCCAGCTGTTTTTTTTTACGAAGTCTACATCACGAGGGACATCAAATATAACCAAATGGTTCATAAACATTTAAGTATGTCAAAATCCAAACTGATAGAGATCGAAGTGTCAAGTTTACAGATAGTCATTCCATTTTCAGACACTGTCTTACAAGTTACAACACGTTGCTGCAAACACGAAGTCTTCTAGTTTTAGCCTAAGATTTACAGATACTTCATTTAATTTTCAGTACACCATTACATACACGATCACTATTGCTACGAGTCAAAGAAGATCGATTTGCAGTAGCACGCATCAGCAGCCATTCAGAAACTCCTGCATCAAGTTGTTGCGTGTCAGAACTTAGAGAGCAACCTCCGATCTGCCCCCACATCTTCTCTTGAAACCATCCTCAGCATGTCTCTGAAACTCCCCATCGGCCATCCTCTTCCACCCATGGCATGGCACATCGTGGTAGCCGGCCGCCGGCACAGGGACATTCGCGTAGCCGCCACCGTAAGGCATGCCGTTGCCGTAGTACATGTAAGGATCACAAGGCCACGCCGGCGCACCGAAGAACGGATCGTAGCAACCAGAGCCGAAGGGATTCATGTAGCCGTACTGCGCCGGGTAGCCGGCGGCGTGCGCACCGGCTTCCGCCGACTCCACCGTAGTCCGCTTCACTCTTGTTTCGCGCGCCGCCGGAGGTGTCGCGCACTTGGACGTCGATGACGCGCTCCCTTCGCTGTGCCCGGAGCCGGCGGTCGCCGTGACGCGGCTGCGGCTCTCCTGCGAAGCGGCGGCGGCGCTCTGCGACGTGGGCTCTGCGTTGCTGCCGGCCGAGCTCTTCCGATTGCTTGTGCCAGCTGATCCGCTGCCGGCGGCACTCGTGGCAACAAGTTTGGCGATCGTGGCACGGAGCGTGAGGTTGGGGATGAGGTCGTCGGAGCGAGACTGCGCGCCACACGCGCACCTGGACTTGGCGGCGATCTGGCCCCGGATGCACACGTCGCATAAGCTACCGAAGCAGCACCTGGAGGCCACCACAGCGTCGGACATCACCTTGTAGCGACGCCATCCTTGAGACGACGAGTCCCACTTGAGCTCCGCGGCGTCGATGACAGCGCTGATGGCCTTAACCTCGTCGTCTTCGGCGGTCGAACTTGATGTCGCGGCGGGATCTGACGTCGTCGCCGTCGCTTCGTGCGGCGGCGGCGGGGATGAGGCGACGGTGATGGCCTCGGCGGGAGGCCCGGCCACCTGGCGCACGAGCACCGTGGAGCCTCGGGGCACAAGCGCGGTGCCGTCCGTGTACTCCTCGCACGTCCGCTCGTCGTACAGCGCCACGGTCTCCCTCGGCCCACGGCCGCGCGTCCTGCCGTGGCCGTGGCGGGCGGTCCTCAGGATGAGGCTCTTGAGGTCGGCGACGGTGACACAGGGCGCCGCCACGGGCACCGAGAACGTCTGGACGCCGCTCTTGTACCGGTAATACACGGCCATGGTTTCGGCCGGCGGCGGCAGGACGCGGAGATTGGTGCGGCGGCGGAGAGAGAGAGAGAGAGCTCCTTGCTTCCTACGTCGATGTGACTTTGGTCGCGGTTTGTGGCGAGATCGTACGCCAGGGTGAGAGAACTACATATATATATATCATCGCTCTACGCGAGTCGGATTTGCCTTACCGACTCGAATTCAGTTAATCTGTCGAACCGAGTCGGATTCAGTTAATCTGTCGAACCGAGTCGGATTCAGTTACCCTGCCAGCTTGTACTAATTCTTCATGATTGGGTGGGATCATTGTAGTTTGACAGGCAATAATACTCCAGGCCTCCAGGGTTCATCTAACAGTAACAGGTTGCAAATATATAATATAGGACTAAGTTTCGTGGATCTTGTTATACTTGTCTTCTCGGCCTGTTCCTGATGCGTGTTGCAGATCCTGCACCAACAACAACGGGTTCCTTCTCCTCCACCGGGGCTTCCTCCTCTTCCTCTTCCTCCTCCTCCCCTTCATCATACTCTCTGTCGTCGTCGTCGTCTTCTTCATCAGACGCCTCGTTCTCTTCCAGTATCGCTTTGTTGATCTCCATCTGCACATTTGTACAAATGGTAACATTAACATTCTGCTCAGAGACTCAGAGTTCACACATGCGCTTCCTGAATAATTTGACGGCTCCTACTTCTGTAAGTAAATTAGAAATCAATCACATGATACTGTCATGCTACTATACCAGTAGAACTGTAGTCGCTCAAATTCACCTTTTTTAAACTTAAACTCCGCCGAATTAATTAATCTCACTTGCAATGTGCTTAATCGATGAGTAATCTGCTACTGATTCTGTTCTAGTGGTAGGACGGCGCTAATAATGGGACTGTTGCAGTAGTCAGGCAGTAATCATACTTCTTCCTATGATTGCCGTACCTCGCGTAGGAAGCGCTCGTCAAGGTCGTCGGCGACGCGGGCGGCGGTGATTAGGGTGCCGACGATGAGGGATAGCGGCAGCACGAATGCCAGGATGAGCTGGTTGGTGCTCGGCGGCCCGCCGGCCCGCACGACCATCAGGCCCCGCCGCCGCCCGCGTCCTCCCACCGGCCGGGCGGTGGCCCGAACGGGCAGGCCGGTATACGACGGTGCCGCGCTCGCGCCCAGGCGCGCCGGCGACCAGAGAGCAGCAGCGACGAGGCCCCGCGCCATGGGCTCCACCTGCCGTCTCCCTTGGGCCAAAAGACCCCGTACTCGATGTCAATGGCAGGAAAGGGAGGCGGCAGTGGGGATTGGAGACCGGGAGCGCCGCGGTGGCCGGTGGCCAGAGCAGGGCACTTGAGAGCGGCGGAGAGGAAAGAGGACGACGCTTCCACAAAGATAAGGAAGAAACAGAAACGATAAGGAAGAAAGAGAAAGTGGCGTAAAGAGGAAACAAGTGGAAAAATGAAGGAAAGAGAGAAAATACATTAAACAGAAAAATATAAGTAAGCTAAAATTTCTATTCACTAATTTACTTTTATATAAAATTACATTACAATTGAGATAATAAGAGAAAAATATATAATCAATGTGTACAAATTAAACCGAACAAAAAAAGATAAGGGCACATTTGTCATTTTCTCTCTTTCATCCATTTAGAAAAAAATGAATCCTTTTTGACAAACATTCTCCAACATGTTTTTAGCTCCACTAGAGAAGTTGTTTTATGAGAAGAGCCATAGCCAGAGCAGTTTCAGTCACAGTTGAGCCCCGCTAAACAAGAGTTGTAAGCCATATGAGCCTACAAACATAAGCAAGCCTCAACGTTGTATGGTTGGTTTTAATGTACCCACTGGCTTACGAAACTAGAAGGTGTTGTTCTACTTCTACGCTTTGGATTTTATACTAGATCGAGCTTTGGATTAAGCTGTTGGTATCCGTTGATTCGTATTCAACCTTTCGGTCTATCTTCATCTCTAAAACGATATCAAACGTTGAATTAGTTCCTTTGATACTTTGTGATGTTTATACCTTTTACTCTATTAGCACACTGGAGAGGTTCCTCCATTACTTGCACTATATCTATCTATTTGTGGCAGCAACGTGGAACCACTCCTCCACATTAGTGTGCTGCGTCACTACAAGCATACGTCTTCAATGAATTCCAGCAATTCTCAGGTTTTTCATAACATCCTTCAATCTTTGACGAAATCAATACTCTTACAATGCATAGTCTGACAGTCACAAAACTGAATCGAGATTACAGGAGTCAACAGTTGATCATTCAGTATCAGCAGAGTGCCGGGGGAAAAAGAAAAGTCACAGTCAAAACCGTTATAAGCTCATCTCCAGCCAAGTGACTGTCTAATCCCTGAGAAAATCAGTCCCAATGATCTTCCAATCATGGACACCCAGAAGTAGGACACTGCTGCGCTCACTTTGCTGACAGCAGTCCTTACAAACGGCATGGCAATATCTGACAACTCTAAGAACAGGCTGATGTAATACCTCCTGCAGTTGAAGAGTAGTATAATGTTATTTTTCTTAGTTCTGGTATGATGCAAATGACAAAATTAATCCAATTATCTCACTGTGAATGTCTATCTGAAAGTTAGTCACAAGTACAATACCTTTCCATAACACGAAATGGATACGTGGCATTACTTTAAAGATCTCATCTTCTCCTATTCTTAACTATGGTGCTTCTGTAGTTTTAACTACAGCAAGTCTGTAGTTTTAACTACAGCAAGGCATACTACTACCTAATTGTTCTTTCGGAATAACTGAAATAGGTTCATGAGGTACTTGAAAATTCATAATCCAGGTCGCATGTAAAATATTTCAAACTTTTAAAGCTCTTAATAGAATAGATCGGAAGAGGATCGGGCATACCATCCAGTTAAAGCTCTTAATTCCTTCGTCCTTCTTGCTGGAAGGGAAAATGGGCTGATGTTAACATAATCCAAAAGAGCAGGCGCACTAGGCTTTCTGAGTTCAAGCCTCCACCAATTTGTCCTCTCAGCTTGATTATCTGTTGGTTTTTCACCTTGTTTTCTGCATAGAACGTATAGCTCAAACCTGTCTTCGTACATTGAAGCAACTGACTCGAAGTATTGATGCAACCACCAATTAACCGCCACCTTTCCAAGAAATAAGAGAGATTAGCACGGAACCGGCAAAGCCTAATAGTGCATGGGCATTTGCCTACAATCATATCTTGGAGCAATCCAAAATTTTAATGTGTGTGCATTGTAATTTGTAAACCTAGACACGTTATGCATGCACTACAAAATGAAGATAATTCAAAACATTCTTGTGTAGGAATTAGATTATCCATGCTTTAGCCTTTCATGCCCACTTAAATAAATTTGCATTGCATCGCAGTTATAGAAGAAAATAAAAATTTTCAGGTAAAAAACATAAGAAGTAAAAGTATAGATGGGAGCAAACCACAATTTAGAACTCAGTATTTCATCCACCTATGCTACAGCTGAATCTACTATTTCCATGTAAACCAATGCTCATTAGTTATAAGGGTGGTGATAATGAACATTACAGTGTTTATTATATAAGAATACTATGTACGAAAAATAAGTTTCCAGACTGGTTTCCAGATAATTAAGTATTTGTAAACCTGAACTGCAGATGGTTTTGTCCAGCTTCAAGTGAAGCTTGGTAGGATGAAGCATCATCCATAATATTATGTAAAACAGAATGTTAAAGAATCGAAATTATCTTTTCACTGCTTGTAATTAAGCTGCTGCCACCAACCAGAGGAAGAAGGGCAAGTGTCCTTCGATGGGAAGCACAAGCAATGCAGACACTCATAGCACAAAGTACGAAAGTATTCCTCTAGGTGCAGCCAATAGGAAGCTTCCAAGGTCCAAATACGAGTTATTGGAAAAAACAATGCCTAAAATGGCATCAGTTCCCAGTCAATTCTAGCCAGTAAGTGGAGTAAAACTAAAAGGCTTTTTGATCATTGGGAACAGGAGGTTCAGTTTATTAGACGTTGAAATTACATGTAAACCTAGCTGCTTCTCTATTTGCTCTGGTGGGATCTGATTCCCTGCTTGAGAATTAAAAAAAAAGAGCAAACAAGAACAGATGATCTCATTTAAAGCACATTTGAACAAGAAAATCAATATGTCAAAGAACTGGAGGAGTACAATAATAAAGTCAGAAACAAGACTATGTACAACCCACAATTATTACCTCATTGCGCAGCTTTTGAAGTTCCCTGGTTGACAGAGAACATAGAGCTAAGCTGGAACTAACAACTTCAGTAGACATATCACCATCAACTGACATAAGCTCCAGATAAATGCTAGCAATCACATCAGCTAAGGAAATAACCAGGTCCTCCAAAATTTGTGCTCCATGTTCAGCAAGAAATTTAGCATCAAAATAGCTGTCGGACCTGCCATCAGGAAGTATCAGGATAAGGATGCCTTTTATGCACCTCCGAAAAGGCTATTCAGAAAACAACAAAAGAACAAAGTAAATCAAGACAATTGTTTAGATGCAGGTTTCCAAATCAAAAGAAATTGAACCGAAAAGTTGCTACAAGGACAAAGGTCATTTAGTACCTTGCAGAACCAAATCTTAGGAAAAAGATCAGATCCAAATAGAGTTCAGATTTCCCAAATCTGTTAAACCTCTTGAAGATCCTATCGTCCTCCCTTATCTTGCTACTTATCATCTTAATAAGTTTCTGAAACATAAAAGGATATCTGTGATTTGGGGCATATATGATATGTTGGAATGGACAAGGACAACAGTTCAAAACAGTAAGTTTGTAACATACTTCATTGATTTGGCCATTTTCCAAGGCCTGTTCTTCTGCGATCCATTTCACAAATGCTGGCTCAATCAAACCATCTATCAAGGCAGTTGATACTTGCAACCACTTGATTCCATCGACAAGTTCAGAACTTCCTGAGATATTTCTTACCTGCATGATATCAGACCAACTAAAAACAAGTCAAGATAGTTAATTTTTATATGTTCAAAAGTTTACGAGAACTGAATCGTATTATCAAGGAAAAAATCCTGATGCTGGTTACACTTCAGAATAGAATAGTGCAGTCATAATAAACTAAGAACTTGTGAAATTGACCCAATAAAAATCAGCAAGAGGAACTAATACCCCCCTTTTAGTTGAAGACAGCTCAGATACTACTTTTAATCTTTTATAATAAACTAAGTGAGTATACAGAGGCAATCTTAGTCAAACAAAGAGTTGTGGTGTGGCTCTTGCCTCCATTTCCAGGAGCTGAAATGTGATCAGAAGAAGCCGCAACCTGGGACCACCATGAATGGCAAGCATACTCAAAGGATAGTTTTTCCTATCACTCGTGAGTTCATCCTCTCTGCTATCCGAACTTGCATCTTGAACATTTGCTTGTAACGCTTCAGAAAGTTTAGCTCTCACTTCACTCCACCACATATCCCTGGGGTCAAGCTCTGCGTTCCTTTCCGGCGAGAATTTTCGATCCCTAATTTGCAAAAAGAAATTGCATTAGCAGTCATTTTTCCAGCCAAGACACCAGTCTGATATGTAGAAGTAATACTTATGCCGCTAGTCTTACCTACCAGAATCAGAGGAGCTTGGCTCTGTAATATGCTGATTAACGCCCTGATTTCTGGCACGAGGAGATGTGTTCCCAGAAGGTACAACTCCAGCCAAATACGCAAAAATCATGCTGATAGTGAGAAGAGCTTCATCCGAAATAAGGAATAAACTCGGTGAAACCATGCTCTCAGAATCAATCAGCGACTGCAAGGGAAAACATTTAACTGAAGTTTCCACCCTGTGACCCCTGCCATGAAAACCAAAATGAGGAGATGCAGCACTATTCCGTTCCCTTGCTGCATTGGACTGGAAGGGAAGGTGAATCTTGTGGTCGTAGTTCCTGAAAGCAAAGATGAATCAGAACCTAACAACTCGAGATGATCAAGATTTCTGCTTTACAGAAAGACAGTCTCGATTACAAAGAGACGAACCGACCTCGGTATCCCAATCGAAACACTACATGGGTACAGCTTGCTGTTGGAATGGGTCCATCTCCCTCGACACTGACCTCTCAGTGACGCCAATGAACACTCGGCCATTACCAGAGTTCCTGACTAATGATGGCTCAGAGCATCACAAAGGTGCACAACGAGCATTCCTGCATGAGAGAATAAGGGTGGGATTTCGTGGCAAGCCGAGAGCCATCGCTGAAGGACGAGCATTCCAATCAATAGCAAATCCTCAAGACAGTACCCACCTCCTCCTAAACCTAATCCCCAATGCAAACAATACACGGATGCCCAAGAAAGAATACAGCGCGAAGGGGAGCAGCTCCCAACCTTCAGGCAAGCGCGAGACGGCAAGAGGAGAACCAAGATTTGCTTCGCCGCCTAGCCGTCCCCTTCTTCCCCCAAGCACGAATTGCCCACCGGAGTGACCAAAGGTAGCAGGAGCGCTCCAATATGTTCGCCCTTCCCATTTATTTTTGTCATTTCTTTTTTTGGGACCAAGCTAGTAGCCATGTGCAAGCACGAACCAACTCTACGTGAGCCAAGTCCACCAGGCAACCCATGGACCGGTGACCTGTCCACTTCGTGGAAGACTTGCCAACGAGGCGGTTGCGCTGGCGGTGTACAGGGTGAGGTGGCGGAACCGCGTCCACGCAGACAGGGGAGCTTATCGCCAGCAGAGCGCGCGCGGCAGGGCCTTTCTGTGGACGGGAGGAGCAAAGTGGGCCGTTATCCTGTGTGACAGCGAGAGAATTGGTTGGTAGTGTGGAGCTTAATCTTTGGGCTGGGTAGTTTGGGCCTTCCAAATGCGACGTTGATACACAAGCCAAGCCATTTCATTTTCCTCCCTACAAAAGATGAAAAAGATCCCAGTGTCGTTTCCGTTTGCCCTGAAGGAGGAAAAAGCGGTTGCGGTTATCCATCACCGAAGCGACGAAAAGCAAACCATCGCGCCGGCTGAGTTCTTCTTCCTTCTTCTTTCTCGCGCCCACCGCTGAAGAGTATCTTGACCCCCTAAGTGGATTTTGGTGATTTAATAACGGACCATTAAATTACTAATAATGTATTGAGTATATGAGCAGGTACTAAAATTCTAAGATGGTATCTAAACGCTTATGGTATCTAAACGCTTCATTGCTCTATAAGAAGGAAGTAATGCTAAAAGAAGGATTCCTTAGAGGTTTATTTATTTTATTTATATTTTGAAATTGAGTCCTATGAATGCCGTACTATTAAGAGAGACATGGATTGTATCTTCTAAGAGTTGAAAAGATGCTCTAGATGACTAACCAAAATCCTATGAGAGACACCTTGCACTGCACGTTTACCGAGATATCTCTTGTGTGCTAACTCTGGAAGGCCGGACATTCCGGGTTTTATCCCGGACTTCCCGGAGTGTCCGGGCCTTGTCCGGATACTTTAGGTCTTAGAGCTGTAACGGCTCTTTTCTGGGTAAGGAGGTATTTATACCCCCTCAACCCTATCCATTCTCCCTCTCTTGCCTCATTTCGCCCTGTAGCATTCAGAACACCTTCTCCCTCCTTTTTACTCCCCTTGGCACTTGGTTGTTGAGCTTTGGTGGGGATTAAAGGAGGAATTCAAGACTTGAGCAAGTGAGAGTGCTAGTGAGCTGATTTCCCATCTCTAGAGCAGCTCGTACTTCGCTTGGTTGGCAATCTCGTGTTTGTTACTCTTGGAGCTTTGAGCTCCTAGCCAGCTAGGCGTTGCCTTGGAGCATCCAAAGGATTGTGGCTGCCCAAGGAAGTTTGTATTACCCTGTGATTGAGTAAGTAACACTAGCTTGATCTTTGTGGTCGCTAGGGAGAGGAAAGTGACCTAGGTGTAAAGGTCCACCCTTTGTGGGTTCCTCAATGGAGACGTAGAGCTCAAGGTGTGAGCTTGAACTCCGGTAACAAATCCCTTGTGTCTCTTGTGCTTGTTGCTCTTGTTGTATGCTTGAAATCCTCTTGAGTACATTTCTAGGGTTTGTGGCCGATCTACTCCGTGGTGAGGTTCCTACTGTTTCTAAGTGGTGGAACAGGCTTATATCTCTGTATTGCATAACCTATTTTCACATATTTGAGTTTGGACAAATTTGATTGCAGGTTGATTTAGTCGTCTCCTCAAAGGCCGGACAATCCGGACATTTTCCCGGATACTCCGGATTTCCCGGAGTATCCGGAAAAATATCCGGAGACTCCGGACCTTGGTCTGATAATTTGTTTTAAGTTGTGATTTTTCATGAGCGACTATTCAACCCCCCTCTAGTCGACCTCTAGATCCTTTCAATTGGTATCAAAGCCAGTTGCTCCGTTTGAAGCTTAACCGCTTGGAGAAGAAGAGATGTCGACCCCAACTAATCAAGCAACGCTGCCCGATGGTGACTTGACCAACCCCGGTGGGAATCAACCCCCCCGTGAACACACCTGAGGGTCCTACGGGTGCAGCGGGAGGTGCCGGTGGAGCAAGCACAAGTCATCATCCAAGAAATGAAGATGGTGGATCATCTTCATCAAGTGATGACGACTTTGATGATGCAAGATCAAACCGCTCCATTCGTCGGCCTTCGGGAAGGGAGTTTTCTAGAATCCCTTACGATTACTCCAATTTAATCTTTGATAAACCATCGAGTTCCCACCATATTGGAAAGATACCCCAATTTGATGGAACCGGCTATTCCAAGTGGAAGAACTCGATGGAGGAATATTTGACGGCGGTAAACCCCGCACTTTGGAGTGTTGTGAACAGGGGTTTCCTAGTGGAGATGTCACGTTGACACAAGCTCAAGCGAATGAAATTCAACGCAACTATCAAGCCATTCGCATCATCAAGAGCTCTCTCACCACCGAAGAATATGACAAGGTTTATGGCTTGAAGTCCGCCAAAGATGTGTGGGACACTCTCTTTATCAACCATGAAGGAACAATGCAAATTAGAGAAGGAAGAATTCGAGCTCTTGAGAGTGAGCTCAACCGTTTCGTCATCAAAGAAGATGAATCTCCACAAGACATGTACAACCGCTTGAACAAGATCATCAACAAGATCAAGTCTCTTGGAAGCACAAGATGGGGAAGAAAGGAAGTTGTTGATAAGATTCTCTCCGCTTACATGGCTAGGGATCTTCAACTCCCTACACTTATTAGAGAGAAGAGAGGCTTCAAGAAGTTCACTCCGGCGGATGTGATTGGTAGAATTGAAAAACATCTCATCACCGTCAAGGAGTCAAAGCTCTCACAAGAAATGTCAAAGATGCATGAACAAATTGAGAAGAATAAGGGAGTAGCTCTCAAAACTTCTAGCAAGGACAAAGAGAAGAGGGCAAGCTCATCATCCTCCAAGACCGTGGTCAAGGAAGATAGTGATGAAGATAGTGATGACACCTTGACTCCCGAGCAAATAGCTCTATTTGTGAAGAGGTTCACCAAGGTGATGAAGAAGGGTGGCTTCTTCAACAAGAACAAAGACAAGGACAAGATCAAGACCAAAAGAACATCCAAGAGGCCATGCTTTGGGTGTGGCAAGGAGGGTCATTTCATTGCGGAATGCCCCAACATCAAAGTGAGAAGAAGAGACACTAACAAGTATGACAAGAACAAGAAGAAGGAAGTTGGTGAAGCTCATTTGGGTGAAGAATGGGATTCAAATGATGATAGCTCAGACTCCGATGATGAAGCGGGGCTTGCCACAATATCCATTGCTCAACCCATTGACAAGCCATCACTCTTTGGAGATCTCACCGACGATGAAGATGACTTCACCCACACATGTCTCATGGCTAGGGGCACTAAGGTAGACACTAAACCTTCTCCCCTAGATATTGATGATGATGTTGATAGTGATGATGAATTTGAAAGAATGATCACTAGTTTTGGTAAGAAATAAACCAAAAGAATCATGAACCTTCTAAATGAAATCAAGAATAGAGATGATACTCTTGAGGTGCAAGAAGAGCTCTTTAGACTTGAGCGAGAGAAAACCATTACCCTTGAGAATGCCCTTATAATTGAAAAGAAGGGTTTCAAGGTGCAAGAGGGCTTGCTCAAAGAAAAAGAGGAAGAAATTTTTAGCCTCAAGAACTCTCAAGCTAAAGAAGCCGTTGTAGTAGATGGATTAACTAGGGAGTCTTTCCTAGCTAAGGATGCTTGTACTAGACTTGAGAATGAAAAGGTTGAACTTCAAGAGAGCCTAAAATGCTTGAAAGCTAGTCACATTGCAATTGAAGTTCAACTTGACAATCTTAAGAATAGTGCTAAAACAACCTCTAATGATGCTTCCTCTAACTCTAATGCTTCTACAAGCAATGGTTGTTCTAGATGCTATAAACTTGATATAAATGCTTATGCTACTAACATTGCCGAGATGAATGCAATGAAGAAAGAAATTTCTCGGTTGTCAAACTCTCTTGTTGAGGAAAAGAAATAGGAACCTAAGAGAGGAGAGTTTGAGAACCATACCAAGGGCTTTGGTTCAAACTATATGAAGAAGTTTGGCTTTGAGAATGGGAAGGGGCTAGGTAAGAATGAGCAAGGCTCCAAAGACCCTGTCCCATTCATCAAGAACAACCACACAAGGGGTATGGGAACAAGAAATGTGGTGCATGGGATGAAGCAATTGGGTGCCAAGGTTGAAGGTAAACAACCTAGGCTCAACACTCCCATCAAGGTCAAGAGCTCAAATGGCACATCCCATGAACCACAAGTCAAGACCAAAGTGGTGCAAGCCAAGCAAACCAAGAAGCCCAAGGCACATGCTTCACAAGACAACTTTTATGCTGATTATGTGTTGACTTGGAACCACAAGGGTAAGGTGGTAGCCAAGTATGTGGGATCCCGCACAAGGTTCTATGATCAAAAGGAATGTGTGGGTGCCCAAAGTTCTTGTGACTAACGTAAAAGGACCCAACTCTCATTGGGTACCTAAAAACCAAGCCTAATTTGTTTTGTAGGCATACTCCTCCGGTGGATCCAAATGGGTGATTGATAGTGGATGCACTAATCATATGACCGGGGAGAAGAAGATGTTTATGTCTTGTGAAATGATTGAACATCCTACGGAAAAGATTGCCTTTGGAGGCAATGGTGGTGGAACGGTTGTTGGCCTAGGTAAAATTGCTATCTCAACCAATCATTTAATTTCCGATGTTTATTTGGTTGAATCTTTGGACTACAATTTGTTGTCCGTGTCACAACTTTGTGAGATGGGCTACAATTGTTTATTCACCAATGAGGGTGTGACCGTCTTTAGAAGAGGCGATGACTCCGTTGCTTTTAAGGGTGAACTCAAGGGAAGGCTTTATTTGGTGGATTTGACATCGGAGAAAGCCCAACTTGATACATGCTTAATGGCAAAGTCTAGCTTGGGTTGGCTTTGGCATCGCCGGCTAGCCCATGTTGGGATGAATAATCTCAACAAACTTCTAAAGGGGGAACACATCCTAGGACTAACAAAAGTTCATTTTGAGAAAGATAGAATTTGTAGTGCTTGTCAAGCCGGAAAGCAAGTTGGTGCTCCTCACCCCTCCAAGAATGTACTCACCACTACAAGACCATTGAAATTGCTTCACATGGATATCTTTGGTCCCGTGGCCTATGTTAGTATTGGAGGGAGCAAGTATGGATTTGTCATTGTTGATGATTACTCTCGGTATACATGGGTTTTCTTTTTGCGTGACAAGACCAAGGTTCATGATGTATTCAAGAAGTTTGCAACTAGAGCCCAAAATGAGTTTGATGTGAAGATCATGAGAGTAAGAAGTGACAATGGCTCCGAGTTCAAGAACACCAACATTGAAGAGTATCTTGATGGTGAAGGCATTGGTCATGAATTCTCCGTCCCATACACTCCTCAACAAAATGGGATAGTGAAGAGGAAGAATAGGACTCTCATAGAAGCCGCAAGAACTATGCTTGATGAATACAAGACTTCGGATAGTTTTTGGGCGGAAGCGGTCAATACGGCTTGTCATGCTATCAATCGATTATAACTTCACAAGTTTCGACACAAGACCGCTTATGAGCTCCTAACCGGTAAGAAGCCTAATGTGTCTTACTTTAGAGTTTTTGGTTGTAAGTGCTTCATTCTCAACAAGAAGCCCAAGAACTCTAAGTTTGCACCTAAAGTTGATAATGGTATTTTTCTTGGTTACGCCTCAAATGCTCACGGCTATCGCGTTCTCAACAAGACCACCGGTAGTGTTGATATAGCGTGTGACGTGACATTTGATGAATCTAATGGCTCTCAAGTGGAGCAAGTTGATGAAGTGTGTGTAGACAAGGAAAAGACCTCTACAAATGATATCAAGAAGATGGCTATTGGTGAAATCAAGCCTCAAGAAGAAGATGAAGAAGTTGAAGTCATTGAAGCATCACCAAACCTCACTACCGCTGCAAAACTCGGAAACTCTGGAGAAAAGTCCGGAGAATCCGGACCCAACCCCGGAGAGTCCGGGCCCTCTGAAGATGATGCTCAAGACATTCAAGAAAATGAGGATTTGATTCAAGAAGAACCTTCTGAGCCACATCCAAGAGTTCGCCAAAGTGTTCAAAGAGATCATCCTGTTGACAACATTCTTGGAAGCATAAGAAGAGGAGTTACCACAAGATCAAGATTGGCAAACTTTTGTGGGCACTACTCCTTCTGTCCATGATTGAGCCTCTCTCCGTGGAAGAAGCATTACAAGACGCTGATTGGGTGATAGCCACGCAAGAAGAGTTGAACAACTTCACTCGGAATGAAGTCTGGTCCTTAGTGGAACGCCCTAAGCAAAATGTGATTGGAACAAAGTGGGTGTACCGCAACAAACAAGACGAGAATGGGGTAGTGACCAAGAACAAGTCAAAGTTGGTTGCCAAGGGCTATACTCAAGTTGAAGGCTTGGACTTCGGAGAAACCTATGCACCGGTAGCAAGACTTGAAGCAATCCGCATCTTATTGGCATTTGCTACTCATCATGATTTCAAGCTCTTTCAAATGGATGTCAAGAGTGCATTTTTGAATGGCCCAATCTCCGAAGAAGTTTATGTTGAGTAACCACCGAGCTTTGAAGACCATCAATTCCCCAACCACGTTTACAAGCTCCATAAGGCGCTCTATGATCTTAAGCAAGCACCTAGAGCATGGTATGAATGCCTTAAGGAATTTCTCTTAAGGAAAGGCTTTGAAATAGGCAAAGCCGATCCTACTCTTTTCACTCGCAAAGAAGGAAATGATTTATTTGTGTGCCAAATATATGTCGATGACATCATATTTGGTTCTACTAACAAAGCTTGGGCGGATGAATTTAGTAGGATTATGACTAAGAGATTTGAGATGTCCATGATGGGTGAGTTGAAGTTCTTTCTTGGATTTCAAATCAAGCAACTCAAGGAAGGCACGTTCATAAGTCAAACAAAGTACACTCATGACATGCTCAAGAAGTTTGACATGGACAAGGCCAAACCCATCAAGACTCCAATGCCATCAAATGGACATCTTGACCTAAATGAAGATGGAAAAAGCGTGGATCAAAAGGTATATCGCTCCATGATTGGATCTTTGCTTTACCTTTGTGCATCTAGGCCCGATATTATGCTTAGTGTGTGCATGTGTGCAAGGTTTCAAGCCAATCCTATGGAATGTCATCTCATGGCTGTTAAGAGAATCTTTAGGTATTTAGTGCACACTCCTAACCTTGGTTTATGGTACCCAAAAGGCTCCACTTTCAATCTACTTGGCTACTCCGATTCGGACTATGCTGGTTGCAAGGTAGATAGAAAGAGTACATCCGGGACTTGCCAATTCCTTGGAAGGTCCTTGGTGTCTTGGAGTTCCAAGAAACAAAATTCCGTTGCCTTATCCACCGCCGAGGCCGAGTATGTTGCAGCCGGCGCTTGTTGTGCTCAACTACTTTGGATGAGGTTCACTTTGAGGGACTTTGGGTGTACGTTTAGCAAGGTGCCACTCTTGTGTGACAATGAGAGCGCCATCATGCTAGCAAACAACCCCGTAAACCACTCAAGAACAAAGCACATAGACATAAGACACCATTTCTTGAGAGACCACGAAGCCAAAGGAGATATCGCTTTAAGTCATGTGAGCACCGAAAAGCAACTAACCGATATCTTCACAAAGCCTCTTGATGAACTAAGGTTTTGTGCTTTGAGGAGTGAATTAAATATCTTGGATTCTCGTAACTTGGCTTGAGATCATGCACATGATTTGATTGACTTAGGCTAGATCTTTACAAAAGAAAAGGATTTTGAAAATTGGTGTGGATTTGGTTTGAAAAATAGTTGGAACCTCTCTAGCTCACATTAGTTTCACTCATAATCTTCTCTATCCATCTCAATATCAATTCCTTGAAAATCTGCTGCTCAGTCTCAGAGGGAGCCGGATAGTCCAGATTTTTCCCTGGAAACTCCGGGTTTCCCGAAGAGTCCGGGCCCATCCCGGATAGTCCGGACCTTTACCCATATAAAAGCTCTTTCACCGCAGTCAAACCCTAACTTTCACCTTTCTACTGCGTGGACTGTCTTTTTCCTCCCTCTCGTTGCCTCCCCCGCGCCCCTCTCCCTCTCCCTCGGTTCCTCTCTAGAACCTAGGGTTTCCACCCTCCAAATCTTGAGAGAGTGAGGGATTCAAGCCTCCAAGGTGTGGGAAGCAAGGTGCTGCTGTTGGTTTGAAGATTTGAAGAAGCTTCCCCTCGGTTTCCTCTCTTCCCTAAGGTATTCAAAAGCCCCTTCGCCCGATCTCCTTTTCTAGGCCATATCTTGCGAAATCTCTTGGATAGGATTGTTCTTTAGACTCTAGAAGTAGTGGATCTGCAATATCTTGAGATTCCCGTGGTGGATTTGTGAGGCATTGTGATTTAGGGTTTTGCCAGGAAAACCCGAAGAGTTCGGACCTTTTTCCGGACAGTCCGGACTCCCCGGACTGTCCGGGAGTTTTCCCGGAAACTCCGGATTTTTGTGGTGAAACTCCAAATCACAGAGTCACACACCTTCTTCGTGGATGATTTCTTATGTACTCCTTGCTGCTTATCTCCAGATCATGAGGAAGAAGTACAAGCAAGACGAGCCGGCTACCCAAAGGAGGACAAAGGCTAGGCATGACCCTCAAACCTTGGGGGTTGTGCACGAGACCTTGGGTCTTGGCTCATCTCGGAGGTCCACTCGTGCTCGTACTCCTGTCTACACCGAGCAAGAGATCGAGGAAGAAGAAGAACAGCAAGTTGGTGAGGAAGAGGAGGAAGAAGAAAATGTTGGACAATACAGAGTTGCTCCTAGGCGTCACGGGAAAGGTCCAGCTCAGCCATCTAAGAAATCCCGTGAGGCCCCCTACATCTCCCGCTCTAGACCCGTGTCTCGTCCACCCATGCCGAAGAATCGTCCCACCCCCTACTCCCAAATCTGTCCCAGAACTCCACCCCGTCTCACTGCTACTTTTCCATCAAATGTGAGGGTGGTGACTGCTCCTGTGAATCTAAGGGACCCCGGGGCGGTGCAAGGGTTTGTTCAACAGATGGTGAGAGACTATGCTAGGAATGCCCTTGCCGTCTGACAGCAGAGGGATGAGGACGTCTACATGTATATCTCTAGTGAGGCACTTGAGTCATGGTTTTGGTGTGACTTCCATAGGGACTTCTATCAGACAGTGATAAGAAGCCCACAGATGAAGGCAAAGAACAAGTCACCCATCGTGGAGATGAAGTATATTGAGTGGGCATACTATGAGCGGTTGGAGAATCCCACCTTTGATGCCGTCATTGATAGGTGCAAGGAGCTTGGACTTTATGATATCATGGGATTTCGCTATGGATGGAATAGAGAGATTATTGCTCAATTCCATTGCTCTTATTACTATGATTCTCATCAAAACACCATCACTTGGACTACTCAAGGCGAGAAGCACACCATTGACTACATGACCTTCTCTCGCTTACTTGGTCTTGGCTCAAAGGATGAAGCTCGCACTCCAATTCACAATGAAGACAAGTACAAGCCCAAGGACATGGCATATATGTTCCCCTCCGCCTTCCTAGCTCATGAGGGAAAAGCTGATAATCTCATTCCCTACTATTATTACTTCAATCAGTTTTTCCGTGCCACCATTGATCCAAAGATGGGAGACAACACCGCTCTTAGGCACTATGCCGTCAATCTCCTCAATCGTGTGGCCCCTGAAGAAGAAGGCTTTTGCATCTTTGACTTCATTTGGAATGAGCTGCGCTGTGCTATGTGTGACCTCATGAAGCACCTCCCATATGCTCCATACATCATGTATATGATTGAGAGGGTCACCAATACCTAATTTCCAAAGGATGTCACTCATCAGCCTCTTAGGCATCTTCGTGCTAGAGACAAGAGAGCCCCCATGAAGAAGAGCACAAGATTTCCTGGATCCTCTAGTGCTACCCCTCACCATGATGATGAGCCCCTTCCTCGTTCTTCACACTCATCTAAATCATCCCGCAAGGTCAAGGGCTCCATGGTCAAGAGGGCTTTCAAAAGTATCTTCTCCATGTGCAAGCGCATCGTCACCGAGACTAATGAGAATCGTCGTGACATCATTGAGATCAAGTCTCATCTTGGGCTTCCTACGGACACTTATCACGAGCTCCCCGAGTTTGATGACCCATTTGCGGAGTGGGATGCCCATGACGCCGCTGCTGCTGCACAAGAAGAAGAAGAAGAGCAAGAGGAAGAAGGACAAGAAGAAGAAGAAGAGGAGGAGGAGGACAACAATGATGAAGAAGAAGAAGAAGGAGACGATGACGACGACGAGTGATCGCTGCTGCTGCTCCTACACTTCCTTTTTGGTGCTTGATGCCAAAGGGGGAGTGAGTATCTTAGTTTTGTTTCATGTTTGAGACTTTGAGGATTTGAGAACTATGGTCTGTAATAACTCTTTTATGTGTGAGACTATGTGATGTGAGCTTGAGACTATTTGGTTGTGTGCTTGTGATGCTAGATAGGTTGCATTCTATTTATCTAAGGATGCATTTGATAGTTTGAAAATTTTCTGTGATGATTTGATTTCTGCTGAGTCCTCAAAGTCCGGATACTCCGGGTTTTTCTCCGGATACTCCGGGTTTCCCGGGTTCTCCGGGGTAAATCCGGACACACCATGCTTTGACACTGCAGCCTCTTTTTCTCTTTATTGAGTGCATGAACTGTCATACGCATCACATATATTTTGTTTGCACAAACACAAGCACCCCACTGTTGATCATCTTGTCACACTCTCGTGTTTTTCTCTCTTGTGCAAAATTTGGTGCTAAAAGCATCTTTGAGATTCAAACTCTATATGCACAAATTAAGGGGGAGTGTTGCAAAATAGATCAAATGCTCTTTAATGAATTCATTTACCTCTCTTTTAAAAGCTTAAAGGTGTTGTCATCAATCACCAAAAAGGGGGAGATTGAAGAGTATCTTGACCCCCTAAGTGGGTTTTGGTGATTTAATGACGGACCATTAAGCTACTAATGATGTGTTGAGTATATGAGCATGTATTAAAATTCTAAGATGGCATCTAAGCGCTTCATTGCTCTATAAGAAGGAAGTAATGCTAAAAGAAGGATTCCTTGGAGGTTTATTTATTTTATATTTTGAAATTGAGTCCTAGGAATGCCGTACTATTAAGAGGGACATGGATTGTATCTTCTGAGAGTTGAAAAGGTGCTCTAGATGACTAACCAAAATCCTATGAGAGACACCTTGCACTGCACGTTCACCGAGATATCTCTTGTGTGCTAAATTCTGGAAGGCCGGACATTCCGGGTTTTATCCCGGACAGTCCGGACTTCCCGGAGTGTCCGGGCCTTGTCCGGATACTCCAGGTCTTAGAGCTGTAACGGCTCTTTTCTGGGTGAGGAGGTATTTATACCCCCTCAACCCTATCCATTCTCCCTCTCTTGCCTCATTTCGCCCTGTAGCATTCAGAACACCTTCTCCCTCCTCTTTACTCCCCTTGGCACTTGGTTGTTGAGCTTTGGTGGGGACTAAAGGAGGAATTCAAGGCTTGAGCAAGTGAGAGTGCTAGTGAGCTGATTTCCCATCTCTAGAGCACCTCGTACTTCGCTTGGTTGGCAATCTCGTGTTTGTTACTCTTGGAGCTTTGAGCTCCTAGCCGGCTAGGCGTTGCCTTGGAGCATCCAAAGGATTGTGGCTGCCCAAGGAAGTTTGTATTACCCTGTGATTGAGTAAGTAACCCTAGCTTGATCTTTGTGGTCGCTAGGGGGAGGAAAGTGACCTAGGTGTAAAGGTCCACCCTTTGTGGGTTCCTCAACGGAGACGTAGAGCTTAAGGTGTGAGCTTGAACTCCGGTAACAAATCCCTTGTGTCTCTTGTGTTTGTTGCTCTTGTTGTATGCTTGAAATCCTCTTGAGTACATTTCTAGGGTTTGTGGCTGATCTACTCCGTGGTGAGGTTCCTACTGTTTCTAAGTGGCGGAACAGGCTTATATCTCTGTATTGCATAACCTATTTTCACAGATTTGAGTTTGGACAAGTTTGGTTGCAAGTTGATTTAGTCGTCTCCTCAAAGGCCGGACAATTCGGACATTTTCTCGGATACTCCGGATTTCTCGGAGTACCCAGAAAAATATCCGGAGACTCCGGACCTTGGTCTGATAATTTGTTTTAAGTTGTGATTTTTCAGGAGTGACTATTCACCCCCCCTCTAGTCGACCTCTAGATCCTTTCAGCCGCTGCACCATTCGGCCCCGCGCCGCCATCCTGCTGCGTCTCCGGCGACCTCCCTCTTCCCCCCGCGCACTAACCTCTCCTTTGCTCGCCCCCGCCACCATCACCGACCATCGCCTCACCGCCCACCACCGCGGTGCAGTAGGGTCTCGCCGGAGCTCCGCCGCCGCGGCCGCGGAGCTCAGGCGAGACCCTACCGCGCCCGCGACGGCCTCCGTCTTCCCCTTCCCCGCCACTACCCCCGCCGTCAGAACCCTAGCCGCCCGCCGCCAGTGAGCTTCTCCCCCGCCCCAACCTGGCCTGGCTGCCGCTCCCGCCGCCAGGGCCCTAAGCCGCCCGGCCACCATCCCCACCGCCTGGCCTACCTCCCTCCCCCGGCCGACCGGCAATTTTCATGGCCGAAGGAAGAAGAAGCCGACTCGTGGGTCCCACCATCCTGTCGATGACAGATGGGGTCCACCCCGGCGCGATGGATTGCTATGCATCGCAAGCGTGATGCATAGTCTCCACGGGAAAAAGCTATGCTGCACGGATCGGCGGATACGGATGTGTGGATACGTCGATTCTTCAAAAAAAATTCGATACGCCGATACGTTTCAACAAAAATTTCAATATATAAATAAACACCATTGAGCTAATGCAAACACCATCGCCATAGAATTACACTGCCATTACCATTAGCACTGCTCGAATTTGTTGTTGCCATCAACATCAAGGAGATTGGCAAAATCAAACGACAAGCAGTCAAGAACTGAAGAGTGAAGAGACACACAGTAAATCGAGAAAGCCAGAAATGCAAGGGACGCCGATCGCTAGACCAGTCACCACTAACGAGCTCCGTCGCTGGCGAAGGTGCATCGTGGGTATAGATGGTCATATGGCCCGCCCAGCCCAGCCCAACCCAGCCCGACATGGACCGACGGTCTTCGTGCTCGTGTCGTGCTGGCACTATGGGCTGATATCACAGCCCAGCACTGCCCGAGGTTATTTTTTCAGGCCGGGCCACCCTGAGGCACGACACAAGGCACGACGGGCCATCTGGGCCGTGCCAGCCCGTGGCCCGACGTGGGTGGCCGGTGGGGAGGAAGAAGAGCCGCAGCACCAGAGGGAGGAAGAAGAGCCGCGGCGTCGGAGGGAGAAAGAAGAGTCCGCCGCGCCGGAGCTCGCTCGTGTCTTGCTTAGCTCCCCGCGCCATGGATCCATGGAGCCGACGAGGGAGATCCACCGTGGCCGCGACAGCGTCCAGCGCTAGTGCACGGAGATCTACCTGGACGACGCTAGAGGGGACGAGTCGCGCCACTACCGGTCGCGCCGTCTCCTTGCGCGGGGAGGGAGAGGTCCGGCAGCCGCCGCCTAGGAAGCGAGGGAGAAGAGGAGGCGGCGGAGGAGGGGCGTCGACAGTGACGGAGGAGGGGCGTCGACAGTGATGGAGGAGGGGACGACGGAGGAGGGATGGCGACTGCGAAGGAGGAGGGGGCGGCAGCGGGAGAGAGGAGGAGGCCACATGCAAAGAAGGGGACGGGGCAGTTGCGTAATGGGATTGAGAGGGGGCGTCCGAGGGGGCTAGGGTTTGGGACTTTGGGAGAGGTGGGCGCCGGCTGGGCCAGGCCGAACGTTGGGGGAGCGGGGATTTCACCATTAGGGGAGCTGGGTCGGTTGGGCCATATGGGCCACTAGGCCTCGTGCCTGCCCGTGGGCCGCTTCGTGCCAAGGAAGTTCGTGCCGGGCTGGACCGACACTATGGGCTGAGATCACAGCCCAGCACTAGCCCGATGTCGTGCTCGTGCCGGCCCAGGCCCAAAGCCATCGTGCTGGGCCTGTGCTCGTGTCGAGTCAAAAACTCGTGCTTTGGGCTGGTCCATGGTGCTCGTGCGGGCACCAGCGGCGGCGGAGGGCAGGGTGTCGTCTACTCGAGTGACTGGGCCAGGATAAGATTATGTTGCCGTGCGCACATGCTAATTGGGTTGGGCGTATCGTAAACCACACTGGATTACATTCTTTACAAAAAATTTTCCAACTACAGGTCACATCAACGTAGACTAATTACAAAATTAATTAGACAGACGAACGGGAAATCGCGAGACGAATCTAATAAAATTAATTAATTTGTTATTAGAGATTTTTACTGTAGCACGATGTTGTCTAATCAGGACATAATTAAGCTAGTTAGATTCATCTTGAAAAATTAGGAGGGTTATGAAATGAGTTTTGTCAGTGATCCACGTTTAATACTCCAAAGTAGTGTCTGAAGATTGATAACGAATTTTTTGGAGAAATTTTTGCGAACTATACAGGCTTTTAGATGTTCATGGTCTGATAGAGTACCTTTATGCAGCCCTTTTCTTTTGGAATTTCCATGTAGCCATTTGCGTCATGGTCTCCTAATGTACTGATAAATATAGGCAGACACGATGGTGCTTGTCATTTTAGTTCATACAATTGCAAGAATACCTACAAAATTACAGTGGAGCAAGCCATTACATAAGAGTTTTGGAGGCTCTCTATTTCTCCCTCTCTTAATAAGTTTTTTTAGCAACCTCTCTTAATAAGTTTTGCATAAGAATTTTTCAAGCAAATAAATTACCTTTTATAAGAATTTTTCAAGTAAATAAATTACCTTTGGGAACACATCAGGTGGAAACCAACCCCTCCGTGCAAACTATGGAAACTTCAATCTGAGTCACACGATGTTGATCCAAGGGAAGACTTATGGAAGGTGGGAGGGGTGATGTGCAAAACTCATGAGAGGTGGGAGAGATGATTTGCAAATGCACTTATGCAAATCACCCCTCCCACCTCCCATGAGCCCTCCTTTGGATCAACATCGTGTGGTTCAGATTGAAGTTTCCATAGTTTGCATGGAGAGGTTGGTTTCCACGTAATACGTTCCCATTACCTTTTCTCCCCTTTGCATACTTTGAGTTATGACTTAACTAGCTAGGACCCTTGAATCATACAATCGAAAGGCAGAGAAGTGATAATCAATTGTTCCAAAAGGAGCAAAGTTCCGGAGCATCATTTAGTTGGAGAGATACGGCCTTCCCAACATCAAGTGCCAATCTAGAAACTAAAAGCCACGTCTTTTGATTGCAGTAGGACACTTGTCACCTTACCGGATCCCAAAAAATCAGAGAAGAAAAGTCGATACCTGCTTTCGCTCCATCAAGACAAGTGATCAGTTAAACAAATCTATCTAGATTCCCATATCAGGAGCATTTGATTTGCATATGATGCACACTGGTGGAATATAGACCCGATCACTTACCACGATCGAGGTATTAACTGACAAACAGATGGAAAGTCGTTAGCCAGTGTTGCTTTGTCATGCATATCGATCGATTGGAAAGAATGTCAAAAGGGTCGGCAAAATGTCAAAAGGAACTTTGGATTTGAAAAATGCCGAACAGGTGGATGGTCAGCAACCATGATTAAACTTTGAATGATAAAGAGTGATTATGGTAGACATGATAAGCAGTGGCGAATCTAGAATTTCAACTTAGGGTGGTCCAAAAAAATTTTTGTGCTCAATCCTACATTCTTAACGTGGCTACGAATCTGCATGATAGCAAATTGCAACGTGAAATACTAAATCACTCTTGCTTTCTTGCTGTTTGGCGTTCACAAATAAGCAAATTGCAAAGTTGCAATGCAGATGGCATGAAATGGAGAAGGCATTAGGTAATCTGGGCTGAATCTTAGGGTGGGCCGTGGCCCACCCGGCCCACCCCCTAGATTCGCCACTGATGATAAGTATGGTTAGGTCAGATTTAGGGTTCCAATGTAGGTTATTTCTGAATTCTGATGTACTTGAAGCTGAAGCTCTGTAGTCAAATAATTCCAGAGTCAACTACATAGAGTGGCCAGAGCATTTTTGACTTAGCTAAGTGCATAACAATAAGCCCGATGTGTTTTACTCCTAGACATCAGTTATAGCGCCAACTGCGAACGAACTGAACGCACATAGAACAGATTCTGATGGTACAAGAGAAGTTATTATACTACAAATGCCAAAGCGTGGCATCAAAACGACCAAAAGGTTGTGGATGTTACAAATAAAAGTCCAGGATCTCATCCTGGACACGATCGAGGCAGTTGCCATCTCGCGACGCTCTCCCACGAAGGCGGAGCGGACGGTTGCCTCGCACACGTCCGCGACGACGGTTCGGCAATCTGCCGATTCCCCTGTATATATGGAACAATCAGATCAATGGAAAATCTCTCGATTCATTTTCGGATCACTTTTGCTTCTCCGTTTTTACTCTAAACACGTTATCAGCACTTCGTTCTTGCCATCTGAGAAGAAGCCAAGAAACAGAGGAAGGGGGAGGAAGAGATCGCCGGCCTCCACTCCATCGGAGGTACCATGCCATCGACGAACTCACCTTCTGTTGATGCCATCGTCGAGTCTGTTCTCCATCTTCCTCCCCGCCAGCGTGCTCGTCGCCTTCGCTACTTGCTTCGTCGCCAAGTCCGTGCCTCTGCTCGCCGCCACGGGACTGCCGGTCGCGCTCGGAGAGGCACTGGTACCTCTCGCGCTGGCCGCGGCCGTGGCCTGCGGATGTCCACGGGTGGTCGAGTCGGCGGGCGTCGTAGGTCTCCTCCGCCCCCCCCGACACCTGCCTGGAACCAGGACGCATCCTGGTGGATTCGCCTCGCCATTACGCAACCCATGGCTGGACGGCCATGGCGAGGATGGATGGCGCTCCTTGGCCGGCGTCCTATCCCCGCGTCGTGACTGCGTACTGCCCGACGCACGGGTGGACGCCCTTCACTCGCGATGAGGCTGGACCGTCGGGTACAGCAGCATCTCCTTCGCGCACGCCGGGCCGTCTCGCCGGCCCGCTCGCTGTCGCCTCCTGGTGCTCGAGGCGGTCGAGTTGCGTCCTCGACGCCTCCCGGCTTCGAGCGCCAGGGCACCCTTGCCGCGCGCCGTGGAGCTCCGCCGCTCGTCGTCAACAACGCGGCCTCAGATGGAGGGTAGCAGCGGGGTGGTGTAGCTACGAGAGGCAGTGCAGGGTGCTAGGGTCTTGATGGGGTCGGCAAGTATGTGTTTGATGGTGGCGCTTTTCAACAAACGACAGTGATCAACTATATGTGTTATGCTTTCTTCTTGTTTTGTTCGTGAGTGGTGTGTTATACCATGGTGATGTACTCTGTTTCCTCTTTGTCCCCGTAGTTTTCTTGCTAAATCCATCTGTGTAAGGCTTTAAACGCGGCCTCCGGCAGCGCGGCACAGCATGACTCTCCGCCGCCTCCACCCGCTTGGTTCCCCGGGCGCCGCAACGCTGCAGCGGCAGCTAACCGCCGTCCCGGCCTCATCCGGACGGGCCACCGCCACCTCCCCAACGGGATGGGCGGCCTCCCCAACGGGAGCGGCCTGGACGATGGCCACCTCTCCTCCGACGAGGGGGAGCACTGAGTGGTGGTGGAGAAGCAGCCTAGAGGTGCAGGAGTGGTGGATCTGGGCAGCGCGGCAGTGGATCTGGCAGGATTGAAGAAGAATCGCCGGCGGCGCACTCGGATGCGGCGGCGGCATCGCTGCGAGCGGCGACGGGAGTTGCAGGCGCGGTCTGGCGTTGACTGAGCCGGCCTCCTGTCCGCTGCTACGTGATGATGCTCCTGGCGCCCTCCTGGGCCAATTGGGCTGGAAACGGTGGTGGGCTGGAATCATATTTTTCTAGCCTATCATCCAATTATCATTTACTATTTCGTTTCAGCAATTACAATTACGCAGTACTCTTCTGTAGTAGCTTTATGCTTACTGTTATTAAGTACTGTCATTTCATTAGTAGTTTGTGAGTCCATGTACTGTTGCATCGAGACCTAGTTTGTGAGTCCGTGTACTGTTGCATCGAGACCTCTACTATGTATTATTGTATATATGTGTTTGTTCTCATGTTTGGTCATTTCCATGTCATTTATATTATATTACCTTTGCAAAATATCATTGTTCTAGCCTATACAATGCTTCATTCGATGCAATTATTTTATTTGTTCTCTATTTTGGAAAATCACACTCCAAAATTCTTTGATGTTGGTCATACACGAGGCGTACATCCGTACTACCGCGGAATCTACACTATGTTCTTCATAGTGACTATTCCTAAGTGCGTATCCAACTCAGGATTGTTGGGACAAAGGTATACACCTTTTAAAGGTGATTACCATGAGTTCATTTTTCAAATTGGCCATACACAAGGTGGTATATCAAATATCACAGTGGGATTTACATCCTCAATGTGCGTACTCAATTTGAACTTGAATTCGCTATGGCCTACACTAAACTAGAGATTACTTTGATTCATTTTTTCAAGATTGGCCATACACAAGGTAGTATTCCTATACTACTGTGGGATTTATCCTCAACGTGCGTACCCAATTTTGAAAAATTTTGGATTATAAGGTCTACTCTAATTTTAGTGATTGCCAATATTTTTCTTTCCAAATTATTGAGGATTATTGTTTGAGTTCGAGTTTTTCTCTTGAATTCACATGCTCTTTGCATTGAATTTTTGCCAAAATTTCTCAAATTTTCAGCATTACATTTGTAGGTGAGATGGCCGGCAAAGAGTTTGAGATTCTCGCTCTTGACGGTCACAATTTCCCTACATGGGCTACGGACATTAAAGTCGGTCTATCGACCTGTGGACTTTTTCCGTGCTTGGCCACACCTGCTGCAGGTGCGCTGCCTATACAGGATCCAATCAAATTTGGTGCCTTGTCCATCATAAGGAACAACATACATCCGGACCTAAAGTCCGAGTACATGTATGAAGAAGAACCACATGTGATGTGGGAGGCCCTCAAAAACCGCTATGAGCAGCAGAAGGCAATAGTCCTCCCAGAGGCTGTCCATGAGTGGAACCATCTACGCTTTCAGGATTATAAATCCGTAGATGAGTTTAACCATGCTGTTCACAAGCTTTGCACGAAACTCAAGTTCTGTGATAAGGAACCCTCTGAAGCGGATAAGATTGAAAAAACCTTATCTACAATGCTTCCTGCAGAGAGGCTTCTTACTCAACAGTATCGTGAGAAAGGTTTCACTGTCTATTCTCAATTGATTCAGTCATTACGACAGGCAGAGAAGAATCATGAGCTCTCTTTGTGGAACTCTCAGCAGCGCCCTGTGGGCACTGCACCTCTGCCTGAAGTACATGCAACTTTTGAGAAGACAGGACATGGTGGTTCTAGAAACCAACCTCGAAACCCTTCGGGCAAAGGCAAGCGGTGTAGGCACCGCAAGCCACGTGGGGACTTCAACAAGGGGAAAGGTATTTCTAAGCCTAAAAATGACAATAGCAACAAAACTGCTTGCTACAAGTGTGGTTGCTACAATCATCTGGCTAAGAAATGCAGGACCCCAAGGCACTTAGTTGACTTGTACATGAAGTCCATGGGTCGTGGGCATAACACCCAAGACAAGAAGTATGAAGCACACTTCACTTCCCGTGAGCATGAGACAAGTGTTCCTCCCATTCCTTCGGAAGCGGGACCAAGCAACACCGTGACTCTGCATCAGGGGGAGACTTCCTTGGGCACTGACAAGATGATGGTGGAGTATGCCTCCAATGACATATTTGGAGACCTTGACTAGGCTCTAAATTTATCCATCTTATAGATATTTGTTTAAATTTGCAATGGTTGTAATAAAAGACATGATGTTGTCCTTACATTTGATTGTAATAAGCACATTTGTTACAATAATAAAATTGTATGTGTTATGTATATTTGCATGAGTTTTTATTTAAATTTTGCATTTATATATATATTTCTACGGGAGTCAATCCGATGGAGGAAGAGTTGTGCCTAGTGGATAGTTGCACCACTAATACTGTACTTACGGAAGTCAAATATTTCCAGACTCTTACAAGGAAAGAGGGAAATGTTTTGACCATCGCTGGACGCGATGCGGTGATAGGTGGTTCAGGTCGAGCCACTATCATACTTCCTATGGGGACGCAGCTTACCATCAAGGACGCATTACTGTATCCTGATGCGACGCGTACCCTGCTAAGTTACAGAGATATCTGTATGAATGGTATTCATGTTGAAACCTATGTGGACAACAAGGAGGAATTTCTCCTCACCAAAGACAACGGATATGGCAAAGAGACAATTGAGAAAATGCCCTCTCTCTCATCTGGATTGTACTACACGTACATTAAACCCATACCACATGTTGCATACAAGGTGATTTTTCAGAATGTTGACACATTCCAAACTTGGCATGATCGCCTTGGCCATCCTGGTATCGGGATGATGAGAAAAATCATTTGCAATTCCATTGGTCACGATTTGAGCAATGCTAAATTCCCACAATCTTCGAATGTCATGTGCACTTCTTGTGCCACTGGGAAATTAATTTTGAGACCCTCATATCTCAAAATTAAAACTGAACCACTCAAGTTCCTTGAACGCATTCAAGGGGATATTTGTGGACCCATTCAACCTTCATCTGGTCCATTCAGATATTTCATGGTTTTGATAGACGCATCTTCACGATGGTCTCATGTGTCTCTCTTATCGACACGCAACCATGCATTTGCAAAGTTGATTGCTCAAGTTATCAAACTTAAAGCACATCACTCTGAGCATCGGATAAAGACGATTAGAATGGATAATGCTGCAGAATTTTCTTCCAAAGCCTTCAATGATTATTGTATGGCATTAGGAATTGAAGTTCAGCATTCTGTCCCCTATGTTCATACCCAGAATGGTTTAGCAGAGGCTCTCATCAAGAGAATCAAGCTCATCGCAAGACCAATGCTACAAGGTTGTAATCTTCCAACTTCATGTTGGGGTCATGCAGTTTTACACGCTGCTGACTTGATACAACTTCGCCCAACTGCATACCATTCAGCCTCCCCGCTGCAATTGGTACGTGGTGATCCTCCAAGTATTTCCCATCTGCGGAAATTCGGTTGCGTTGTATACGTACCGATCTCACCACCCAAGCGTACCTCCATGGGCCCTCACAGGAAATTGGGAATTTATATGGGATTTCAATCTCCGTCAATTATTAAATTCCTGGAGCCATTTATAGGGGATTTGCTCACGGCCCGGCACGCTGATTGTATCATCAATGAAGATCATTTCCCGGCATTAGGGGGAGATTATAAGTATCACACTGAATGCCAGGAAATCAATTGGGATGCTCAACACATCTCCAAGGAGGATCCCCGTACTAAGGAATCTGAATTACAAGTTCAGAGGATCCTAAATTTGCAAAACATTGCAAATAACCTGCCAGATGCATTTACGGCTGGAAAAGGTGTCACAAAATCCTATATTCCTACAAGGAATGCGCCGGAAAGAGTAGAGGTACCAAATAAAACTACTCATCTTCCTTCTTCTAGTAAGAATGGGAGAAGTACGGCTATTCCTACGGGTGCAGCTTCCCGTAAGCGCAATAGGAAACAGAGGGATACACCTTCTGATCCCATAAATGCAACTCAACAAATTGTTGAGAGACACCAAGTGGATAAACCACTTCCACATCCCGCATCAATAGTGCACTCAATTTCTGATGCTGGGACATCGGAACACCCCGATGAGATCGTATTGGGAAATACCGAACCGTTTATTGGGGTGCAAGAGATTTCCATCAATTATCTCAGTTCTGGAGAAACATATGATCGTAAGACTACAAATGTCGACATATATTTCTTTGCATCAATTGCTGAAAACCTCCAAAATGAACCAGATCCTAAATCCATGGTAGAGTGCAAAAGCGCTCGGACTGGAACAAATGGAAGGAGGCAATTGAGGCAGAGTTAGCCTCCCTCACAAAAAGAGAGGTATTCTCATCAGTGATACCTACACCTCCTGAAATCTTTCCTGTGGGTTTCAAATGGGTTTTCATCCGGAAACGGAATGAGAACAACGAGGTGGTGAGATATAAGGCGAGGCTTGTAGCACAAGGGTTCACGCAGAGACCCGGCGTTGATTTCAACGAAACATATTCTCCAGTAATGAGTGGAATCACTTTCCGATATCTTATATCTTTGGCAGTACAAAAGCGTCTATCTATGCAGTTGATGGACGTAGTGACAGCATATCTCTATGGGTCACTTGATTCAGATATTTATATGAAGGTTCCCGATGGAATCTCTATACCAAATCCGGGCGCAAATCGCAACATGTATTGTGTAAAACTGAAAAGATCATTATATGGTCTTAAGCAGTCGGGAAGGATGTGGTACAACCGACTGAGCGAGTACCTTCTACAGAAGGGATACTCTAACAATAATGATTGTCCGTGTGTCTTCATCAAGAAATCCTCTACAGGATTCTGCATAATATCAGTGTATGTCGATGATTTAAATATTATTGGCAACACCAAAGATGTTGATGAAGCCCGCAATCATCTTAAGACGGAGTTTGAGATGAAGGATTTGGGTCAAACTAAATTTTGCTTGGGTTTACAAATCGAGCATCTTCACTCAGGAATACTTGTGCACCAGTCTGCTTATATCCAAAAAATATTGGAGAAATTCAATATGGATAAATCTTATCCAATCAAAACACCGATGGTTGTTCGATCCCTTGATGTGGAGAAAGATATCTTTCGACCTCAGGATAAAGAAGAAGAGGTATTAGGGTCTGAATATCCCTACCTTAGTCTCATTGGAGCACTTATGTATCTCGCAAATTGCACCAGGCCTGATATTGCATTTGCGGTTAACTTACTTGCAAGACATAGTGCTGCCCCAACAAAGCGCCATTGGACTGGGGGTAAACAAATCCTAAGGTATCTTAATGGTACTAAGGACCTAGGTTTGTTCTATCAGAAAAACCAAGACCCCAATTTGATCGGTTATGTTGATGCTGGTTATTTGTCTGATCCCCACAATGCCAGATCCCAGACAGGTTTTGTATTCCTACATGGAGGTACAACCATTTCTTGGAAATCTTCCAAACAAACATTAGTAGCAACCTCCACAAATCATGCTAAAATCATTGCTCTATATGAGGCATCATGTGAATGTGTGTGGCTTCGCAGAGTGATTAACCACATAGAGCAATCTTGTGGTATTGGTTCTATTGAATCACCTACCATTATGTATGAAGATAATGCTGCTTGTGTTACTCAGATGGAAACAGGCTACATCAAGAGCAACCTTAACAAACATATTGCCCCTAAGTATTTTTATCCTCATGAACTTCAGAAAAGTGGGGATATAAAAATATTATTGGCAAAATCTTGTGATAATCTCGCCGATCTTTTCACCAAGTCTCTACCTGCTTCCACATTTGAAAAATGTGTTCGAGGAATTGGTATGAGGAGGCTTAGAGATTTGCAAGAATCAGGGGGAGTTTCCCTCTAAGGTTTTCCTATTCAAAACATCACATTGTACTCTTTTCTTTTATGAGTTTTACCTCTTTGAGGCTTTCTCATATAAAGTTTTTAATGAGGCAATGTTAACACAAGCATATGTCATATTTCCTATTTTCCCCATCGGGGTTTTTTGGGAGATATCAAAGACATAGATCATTCCTTAAACTCTTCGAGTTTATGATAGAGCGATCGATATCAATATTATTCCTCATTTTTCCCACAGGGTTTTGGAGGAGTATTTTATTTCATTGATCAAAGGAGGATTCGATCAAGGGGGAGTGTTACAAATAAAAGTTCGTGATCTCATCCTGGACACGATCGAGGCAGTTGCCATCTCGCGATGCTCTCCCACGAAGGCGGAGCGGACGGTTGCCTCGCGCACGTCCGCGACAACGGTTCGGCAATCTGTCGATTCCCCTGTATATATGGAACAATCAGATCAATGGAAAATCTCTCGATTCATTTTCAGATCACTTTTGCTTCTCCGTTTTTACTCTAAACAGTGGAGGCGGCACACCCAGCGGTCAAACGTCGTGCCCACAGAATGGTCCAACTTATTGATTATTTCTTGCATATATCCAGCTTTTTCTGCGTGCTTTTTAACCCTATAAATACTTGAAGAACAGGCCGGGTGCATGCATGTGTACACACAAACAATTCACATCGTCGAAAGAGGAGGGCCTTGCATGAGGACCAGAGCTGATTCGGTAGCCAAGGATGACTTGCCTGTGTCGATTGCTGCTGCTCTTTGGCGGTCATGCTGAGCATAGGCACGTCTTCCTTGGCTACTCAGAGTAGCTCTTGTCGCCCATGAAAGGCCCCACTCTTCTTGCATTGCCACCACCCATATGATCAACCGTCAATCGTTTACAAGGTATTCGACTTGTATATGAACCTCTTTTATTATAGTATTTTTAATAATTAATTTTTTTACCAATAACACGTGACTAAAGTATTTAAGAACAACCTTTAAATCATGCCAACCAATTCAATTTAGCGTGAGCCCTCACTTGGTTCCTAATTAAGTTACGAGGTATTCGAGTGCATAGAATCTTTTTTTATTATAGTCTTTTTGAATCTAAAACTTTACAAATATCACAAGGATAACTAAATTTTCAAAGAAGCTACCTTTTGATCATGCCAACCAATTTAGCGTGAGCCCTCACTTGGTTCCTCAGTTACACCAAACTATTTGGTTAATGAGGATTTGCAAGCTCGATGTAGACCACCAAAGCACTAGCAATGACAGACTAAATTGAGTTCTTGCTATATATCAGCATAGAGATCCTCTTCTCTGGGATTGAGGATCTAGTTATTGGATTAGAGCTGACACGGTTCTCTAGGTGAAGACTTTGCATTGGATTGTGTGCACAGAGAGAAGAAATGAACTGACACGTTTCTCTAGGTGAAGACTTTTGGTGAAAGTTTTGAAACTAAACAATGAGTTTATATGTAAAGCTGGAGAGTTTTGTTCCTAGCTTAATGAGTCTTGAAAATAGGGCATATTTGTCTGAGTTTCATGTCAGCATCTCCACGTGAAAAGCTAGAAGCTCAAACAAACAGCTAACTTCTTATGTAGCTTCCGGAAAGTCAAAGCTCAGAAAAGCTAAGTTTTATGAAAAACTGAAAAATTTCGTAACTTTTTGATCCCAAAAATCTAAAATTATCTTCTAAAGACTATTGTTGTCTTTTCATAACCAAAAGACTAGCAACAACTTATCATCCAAAAGTTGTTGCTCAAACAAGCAAACCCTAAAAGTTATTGTTGGCTTTCGAGAACCAAAAGCAGCAGCAGGTTTTACGAAAAGCTTCAAAAGTTGTAGCTCAAACAAACACAATCTTAGTAGAGAATTCGACATTGTTCGTCTACTATCATTGTTGGATTCGAGTTGGGTTATTCTCTGTGAGCAAAACATGTTGTGACTTCTTATCGTGTGAGAACTCATGTATACGAAAACAATGTATCTTTTTATCTCTTAAGTTATGCAAAAACGCGTCATTCATTTCTCATGTTTTGTTCGGTGCAAATCAATTCTCAACTAAACTGATTCACCTTAGAACTTAGTTTAATAATAATTTAGTATCCTATAATATTTGTTTTGACATATGTTAATGGTGTTGATCACTTATTAGCTACATCTTACATTGAGTCAATCACTATAACACCTCAGCATGAATAAGCTCGTTAATTTCCTTGAAAAATCAACGGGTAGCTCCTTTAGTTGGTTTACTGAATTTTTTTGTAGGTTTTATATTCACTATGTGAAAAACAGACATTGGTAACGGGCGCGGATGGCCATTGCTAACGGGCAAAACGGCCGTTACCGATCAAGCGTTACAAATAAGCCAAGAAGGGTAACGGGCGGATGCTTGTTACTGATAACACGTAATTGTAACGGGCGTCTAACAAAGGCCGTTACCGAAATGTCTGTTTCTCTGGGCCCACATGGACCTTTGGTAACAGGCACAGAAACCTAGCCCGTTACATGAACTCAATATCGGAGACATTTGCTGTGGACACGTGTCTACACGTAAGGAAACGCATTTTTTGTACGCGCGTCTTCTCTGTTTGGACGACAGGAGACGCGTGCTCTGGACGCGCGTCTCACCTGTCTCCACGAAAGGAGACATGTGCTCTGGACGCGCGTCACGTCTGTCTCGACGACAGGAGACGCGTGCTCTGGAAGCGCGTCTCCTCTATCTCGACGAAAGCATCAACTTCTAGGGCCCACCAGTCAGTATTAGTAACGGGCCTTTATGCGGCCCGTTACAGTGTTGTCATACTTGTAACGGGCATTCCAAGTGAAGCCTGTTACTCACGGATCTGTTTTTGTAACGTGCCTTACTTAACGTCCATGACCGATACGTAGGGCACCTACAGTAACCTGCCCGTTTTCTGGCTGCATCCCAGAACCAGCCAGGATTTGGCAGCCACCACAGAAATGCTAGGAGACATCACAAACATATTCTCATCACATATATACACAAGCAAGATCACATATATATACACAATAATGCGAGATCACATCAAGTTCCTCATCAGATCGACATGCATGCTAAAGTTTCAAGTTCGTCATCGGTGCTTTGTTTGGATGGAGTCCTGAGAAAACTGCCTAAACCAAGCAACATCTGACCCCAGCCAAGCAAGTTTCTCAAGCAGTACTAAACTAGCCAGAATGCAGCAAGTTTCAAGTTTGTCAGGCAGTACAATGAACTCACGGTGCACCATTATTGAGGTTGCTGTTTCGGTCGAGGATCTCCTTAACAATGTACTCGCACAGCATCTCCCGGACCGGCTTTAGATCTTCTGTAGAAACATTTAGGGCAGGTTTGAAATCCTGCAAAATAAAATAATTATGAGAATACAAGTACAAATCAGATTCTAAAATCAAATGGAGAATATGAGCAGAGACAAGGGTGAGAGCATTATCTACTTACAGCAGCCTTCTTGATGTGAGGTATGTCTTCGAGTAGTTTGAACATATTGAATGCCACATGGAATCCATGCAAAAAGGGCCCCGATGGCTGCTGAGCACACTGCGCATCTGAGGTACCAAAATGACAAGTTAATGCAGTACAAATTTGTATGAAGGAACCATAAAAAAACCTCGGTCTTACAGTGGTATTTGGCTTGTGCTTGAATGTCTGATTGGATTTTAGCTTTGTCTTCTTTCCTTTCATCCCTTCGTCCTTTGGGCATATATTTTCAGAGGATCTGCATGATCAGCAATACCGATTAGAAACACTAAGAGATTTAATTTTGTGAACAAAACCTACAAGGTATGGACCAAGTCACAAGCGCTCGGAGGTCTTCAAACTTTCGCGCGGGATGATGTTTAGCAGAATCTAGATACCAAAACTCTTTGAACTTCATACAGATGATCAGTGTTACACAGTGGCCACCGGTGCCGAAGGCACCCACCACGTAGTCATTCGTCATTGCATTTCTCAATGCTTATATTACAAGGTTAGACTCCTTATCAATCTTTGTGGTCATGAGAACCTGTGGATCCAAAAACCCAACACTGATCTTCATCTCCGCTGCCTTGTCCATCATTTTCCTACAAAAATCCAAATGTTAGCATGCATGAACTTTGTGGTCAAAATTAAAGAAATATCTATTTTGGTTTTAACGCACTTACAATGTCCACAACCTCAAGAAGGTCTCATCCAGAGCAACCAGAGTTATAAGGTCATACACGTGACTGAATGCAATGTTTAACATTAAATCACCAGCACTATGAAAGGAGTCTTCAGGCAACTTTGCTGGAAAACTAAGTTTATCCTTACTGTGTTCCATGGCATAAGCATGCAACCTGGCACAATTCGGTCCACTAGCCTGTAAGTCCACTTCTGACAACATAAGCACAGCAGGCTTGTATTTTGGACCCCGTTTTGTCCAAAAACAGTTAAGAAGCTCATCTCTAGGCAGAGGTTTCCTGGCACCCTTCTTCTGCGGTGGCTGCTGCTCAGGTGGAGATTGTCTGTCCTCCGCCTGTCGCTGTTGCTGCTTAGGCGGAGATTGTCTGTCCTCCTCCTGTTGCAGAGGCTGCTGTTGCTGCTGCTGCTTAGGTGGAGATTGCCTGGGTTCCTCCTGCTGTTGCCGATGCTCCTGCTGCGTAGTTTTGTTGATCTGCTGCTGCTTCTTAGGCGGGGATTGCTTGTCCTCCTCCTGCTGTTGTCGATGCTCCTGCTGTGTAGTTTTGCTGATCTGCTGCTGCTACTGCTGAGCTTTCTCTTGCTGATGCTGAGCTGCAGTACCTCCATCTGATGCTGTACCCCTGCTACCTGATGTGGGAGCAGGGTTGGTATTTCTCGTAATGGGTGGTACATGGATAATGTTCTTTGACCATTGGATCCTTATACAGAGAGCCTTAGCTAGGGTTGTTACTTCATCATCCCAATTGGTACAGGCAGAGGGTAGTGACCCGTATTGCCCCACAGCATACCCATCCTGCACCGGTACTGTATGGAGAGTCTTTTGCAATGGAAAGACAGTGGCTAGTGCGAGCTCCACTTTATTCTCGGAGCCATCCAAAAGGCTGCACTTGGTTGGCTCTATCAGCTTATCTATTGTGTCAAGCATAGGTGATCGACTATCAATGTGATGTTGACTACCTTCGTCCTCGCTGACATGCCAATGGTCTTCCTCTCTGCCACGTGCTTCTTCTTCCTCACTGCCGTGCACATCTTCTTCCTCGAGGCCATGCACATCTTCTTCCTCGCTGCTACTGACAGGTGGTGATTGGGGAGGATGAAGTACATTTTTCGGTATATCAATGCCTGATTCTGCTAGAATGGAGACAATTCTGGTGACTGCTTCACCAACTAGCTCTTCCATCTGCGGTACAGCCTTCTTGTTCCTCTTCTTCCTGTACATTCTAGCAAACTCTTCACCAAACCCTTTACCCCATCCAAGTGAACTAGACACACCTCGGACCCGACCTCGATGCTCTGGAGTCTCAAGTGCTACAGTGAGGATATCATTCTCTCTAACCCCGAAAGAACCATCGCTAGCCTGAGCTGCAAGTGTTTTCACCCTAGTTACTACCCCCACCACCGCAGGGTTACTGAATGTTATGTCCCTGCTTCCTTCACTAGTGGTCTTCCTCTTCCCTACCCTTGCCCGCAGATAAGGCCTCGAACATCCAGGAAATTGGTCCCAAGGGTTTTGTTTTCCTTCTTCAGCTAGCTTCGCATCCTCCTCCTCCCACTCCTTCCTTTTGCAGACATAACCTTTTCTGCCCGTCCTGTGTGGCTTATCATGCAATGCTCTCTTTTCTTTCATCCCCTGGCTCAATCGCTGAAATCTAGGAGAATTGGTTTCCTGCACAAACACGGTCCAGTCTTCTGGCTGCAAAAAGGCATGCTTCATAAAGAGAGTCTCCTCTTGGCTCACATATTTTTTTCTTAAATGGGTCTTGAACCGCCGTTGCAAGGTTGCAATCTCTGATATAGCTGCCATAACTGCCTTCTTGCGAACAGATTCAGCCAGGTTGGCTGGGTAATCTACCTTTTTCTCTAAAACTGCGAACAGCTCTTCCTTCTCAATTGGTGAGAGATCTTCAACTTCCTTGTTGATTGACACCCTCTCTCGAGCAATGAGGCCACAGACCAATACAAATCTATCCCTCGCAGCATCTGGGGTAGGCCAATAATTGTTATCAAGTCTAGTTGCGGTCAACTTGTCTTCTGGCCATTTGGTTTGTGTCCTTGACCCGTGGGATCGAGTACTACTCGCAGCAGTATGTGTTGAGTGACCCTGTGAAGAAGGATCACTGTTGATAGGCTGTGAACAAGGTTCACCGTCGAAGGGCTGTGATGATGCACTGGAGGTAGCGGAGTTTGGTGTTGTGGGAGATTGCATAGATGATATGTCAGGTCGTTAGTAGAGCAACATAAGCTAGACTGAAAACCTAAACAAAATAAGTTGATATTAGCATACAGGTTGGGGATAGGTGCTAACCATTTTGACAGAGTGAAGCAAAATATGCTTATATACCAAAGCAGAGACTAAATTCCTTCAACTGCTTCCTTGTCCAACTTCAGCAGCAATGAATTGTGCGTTCCATGTGTACATGCAACAAGAGGACAAAGCAATTAGAATTAAGTATGCTAATAGGTCCAAAGCATAACTGTCGATCTGGTACATTTGAAGCATAACAGAATTTCAACAGTTCATATAAGTTCATCTGTTAGCAACAATTTATTCAAACAGACTTGGAGCAACAAAATTCATCCGTCAAATCCACAGCCAATCAATTAAAAATGAACTATTAAGGCATGTTGTACTAATGCAGGCAATTCCAGGAGAATAATCCTATGTGAACAACCGTAAAGTAGCATGTCTCCCTAATCCACCTTGACAGGAATAGCAGATTGGGTGGCCGAGCAGAGAGAGGGCGTTGGGGGTTCAAGTAGCACTAACCTCTGTCGTGAATAAAGTAGTTATTCTTGTGGTGGTCGGAGAGGCCCGATCCTCGTCGTCTCGTTGCCTGAGGTGGTCAGCTCGTGGTCGTGGTCGGGGATGCAGGATCCGCGTCACCGTCTCTAGGTTGGCCTGGACGCCGTCTGCACGCCAATAACCGCGTCCTCATCACCGTCGTCACGGCTGGAGCCGCTTCGCCGACGTCACGCCGGGAACGGTGGGGCTGGAGAAGAGCAGGGCTGCGGCGGGGAGAGTGGCGGCGGGCTAGGGCTGGAGAAGGAGCATGACGGCGGCGGGGAGAGTGCGGGCGTGGTGGATCTGTCTGAATTAGACTCTCGAGTATATGTCCCCTGTGCACACGTTACTATGTTCACGGAAATTACTAGCGTGCCCTTGAACGGCTCTCTTGTGAAATTGGAATTCCATGGGCATTATAGTCAATATAGGTGGGAATTTTTGAACAGCACGCGCAAGGTTTGCCTGCTGACGCTGACAATGGATAGTCATCACCGACGCTGGTTAGTAAACCTGCGTCGCCTTCGTCGGAAGGTATCTTCTTTATATAGGCTGCTGACACTAACGCGTGGGACCGACACTATTTTTTAAAATGAAACTCGCATCCATCAAATATTAGAGCCGGTAAAACAACACCTAAAAATTCATTAAAAATAACATCAATTCATATTTGGACATTTAGTATTTTAATAAAATATCAATAGTCACACTTGTGTACCCAACATTCTTATAATTCGAATATACATCTCATGCTTGTGATATAATAATTCTAATAACATCTTAGTTTGCTCCAAAAATTCTACAAATTGATGTGGCAACATAAATTGGGTACCTAAACTTGTCATAAAAAATTCAAATAGTTTCGATAAAGGAAGAATATACTTGTGTACAAATGGCTACATCTCTCACATAATTTCTTAGAATGTTGCTTGAACATTGAAGTTTTCCACACTTTGCAACATGTTCGATCTCGTACGCATTTGAAATTTTTACACAAACTTGTGTTCACCTTAAGATTACGAAATGCAAAGTTTCATTACTAATGGTTGTGGAAAACAAATATTATTTCTATGTTGTACTTACAAAGAACAAGATAAAGGCATATAAACATTATTCACGAAACGGAATATACACTAAACAATGAAATTAATAAAAAGATGGGGATTTTAGAAAAAATAGGAAAAAATCATCCAATTTGGACTAAGTACGACGGAGAAATACATGTTACAAAATTTGACTGCAGATTAAAAGGAGAAATGAGAACTGTTCTTCATTCCAATAGAACAGAGGGGGGTGGTTAACCCACGTCTCATTTTCCCCTCCAATCCTCGTCTCCTATGCCCACCCAATAGAACAGATGAGGAAGCAGACTAGCAGAGGCCACCGCCGCCGCCGCTGCCGTGCCCACTTTGACATCCAAGAGGGCACCCTAGGCCTCTAATGCGGCAAATGAGACCACCACAACCTTCGATTTGATTCAAAAATGTGACAAATCAAATCTTGTGGATGCGACACAGAATATGTAATAATTTACATTCAAGATACATAATTTCTATTGATGCTTCTGCCTACATCCCGATGTTCATCCTGCTGACGGCGTACTCCACCGTGACGCTGAATCCACACGTCCAGAGGTCGAACTCATGACGGATGCAACACTCGGCGCTGCAGTAGTGGATGATCCCTGGGGTCTCCGGCCCGTAGCGCCTACATCCCGCTGCCCAAATGCAGACGTGGGGATTCTAGACGGGTAACAACGGAATGTCATCGTCGCCGTCACGAAGCCAGTACCACCACGTAATGTTCTGGAGATCCCGACGAACGAGGTAGCGCAGCCGGTGCAGGTTGTGGTTCTTCCACCGCCCGTCAGGGGGTGACGGCCCGCCGTTGATTTCGTGGAGCAGTGCCATCGCTTCGGGGTCCGCAGGGTTGCGACGGTACTTCAGCATCGCTAAGAAGTACTTCGCACCTGCGTCTTTGGCAGCGGCCTTTCCGATGAGCTCCAGACCCTCATCGGGTTTCCGCCGCCTCATCAACCTCTCCATCCCCTTGAAGCATAATGCCTCCGGATGTTTGGCGAGGCGGAAGCGCTCCTCCAACAAGGACCTGACGTAGTGATTCTTGCACTCTTGATGAAGCTCACGCAGCGACACCTGCAGGAGTACCTCATCCAAGTCGCAGATGCGCCGGAAGGTGCCGCAGACCCGATTACGAAGGATCAGGAAACGAATGATGGGCTCACCCTTGATGTAGCGGAGGATGATCTGGGTGACCAGTTCATTTGGCAGCAGCTCCATGAAACACACCGCGGCCATGAAGGAGAAGGGGAAGGAAATGGAAAGGTGACGGGATCTGGAAATTGAAAGGCGACGGGGTTTGGAAATTGAAATGCGACGTGGCCATTTATAAAAACCCATTACTAATAATATGGAACTTGAAATGCGACGCGGTTTGGCTGCTGACGCGTGGGCCCGACAACTGCCCCTGCCCCTCCACTTTCCCGCGAAATTGAAATGCGACGCGTGTTTTTGGACGGTTTTGCTCCCAAAAAATGGTTCCCGAGGTGTAGGGGGACGTGGGGCGTGAGGAGGAAGGTGCCCTGACAGTTCACGTCTTGTCATCATAAATCCCCGACTGCTGGTTGCTCCATAATCATATCGTTTCTTTCGCTTCATCTTCTTCCCCCTCGCCATCAAAAAACCACAAACTCCGGTCAACGAGAGATCACACCAACAAGGAACGAGAAGAGCATGGCGTCGAGTGACCCGTCGGCGAAGCGGGGACGAAAAGAGGATGACGACGACGAAAGCCGCCATCGGAGGAAGTTGACCATCAAGGAGAAGGCGAAGGAGCCGACGGTGCCCAAGGAGAAGGAGAAGAATTCGGAGGCCACCGACATCAGCTTCGCCGTCCAACTACTCCAGGGCGCATTCATGAAGCTCCGAGATGTTGGCGCAGTGTTCAAGATCGAGGCGCCTGACGATTACAAGGATCGCAGCGTCAAGGGTCTCGCCTTTAGGATCCACGTGTTGGCTGAAAAGCTTGAGAAGCTCCCCGTGGTCCAGCGGTCTCTCCTCGGTGACGACGACGGCTCCGACGGCGGCGACGACGGCTCCGACGGCGGCGACGACGGCTCCGACGGCGGCGACGACGGCTCCGACGGCGGGACTCCGACAGCGGCGACCGACTAATTGATCCACTCCTGTACCATTAATAATGTGTTTGTGATTATTGTGTGTTCGTCAGTTTGTTTGTCAGGTTGTTGGACTGCTTAGTTTGTCGATCATGAACTGCTTAGTTTGTTTGTCGATCATGAACTGGTTAGTTTGGTTGTTGGATTTTGTATACATGTCACATGAACTCGATCTAAGAGACGCGGGCAGATCCATCAGCGTCGCCTACAGTATCTGTTACTCCTGTGATGAACTCGATCTTGGAGACAATGGATAGTCATCGCCGACGCTGGTTAGTAAACTCGTGTCGCCTTCGTTGGCAGGTAGGTCCGGGCGGTTATCTTCTTTATATAGGCTGCTGACACTGACGTGTGGGACTGACACTATTTTTTAGAACTGAAACTTGCATCCATCAAATATTAGAGCCGGTAAAACAACGCCTAAAATTCATTAAAAATAACATCAATTCATATTTGGACATTTAGTATTTTAATAAAATATCAATAGTCACACTTCTATACCTAACATTCTTATAATTCGAATATACATCTCATGCTTGTGATATAATAATTCTAATAACATCTTAGTTTGCTCCAAAAATTCTACAAATTTACGTGGAAACATAATTTGGGTACCTAAACTTGTCATAAAAAATTCAAATGGTTTCGATAAAGGAAGAATATACTTGTGTACAAATGGCTACATCTCTCACATAGTTTCCTAGAATATTCCTTGAACATTAAAGTTTTCCACACTTTGCAACATGTTCGATCTCGTACGCATTTGAAATTTTAACACAAGCATGTGTTCACCTTAAGATCACGAAATGTAAAGTTTCATTACTAATGGTTGTGGAAAACAAATATTATTTCTATGTTGGACTTACAAAGAACAAGATAAGGCATATAAACATTATTCACGAAATGGAATATACACTAAACAATGAAAATAATGAAAATATGGGGATTTTAGAAAAAAACTAGGAAAAAATCATCAAATTTGGACTAAGCACGACGGAGAAATACATGTTACAAAATTTGCCTGCAGATTAAAAAGAGAAATGAGAATTGTTTTTCGTTCCAATAGAACTGGGCCCCATCCTAATTAGAGACGCGGGATGGTTAATCCTCGTCTCATTTTCCCACACTAACTGTTCTTCATTCTAATAGAATAGGGGAGAAAGCAGAGGGCACTGCAACCTTGGATTTGACTCAGAAATGTGAGAAATCAAATCTTGTCTATCAATAACCGATTGGACGATACTTTACACGATAGAAGAAGACATTACATTCGTAACGAAGCCTGCATTCATCACTACAGAAATACATGCAAAACCCCTCCGGCTCGGCGCCGTACCGCAGAATGATTTGCCTGCGCAATGTTGAATGTTGCCTCGCGCCACCGCCGTTGGCAGCGTCGGCCGACGGAGGCCACGGCGGAGGGCGACACTCCGAATTTGCCAAGCCAGATTGACCCCATGATGCCGGAAATCTAGGGATTGCACATTACTGATCAAACGTGGACTCCACTGCCCTTGCTCCTCGCCCTCAACATGTTTCATGTACGCAATTGCAGTGGCGTCGGCGTCGGCCCCGCTGTTAGCTCTGTAGAGGAAGACAACGGCCAGATAGGCTGCCCCTCTGTGCCCGTCCTTGGCAGCACGGTGGAGCTCGTCGAGGGGAGGCTGAGGGCTGCGGTTCCTGCCGAAGATGTCGTCCATCCCGGTGAGGAAGCAGGCCACCGAGTTGCCGGCTACAGCCAGGCTACGAAGGAAGACGTCGTAGCCGATGGGGTCGTTGTTCTGCATCTGCTCGACTGGAACCCGATCCAGTGCCAGGCGCCTACCGACGTCTCTATCGCGGCAGGGGCGGAGCATGTCCTTGCAGGTTGCCCGTAGGCTGCAGAGGTCCTTCATAGTCCGATTCGATGTCGCACCGACTCGGCCAACGATGATCGCCAGCACCTCCGCCGGGAGTTCCGCGAGCGACCGCGGGTGCTCCCTCGATGCCATGAGTGCCGGCGTGGAAGGGAAGTCACTTGGCGTGGAGCGGAGGAGGCACAATGGAGGGGCGCGGCGGAGGGGCACGACGAGGAGTGTAGGCAGTTGTGGTTTTCTCGCGGGTAGATGAAGGGGCTGTGGTGGTTTCGCGGGTAGAAGAAGGGGTTGGGGCAACAGTTATTTATTTTGGAGAGAAGATACAGGAGACACGTCTCCGATGAGTGGATACTACTAATTGCACATCTCGCTTATCGAGGAGTCAAACTCTTTGAAGTTTGACGAAATGTAGACAAAGTAATATCAATACTCTCAGATGAGTGGTACTACTAATTGCACATCTCACTAATAGGCATCTTAGGCAGTATCTTAGGCAGAATATATAGGCATCTTAGGCGGTATCTTATGCATCATATATTACAGAAAGGAGATTCATTCAAATTCCACCAATACACATCCTATATATATTACAAAAAGAATTCCATTTCCAGCAATAAACATCCCTACATTTTACAAAAAGGATTGGATTCAGCAGAACAATCTTGCTTCTTTTTCTTCTTTGATTTTTGTATATGGATCTTTTCACGATGGTTGCTTCGCAAGTATGGTGTTTTGTCAGCTCCCAAGACTCGGGGCATCTATGAAGTGTGAAAGGATGGACTTTCATCAAACTAGTTGTATTCCTCCTCCTCAACAATATTTTCAACCCCAACAATCCTTTTTTTCCAAGCAAAACCACACTCCAGTTATTCTTTGCAAGGTCAGGTACATAGAACACTTGCTCAACATCCTTGGCGAAGACAAACGGTTCGGTTTTGTAACCAAAGACCCAGAGATCAACACTAACATAACCAAATTTGTCCTTGATCATAGCTCTCTTCGCATTGGTGACCCATCTACACCGAAACAAGGCTACCTTGAATCCTACATAATCAAGCTCCCAAATTTCCTCTATTTGATCATAATATGTGGCTGTGTTCTTCTTATTGTCGACGGCCCGTACACGCACACCACTATTTTGATAGACGCTCTTGGCATCCTAGGCCATGGTGTAGAACGTGTATCCATTGATATCCATTGCTTGATATGTTGTAACAGTGAATAATGGCCCTGCTGCTAGTTTTCTTAGATCATCGGTTATAGCAGCACTGCCACTCTGCTGGACATAATCTCGGAGCCACCTGTTGAAGCATTGCATGTGCCTCTTTGCAACCCAATTCTCAGTACAGCCAGGGTTTTATTCACGTAGTTGTTGCTTGTGCTCATTGCCAAATGGTGTAACCTCTACGCTCTGTTCTATTACGGTGAAATGAGCCTTCCTGAAGTCCTCTGGGTGCGGAGTGATTGACTTTTTCCCTAGGGTCCCAACACCTGAAAGCCTACCTTCATGCCGTGAACAAGGCACACCAATGGGGTTTTGGGGGTCCATATAACCCATGGCTCACTCCACTGCTTCGATGGTCTCATAGCCACGAACAATGGCTCCCTCCGGAAATAACCTGTTATGTACCAATGATTTGAGGAATCCAAAGTACCTCTCATATGGAAACATCTGATGAAGGTAAGATGTGCCAAGGTACCAGATCTCCCTCGCGAGGTGTGTTGTTAGATGCAGCATGAGATCAAAGAATGATGGTGGGAAGGTACCTTCAAGCAGGCATAGCGTCTCGAAATGCCTCCTCTCTAAGTCCAATAGTTTTTCCTCATCAATCACCTTCTGTTCTATTTCATTGAAGAATAAACACAAGCTCATGACCGCGTCGCGAACCAGTTCTATCTTGATACCTCTTAGTGCAACAGGAAGAATTGATGTCATCAACACATGGCAATCATGAGATTTCATCAAGTTGAAATTCATTTTCATGTCCTTCACCGACACTAGCCTCTTGAAGTTCGATGAGTAGCCTAAAGGTACTTTCAAACCATGCAAAAACTCACAGAATTCTTTTCTCTCTGCCTTTGACAAGGTGGTTGCAACAATAGGAAGGTCCATCCCCGTGTCTGTTTCCTCTGCATAGAGCTCCGGCCTAATGCCCATTTCTTTAAGATCCTCCCTTACATTTTTATGATCTTTTCCTTTCGACTTCTGTTGTAGCAATATTCCCAAAGTAGCTTCACACACATTCTTCTTGATGTGCATGTTGTCAATCGAATGACGCACATCCAAAAGCGGCCAATACTCTAGCTCCCATAGAATTGATTTCTTGTTTCACATTCCTCGCCCATCTTCTTCTTCTTCTTCTTCACCATCTTTCTTCTTTCTTTTGCGAAGTTTCTTTTCAGACAATTTGGGTAACTCCTCGATAGTTTCGATGTCCTTGACTTGCAAGTGGAGCAGATCTCCAGTCACATGCATTGGCGCCTGTCGATTCTCCTTTTCCCCATTAAACCGACAATCCATATCCCGGTAGGCATGTTTCTTGCTGAGGAAACAACGGTGCCCCATAAATGAGAATTTCTTTGAATTTCTTAGCCACACTGCACAAGTTTCTTCCAAGCAGTGTGGGCAAACTGCACCTTTCCTTTTACTCTGGCCAGAAAGGCTGCGATGAGCCGGGTTGTCGTTGATGGTGGTGAACAACATGGCGTGCAATGTGAACTCCTCACGGCCGAACTCATCCCAAACCTCCTTCACACCAGGCTTCCAAAGTATCTTCAAGTCATCAACTAATGGCCTCAAGTAGACATCAATACAGTCGCCAGGTTGCTTTGGCCCGGAGACCAATATTGTCAGCATCATGTATTTCCGTTTCTTGCATAGCCAAGGTGGAAGGTTGTACATTGACAGCACGACAGGCCAAGTGTTATGTGTTGAGCTCTGGTTATCAAATGGGTTCACGTCAACTGTGCTCATAGCGAACCGAATGTTCCTACTTTCACCGGCAAATTCCTTAAAGTGGGAATCAATGTTTTGCCATTGTTGGCCATCTGCGGGGTGCTTAATCTTGCCAACTTCCTTCGTTCGTGTCTTATGCCAACGCAAGAGTTGGGCCTCCTTTCGTGTGGCGAACCATCTTCTCAACCGAGGAATGATGCAAAAATACCATGCTACCCTCACAGGAGCCCCTTTAACCTTCTTCTTCTTCTTCTTGCCTGTGATCTCCACGGGGTCGTTCTCGTCATCATCAGCATTGTTATCATCACCGCCATCTTTTTTCCTCTTGTACCGATCGAACCCACACTTGGGGCACTTGTCAAGGTCTGCATAATCTCCACGGAACAATACACAATTATTCTTGCAAGCATGAATTTTTTCAACCTCTATTCCCAAAGGACAAATTATCTTCTTTGCCTCATAGACAGACTCGGCTATTTGTTTTCCCTCGGGTAGCATGTCCTTAAGGAGATCCAATAGTTGTTTGAAACTTTTGTTGCTCCAACCATGATCTGCCTTAAGCTGCAGAAGTTTTAGATCACCAGAAAGGCGAGAGTACTTCTTGCAACCAGGATAGAGGGATTTCTTTGAATTTTCAACGAACTGCTTCAGCCTCGCTAATTCAGAAGCTATATACACTCCTTGAAACTCAACATCTCGCAACATTTGATCAACATTGTGCACACGTTGCAACAACTCACCATCATTGAAGCCTGTAACTTCTTGATCAGTGATATCCTCAGGCCTCATCACAATTGGTGGGAATGGTTCATTTTCCTCATCAAAAACTCCACCTTCATCAAGCTCTTCATCATGGCATAGCGCTGCCCCTTCATTATTAAGGCCTGTAGCATGGTGTCGCACTTCACCTTCATTTAGGCATCCTGCTTCGACTTCATTAAGCCCTTCCTCACCATGTTTATTCCAACACGTGAAATTTTCTTTGAAACCACGTGTGATCAAATGATGAAAAATGTTATCCCGTTGTCCGAACTTCTTCTGGTTGAGACAATCTATACAGGGGCAAAGCATTGCCTGAACACCACAGTTTCTCATATCCGCCTCTGCTTGATCTAGAAAACCATTGACCCCCATTAAGAAACTGGGCCAATCTCGGGACTTAATACTGTACATCCAAGCCCGAGCAGCAGCAGCCATCTGCAATTTTCATACATCAAATGAGCATAATGCATCACCAAAACCGATGAGTAAGAGTATTAGGACAGCAAAGTTCAATAAAAGGAGGCAATTTCCACCTTGACGAGGACTGTCTACGAGGCGAGCGCTTCCGAGGAGGAGGACGAGACGTCGCGGCCGCGGCGACGGCGACGACGCGGAGGACGCCGCCGAGCCCGAGGAGGAGGATAAGCTGCTGCTTTGGATGACGTACGGCGCGGAGGGACGTCGTGCCGCGGTCGACGTCCGCCAGCACCTTTCGCCGTCGCGCACGCGGCCGGCCAGCCTGCTGCAACGCCGGCTTTCTGAGGAGGGAGAGCGCGCGCACAGCGAGTGGGGCCTTCAGAGAGCGCGCGAAAATGCTGCTGCAGCAACGGCAGGGAGAGAGCGAGTGGGGCCCTCAGAGGAGAGAGAGAGAGTGTAGTTGTCCGAGATAGCAGAGTGGTCGGAACGCAAACACAACGACGCGTAATAACAACACGCGTCTCTATTGTGAGAAAACAAAGGAGATGCTAGCTCCAAACAAACGTCGCCAATTGGGTCGTCATAAAATGAGACGCGTCCTAAAAACAACGCGTCTCCAATAGGAAAGTCATCGGTAACGGACTTAAAGAGCCCGTTACCAATAGGTTTTACATTCGTAACGGACGCATGTTAACGTCCGTTACAAAGAAAACATGTAACGGGCGTTTAAGAAGTCCGTTACCAGAAGTCCTCATTGGTAACGGGCGTTATGGTGGCGAGGTCAGGGCGAGGTCGTGGTCGAGCCTGCCGCGCTTATGCGTAACGGGCGCCAAACAACAACCATTACAGATGGGGTCCATGTAACGGGTGTTAAGGGCCCGTTACAAATGCTGCGTGACCTATGCATGTGAGGTTTTCACGTAGTGATTTTTATTACTCATTACATCACCAAGGAGTAGATAATTTTGTGACATTACTTGCTGTTAGATGATACTATTTATTAACTTTTTTGAAGAGAGACACCCAAATGGCATCTCCATCTCATATTTGATTCATATCAAGGAAAACAATCAGCAGTACAAATGAAGGACAAACAAAATGACACAAAGAAAAAAAAATTACAATGAAGAACTCTAAGGTCGTCTTTTCTTCCTTTGATAGATCTTCGTCCACCGGAGCTTTAAAATTATGCTGGAAAGACAACAAGGGAAAGGAGCACCTGCAAACGCCATCGTCACACAAGGCTTTGAAGACCAGAAAAACCACTCGCCCCTAACAACGAGATTTAGCAACCGCTGAAAGAACATCAGCTAGAGCAACACCCCAAGTAACGCAGGCTTGCAAACCGTCATCACCAAAACAGAGGGTAGAAGAATCTGGATCTTGACGTAGAACACATCGAAGAAAGAGATCAAAGTCGCCACAACAAAAGACAACCAACTGCATCTCCTGACTGACACACCACCTGCAAAGATCTGAAGAGAGCCAACAGATCTGGCACACCACCTGCAAAGATCTAAAGAGAGCCAACAGATCTGGCAGAACCAACTCTCATTGGTCCTTCATCGAGAGAGACCTTACTCCATAGCGACATCGTCACCACCACCTTGTCGAAGTCGCTAGAAACCAAATCTAGAAGGAAAAAACTGAAACTATAGAAGACTAGGAAAGTGCCCGTGCATTGCCATGGGCAAAACAAATTCCAAGCGTATAAACCATTTGCAAAAAGAAAAAAAAGAGAGAGGATACAATTTGACAAAATATTGTATAGACAAGCTAAGATTTTTAAGAACCCACACCATCCTACTACTAATCATCGGAAGACAGCATGAAACAGAAGAAAACCATGAAAAACAACATGGTTTCCATGGAGCACTGGAAGGAAATATTTCTCAGAAGTAACCAAATATAGACCCTCACAACAGTTACCAAATATAGACCATCACTGGAAATATTTTGTTTTTTCCATCATACACAACATGCAAGAGGCTAACAACAGAATTATGACAGAAACAACAAAAAACCACTATATACTTTGCACCAATACCATTTGAATTGAACAGATAATTAGAATTCTAAATTAAAAAATTAGTGCTTTCAAATATAAAAAGCACAAGTGTGTTGACTGAGCACAGACAAATCAACCAAAGAACATACTGTGAAGACCGTAATGTCATCTGCATGAAAGAACAATGCTTCAGCGTGGTGGCCTCCAGGAACCGCTCCAAGTTGCACCATCCTTGTGAAGACCTCAAAAATAAGAAATAAAGAGCTTTGGTAAACCTAGGTTTGTCATTCAATAACATATATAGTGGAGCAAAATGTGGAGCTGTTCTGTCAGAAAATGTATCAATGGTAAAATATAAATACAAAATGGAAATTTGGCTCACCAATTGTGCTTGCACACTGGTTGCTATGAAACGTCACTATTGTCTGTCTTTCTTCTCCTAATTAACTGAAGCAAAAACCTGTAATGAATAGAGTTTGCACAATGCTTGATGTTTACTGACATGACATATTTATCAAAACTATAAAAACTATTTTGTAAAAATGCTATTGATCTAGTGATTGAAGTTTATCAGCGAGGAACATAATGGCTTAATGCCTTGAACTGTCAGCCAAGTACGAAGCTAATCAGATACAGTTTGTGGTCCAATTTTGACTAATGAATGGAAAGGCGACAAAAAACATTAGTTTTAAATTTTGGTAGCAATAGCACTGAAACTTATCTAAAAACATCAGCTCAAACACTAATATAGCATGTAGCTCCATATTTTCAACCAGCCTCCAGGGGTCTGAGCCGACAAACAAAATTGAATTTGGCTCACCATTTGTGCGCCCACTGATTTATTTGATATGCCATTCTTGTTCTTTCTTCTTGTTTCCATAATATTCTTTTTCTAAGAACTCAGTTAATCCCAATCCCAATCTGCATTTTCACCATCTGTACTGCATAAATTCAGGAAAAGGTCAAGCTTCCAAGACAGCCAAACAGGTTGCCTGTATGAACAAACACAATTAACTGAACAACATTTGATAGTTGTTAGACACTTTCAAAAGTCACAAAACCAACTGTCATTCCCTAATTCTTCTTTGTTGTCGCATAGGAGATTCCCTACAACACCATCATTTGAATGTCGAATAACAATAAAATAGATTCACATAATCACTGTTGTGGTAATAATACAATTAAACAATTACAATGTCACCTCTGAAATAAAATGTGGTTTGGAGACTGGAGAGGGAGAACAGAGATTTCCAAACCTTGCTAGACCATAATTCTTCGTCCTCATGGATGCAAGTGGCCAATTACCTAGCAGTGCGATCAAATATGCTACTCCATGATGCTTCCCTCCACAACTACCACACCTGCACCTCCTGATTTCGTGTACGAACTAATTACTAATTGAAGCAGAGAAAGATTGAAACAAAAATTGATGCTAGGGAGTACGCTTCATGCGAAGTTTTCACAGATTATTATTTGTTTACTACAAAACACCACCTAATAATACGATGCTTACTAAAACAGACAGTTAAGTATATTTAATAAATAAGATAGTATGTTTAATAAGACATTGAGGGAGAGAAGTATACAACCCCTGCTTCCGCGAAAAGACACTACAACCTAGTAGCAGGTCAGATGATGTTATATCATTCTTATTTGACGGTGAAGAAGAATGGTCAAACATATCTTGGAATAATAAAGTTAAAAGGTGTTACCCGTGGAATTCTTGAGACCTGGTGGCAACATAAGAACAACAAACAACCATCCACATCAGTAGAAGAAAAATATTGTCAAAAAGTGCCAGTTTAACAAAGAAAGGAGGGGGTACACTGACCTTATTTTCTCATGAAAAAGGATCACATTGTCTTCCTCCGAGCCCACATCCTGACAAAGAAATTGCCAAGACCTAGAGGTACAGGGATACAACACATACGAGTTCTTGCTAGAGGGCACGGCGCCGTTATTGCTGGAGGCGTGAGGGCGCAACGACGTTTTTGCTGGAGGTGAGGGCCGGGCGTCGTTCCCGGAAGCGAGAGCCAGCCGGGCGTCGTTCCTGGAGGCGAGAGCCGAGCTCCGATTTCGGGCGCCGTTGTGGAGGGAGAAGACCGTCGACCCGGTGCGTGGCGGCGTCGATCCGAGCGAGTGGCGCGGCGGCGTGGTGTAGAGGAGGACGCCGGCGTAGAGGGAGGAGGGAGGAGATCGTCATTCCGACCTGTGTGGCGGCGGCGTTGTCGATCCGAGCGAGCGGCGCACCGGCGTGATGTAGGAGAGGACGCCAGCGTGGAGGGAGGAGGGAGGAGACCGTCGTTCCGGCCGACGGCGCAGTGTAGGAGAGGACGCCTGCGTGAAGGGAGGAGGGAGGAAACCGTCGTTTCGGCTGGCGGCGGCGGCGCGGTCTTGGGGCGGCGGCGGGTTTTTTTATCTGCCGGTTGTTCTGCAACGCGTGGGGGGATCCAGCAAAATTGGAATGCGGAGGCGGATAGTGGGACCGGAGCACAACGCGAGGAGGGGGAGGCGCGGTCGTCCGAAAGGGGAGTCGCGGTCGTCTGCCGTGGTCGTTCGACGTAAAAGGCAAACCCATTTTTTTTTCTCCTCTTTGAACTTTTTAGAAGTATATAGAGAAAAACGCGTTCCGGCTCCTCTTCCTACCGGCACTGGCGAGGCCACAGGAAGGCAGAGGAGAGGGACTGACGGGGGCGGCGACAAGAGGCTAGGCGGCGGCAGGTTACGAAGTAGGTCACGAACTACTGTGCCCGTACTTGATATTATTATTAAGTCAATAACGCACTGATATAATTAGTTAATGAATCTATTTGCACCATTACGATATGGGGATGAATGTCACACTTACTTTCAAAATAGATAAGTGATGAAATTTGTTTTGTTTACCGTAAGAGCGTCAGGATCCTGCGGGCGGACACGTGGCGCAAATCCAGGGGGCAGGCTGCACCGGACGCCGTTTGCAGTCGGGTTGGAACAAAAAATTTCCCCCGTCCACCATTCCAGTCCGTTTCTCTTCTCGTCGCCGTCGGGGAGGAGGTGTGCCTTCCTCCCGTTCGTTCGTCCCCTTCTCTTCCGCGACAACTGGCGAGTGGCGCTAGCCTACGCCAGGGCTTCGTCGGGCGCAGCGCCGGCGACGAGTAGCCACGAGGTAAGCCCTTCCATTCCCTTCCCTTTCCTCCCCTTCCGTTTCCTTCCCTCTGTGCGAAACCGAGCTCCCCAAACCCTAACGTGAACTATTTTTACTCCGATCTGACCCAATTACAAGTATGTATGTGTGTATTGTATCCACTTACTTCGATTGTTTGCAAATAAATAAATAAATCGAGTGTACATATGCACGCCCATGTCCTATTGGATCCGCCCCTGCCATTTCCTGTAAACAATTTAAAGCAATGTGTTCCGACTGGATGAGTGATCACTTGATAGCTCCTGTTTTGTAACAAGGGATTTTGACTTGATACAGCTCCTGTCGTGCAACAGCCGACAGTGGAACTGCAGTGCAGCTACCAGTGTAGATATGCTGTTCTTATCTAATTTTTTATCAAGTTAGTCCGTGCACATTCTTATGGTGTACTACATTATAAGAAATTCCAGACAATTTCTGATAGATTCGAGAGGTGACCAGCTTTTCTAGTTCTTATTTTGATTTTAAGAAGATACTGAACAGAAAATGAAGTGATGCAGGAAGGCATTAAGAAATTTTGCAAGTTCATTTAGACAATTGTGCACTTATGCAGTTAACTTAGCAAAATAACTGTTTTGGTAGATGCCGCATGCCCCTTTACCTTACACTCTTGTATGTATCCCAGTCGCTCTTATGGAGAAGGAAGATACAAAGAAGAAAGAGGCTGATGGCTCCACTCCTCAGCGTCGCCGCAAAGTCGGTATTTCCTTAATTATGTGACTTTGTTCATGCATGAGTTAATGCTTTTTGATGCTTACCTTTTCTTTACCTTTCTGTAATGCAGGCTGGACTTAAATTTTCACCCAAAGTTCTTCCTAAGAAAGACCCAAAGATCATCCCTAAAACGTAAACAGCTCTATGTTTTCTATTCTCCTATTCCTCTTATGTAGTTTGCTAGATTATATGTTGAATGAAAGTCATGGTGGATTCTACAGGGAACCACAAGAGAACAAGGCTCTGACAATTGATAAGAAATTGATGTCTGCACTTGGGAGCTTGCAGGTACTTAAGCTGTTAAGCATCTAGTTTTCTATATGCTTGATTCAGTAGCATGTAATTCCTAACTTCATATTGCAGAGCACTTATAGCCCCGGAAGTGGAAGTAAGGCTGAGAAACAAGGTGATTATTATTTCAATCATCTGTTGTAATCATCTTCTTAACCTAGTAAGGAATCGATCTCATACGCCATATTTCTCTCTCCAGTGGGAGTTAAGTTGATTAACTCATCAATCAACTTGAGCTGCTGTCACTGTCAGAATAAATCTCCTAAAGTTCTAAAATCACAGCATACTTTCAGTAGGAGCGTAGGATGCTAGTTGGAAACTTGTGTGATTCTCTTTGTAGTTTTCATAACCAACTTTAACATGTTGCTTTATCTCTCATTTTCTACATCATGACACAGGAACCCCTGTCCAGGTTGCATTTGGACAAGCAGACCCTTCAATTGCAAGAACTTTCCCTACTCGAAGAAGCTTTTCATCAGGTATAGCTTTGCACTTCCATTTGTTTCATGCTTAATGTGTTCACAAATCAAATTAATGTGTTCTGCATGTTGGTAAGGAAAATTTTACTTGTTATTGGTAGAGTCCTTGCCATATGTTTTTATTTCTTAAGCATCAGGCAATCGCGTAACTGAAAAAGATAGTTATATCTTTTGTTCCATGTGTATCCAGGTGTATCTGCTATAAAATTACCCAAGGAGCACGATGAACCATGGGTGAGTAGATACATCAACACAAACATGGTGTGCATTCTTTTGTCATTGATTTCATCTGTTAGTAACTTCTGCAGGACTACAACTGCACCAATTATCCTGTTACTCTACCACTGAGAAGGCCCAACTCTGGAAATGCAGGTTCTCCAGTTCTTGTTTCTTCTGTGTTTTGTGGCATAATGCACAGTGGGACACTCTTTGTCTGGTACTCACTAGTGTTCCATTGTATAAAACAGAAATTCTTGATGAAGAGGAATTCGGACATTCATCGGACATTCATCCATTGAGTGCAGCTGAAGAACTTGGTCTGATGGTATGTGTACCGTATGGCATCGTTCTAACTTTGATAATCATGTTTCACATCAAAAGCAAAACTCACATATTAACAGAACTGTTATTTTATAGTATTCAGTATTGTATATGTTTTTGTCTAAACTATCTTGTCTTATATTGATTGAGTTTCTTACCCTGACAGGAAAGGGTAGATACGCCGCAGTTGCTCTTCTTCCAGTTTCCTACAACTCTTCCTTTACCAAGGCAGGCTGATCCAGATCCTGACACAAATATGAATATGAATGCAAAATCCACGGGGGGCATCAGGAAGAGGCGTCTCGACTCAATCCATGGCTGTGGTCTGAAAGAGCTCCCAGATGGCTTCATGGGGAAGATGCTCGTGTACAAGAGTGGTAAAGTGAAGATGAGGCTCGGTGATGTGCTCTTTGATGTAAGTACTAAAAACCATAAACTTCTGCATGGTGCATTTTATTTCTTTTCCTGCATGGTGCATTTTATTTCTTTTTCCCCTTGGTGATGCGCTCAAAACCGACATACTGTACAGGTTTCAGCTGGCTCGAATTGCATGTTTCCCCAGGAAGCTGTAGCGATTAACACCAGGGAGAAGCACTGCTGCGGCATAGGGGAGATCGGAAAGTGTGCAATTGTAACACCTGATATCGACTCTTTGCTAGGTTCTATTGAGATTTGAGAAGATGGTATAGCCTGTGTGGGGTGTTACAAATGGGTAAATACTAGGTCCTGTTGCATGTTATGCTTGGTGGAAATGTTGCAAGTGGGTCGATGCTGCTGCAACTATGTGAAGACTACGGAGTTGCAAATCTGGAGTAGAGCTAACTAAATTTTTTCTGATTTCAGTTGTAAACGGCAAAGGAGTTGTTTTGCTTGTTTACTTTGACCCCCCTGTTTTCACCTAACAATCGGTGAGTTATCCAAACACTTGACTGATGTCAGGAGTTCAGAAGGAACATTGCATGCTGTTTTGGTCCATTTTTCCATGAATGAAGGGAAAACGTGTGGACCTTGATGGGAATTGCAGCGAATGAACACCTTGCATTTTTCATATGGTAGCGCTTCAATCATGCATGCCATTTGAAAAGACCATCATAATGCCGAGAAGATTGATGTAAATGTAAAATTGGTACTACCTCTATCCTTTTTTATTTGACGCTCGGACCAATACATCCAGGCTAATTTTAGTAGCATTTTCTGTCTGAAATGTCATCTATATAGAAACGGAGGTAGTACAACAGCATGACATGCACATGTATATGGTTTTTGTATGTTATTTACTTACAATGTCTCTTTTCGTGAAAATGCGGATCGGTTATCATGAATATGTGGAGCTGAACGCGAAAACTGAGTAGTGTTTCAGAACACCACTACAATACGTCATTCTAGTTTCTTTGGCTATGCCAATTTCAAGGCAAGCACTCTGAGTAGCGATAGCAATAACCTGGCTCCCCCCGCCTTGTTTAGCCATCGCGCTAACCAGGCGTTGCCAGGCAAGGAGAAGAACATCTTCCTCACAAGAATGATAAAATATTTGCCTTTTGGCAGATGCAATCCAAACCATACAACGAAGTTGTCTGGAATACAGCATCTGACAGCAACCAAGTTGTAATTGTTGTGGAGAAATCACCATGACGTACGGCAACAAAAAGTGAGAAATCTTCATTTGCTCTTCTGATATCTGGAGGGCAAAAGGAACAAAGTTTCTGCTGCGCTCTCTTTTACAGTTCTGAGGCCGGCTAGCAATGATAGGAGTCAAAATTTTTGCATCCAGTTATTTGGAAAACCAGGACAACAATTTGCAGCCCAGCAATGGTGCAAGAAACTATATGTCGAGGAGCAACCTCCGCGGATCTTCAACCACATCCTTGATGCGGCGCAGGAAGAGAACAGCTTCTCTGCCATCGACCAACCTATGGTCGTACGTCAATGCAAGGTACATCATTGGTCGCGCGACAATCTTGCCATCCACGACCATGGGGCGTTGAACAATTGAATGCATCCCGAGGATTGCTGACTGCATTGGTGTGAATTGTGTTGAAGTTGGTATTCTCTTTGCACAGAAATTAACGAGAAGCAATTTATAGGCAAACAAAAAAGGAAACCTGTGGGGGGTTGATGATCGGCGTGCTGATAAGGCTTCCATAGACACCACCATTTGAGATGGTGAAGGTGCCCCCTGCCATCTCATCGATTGAAAGTGCTCCCGCATTTGCTTTCTTAGCAAGGTTGTTTATCCCCTTCTCAATATCCGCGAAGTTCATCTGGTCAGTATCGCGAATGACGGGCACAACAAGACCCTAAGACAAAGAGACATCCATATGAAATGATTACGCCTGGATACAGAAAAAAAGATAGCTAGCGCATTCAACCTAAGATTGAAATGGTGTCCATACCTTGGAAGTGCCAACAGCAACACTAATGTCAATGTAGTCTCTGTATATGATGTCATCACCATCAATGACAGCATTAACAACTGGCTGGTTTTGGAGGGCAGAAACAGAAGCCTGCAAAAGTGACTGGGATAAGCACTGTATCCAGTATTTTTTTCGAATCGAGGGATCTTCCCCCATTTCCATTACATGAACGGAAGTACCAGATGTCAACAACATTTTGGGCGAACCAGAAAAAGCACTGTATCCAGTAATGTATAGTTTAAACAGCCCATCAAATTGTCGTCACCTTGACAAAGCAGGACATTAGACCCAACTTGACACCGTGCTTATCAACGAACTTGTCTTTGTAATCAGAACGCAGCTTCATCATGTTAGTCCTAAAGAATAACACACACAATGATCAAACAGACAAAATAATAAGGAACTGTGTTCAGTAAAAGAAAAGTGAGATCAGTAGAACATTAAAGAAGAAACAAGATTAATGGGGGCTCAGTTGAACAAGAACATTTGTTAATAATGATCATGCTAACCTAATGACATAAAGTAGAGGCAATATTAAGTTACACATCTATCAAAGCGTCAGTTGGGATTTCAAAACTTCCTGTCTAGTGTAAATACAGGTTCAAGTCAGGGTGAGAAGCAACAATAACATCCTGGAGAAGAGAATAGCTTGGTTATGCACTTACATGTCCACTTCGTTGAATGTAGTCAACATTGCAAAAGTGTTTTGCGAATCCTTCAGACGGTTTGCAATACGCTTCCTGAGTCTTGGCATGGGTACCTGCAATTATAATGGTTAAACACTGCAGACAACTCATAATATTTAGTTCGATAACATAGCATACCAATTATATGAAATCATGTGACAGATACAGACTTACCCGTCTCTCTCTTTCCTTTGGAGGGAGCAGGGGTTCTGAAGGGGAGGATTTTAGTGGTTGCATGGTTAATTTTGGCTCATGCTTTTTGACAGGTTCTACTTTTGGTGATTCCTCCTCAACCTTGTTTTTCTCTGCAGGAGGTGGTGGAGGGGTCTCCTTCTGGGAGGCCTCTTCAGGTGGTGAAACATGAGCCTCATTTGGAATAGCAGACTTAGATATGACAGCAACCTTTGTACCAGGAGTAACAGTGTCGCCTTCACTGGCAATGAACTGCAAAGCACTGATACTGTGAGAAACACAGCTTGCTGCCAAATAACCAGTTGGCAAGTTCTAGGGAAGTTAATAAACATGGAAATCACAATGATGGAAAGGCATTCACCTTTTCAATAACCCCGGCTTCTGGACTGGAAACATCTATTGTAACCTAAAACCAAAGGGAAAATTTTCAATTCGGTGAAGTTCCAGAAGTATATAATACAAATATACAAAACTAGCTTGTAAGAGAAGTATATCACCTTATCAGTTTCGATCTGTGCTATAGGCTCATCAGCTTCAACTCTGTCTCCAGGTTCTGAAGAGGACAACATGTCATCAACAAGGAGAAGGGAGAGAGGGAGCGAGGTTCGGAGCGCGTACTCTTTAGGAAGTTGGCAAGGGTTCCATCAGTTACTGATTCACCCATAAAAGGCACAACAGCTTCAACCAAGTCACCTTAAGAGGAAGAAAGAAAGAGTTTAGGACAGTATTCATCTGGAATCTATTTACAAATTATTTGTGTACTGTACATGACTGATAAACGTACCATTCTCTGATGCAAATGATCTACTCCAAAGTTGATAATTTGGAAGAAAATTGCGTCCACTAAGAAACAAATAGAAGTCACATTTTAGTCAAAGAAAGATGGGTTTCACTAAAAGTGCAGTAATAAACTTGAAGATAAGAGTATGCCACTAAAAGTGACAAAGAAGTGTGAAGTCTGCTACTTACCGTGTTGGCTTGGAATATTTAGGAACACCTGCCACAGAGATTGCCAAAAAACATTAGATCCTATGACAAATTGACAACTAATAATAATCAACATCTACATGACTAGATCCAGCTACCTTGGAGGAGCTGAGTGCTGAAATGTCTGACATGGCTGCAACTTCGTAAAATGCATATTGTCTGCAAGCAGCATTATATCAGCTAACAAAAATGAACAAAAATAAAACATATATGTTGTGAAAACAAAATAAAGAATAATGCAAAAAAATGAATTTTATACTAGTTGAAAATGGAAACCTAATCTTCTGTGGAAGGTGTGAACAAATAAGCAGTAATACATAAATTTGCATGTTCATTCTCAGATTAAGAAGGGAAAACAGAGTGATAGAGTGTAGTCCAACATGCCGACTTCTATTTTCCAATAAATGTAGTTTTGGGTTGTAACGAAGCATTTTCCCACAAATAACAATATTGATTGTACCATGCAAGTGGTTTTAGAGAGAGATAATTAACATTCGATATGGGATAACAGATTAACAGTAAACTACGTGAAAAGTGAGATCTCAGTGGCATATCAGCTTTCAACTCATGATCACTCAACTAACCAAGCCAAGCAAGACCATTTGGAAAATGAATACAAGAATTTGACAAACAACCTGCAACCAATTTCAGTTTCATAGCATGTCAAAAAATCACACTATAAGATTCATCCAACATTCGAGCCAGCCGTCAAACGCTCCGCTAAATAATTGCAAACCTCATGAGGGATCCTCTAGATTGTAGCAAATTAGACACCCAACCCGCCGGTTTAGACCGTAAGCAAGCAGCTACAAGACAACAAATCGTCGGAGGCAATTCCAATGCTTGCTTAGCGATCCCTCTGTTCGCCTAATCAGCATCACGCGAGGCAAGAATTTTTTTCATGCGCCTAGCACCCATACAGCGATCAAAATCGCCTAAAGGGACCAGCGGAATTAAACCATTCAACGCTACTCGATTGGAGATGATCCAGCCCCAACCATCACAACGGATCAGCCCACGAGATGAGAGAGAGAAAGAGAGGATGTCCCATACAGCGGTGGGGCGGCGAAGGAGGAGGCGGGAGGCGAGGCGTGACGCCATCTGATTCACCGGAGATGGACGAGGGCCGATGTCTCAGCGATCTGCTTTCTGTTAACGCGAGAAAGAAAAGGGGGTGGCAGACGATGGAATATTTGGTATTTCCCTTTTTATTTTATTATAACTACCTTTTCGCTTTTTTATATCGTATAAATGGATTTATTTGGAATGGAGCCGAAATTTAGGATTTTTTCCTTGCCCAGCAAGATTAATTTAGAGAACAAGCAATTTGTTTCGGCTTGAATTTGAGATTGTGTCTCACCATGTCTGCCATTTAGATGTCTGATTGAGTTATTGATTTAATTTTTATATGAAAAAAGGTACACAAACATGTTTGGTGTGTACATTTAGATACATCGTCTTTCAAATTTCTCATTTTAGGCATTCAAAATTCCCAAGTTTATTATCGAGATATTGTGTCTGCAACTCAATCGTAGATGGCCTATCAATCAAGGTTCATGCGATGGACATGTCCTTCAACAGATGCTTAGTAGAGGTGGTATGCTAGGTAATATGTTCCCTCTATTGTGTATATATGGAATCTAGCTACTATGCAAGCAGTCGAGTCTTGTCACTCCAATTTTATACAAACATCGAAACCTAAATCCTATATTATTGTAGAGGTGCAGCTCACTGCCAATAAGACAGCTCGACATAAATTAAGGGAGGAAGAAAAGCAAACACTGAGGTCTGAGGCAGAAGCTTGCACATCTGAACACCAACGTTGATGTGCTTCACAAGTCACAAGATACGTTCATTTTTTTTTTTGAAGTGAATGGCAGGAGCACTGCCTTGTCATATAATGGCATGTTCTTTTCCTTCAAAAGGAATAGTGAATAGCATTATTCATCTATCACATCCATCACATCTTCTCTCACAAAAAATACTATTTCAACACTATTCATTTACAACTTCACTATTCCAGCACTATTCCAGAAGCATCTCACTCTACAATAATTGCTCCATCAAAGTTTAAACAGTCACAGAATGATAAAACGTAATGAGCACCAGAGTACGGTGATGACATATGAAGAAATCAGAAAGATTTGGATTGATTTAAGATTAAAAGTAATAGGCTCATCCACACCAAAATAATATAATTGGACTACAAGAATTTATATAAAAGAAGTCCATTTCTCAAGCAATAGCTCTGGAATCTGCAATTTGCCATCATAGAAGGGCTGCAATTCGACGACCACTGACATCTGAACATTGACCGCAACAAAAGTTTGACGATCCATTAATCTGAATGTGCCTTTAACAGATGCCGAAACATGTGGGACATGAACTCCAACAGAAACCCCAGACAATTGCATTGGAGCATTTCTCACCAATCTTAGGACTCCAGCCGAAAAACTGCAGTGTTGAAGCAAATGTATAGCATCTAATGGCCTAAAGATAGTGATGACATCTGATGGTTTACAATGAAGTTCACGAATTATTCTTGGTGTAGTAAAACTGTTTGTACCCTGATCTGAAGTGCACACATCATTCTTTTCAAAAGCAAGTTAGTATTCAGAGCTCTATCTATCTATTGCAGGTGTTCACACTGGATAACTAATCCTGATAGTTATAATGGTCAAAAACATGTATTTACTAATTAATCAGCAATGAAACCACCATTGATACAACTTTCTTTAAGGCTACGGCATTCAGCATGTTGCAGGCACATAGTTTCTCCATAATTTTTTTTATATTTCTGTATTATCGATCCTTATAGATTCATCAGCACTACAAAGTAAAATGTAAACACCTGCTTTCCTCAAAGAATTAACTGCCATGGTGCACCACTGGTTTAAATCAGCCTTCTCAGCAAGGACAGTTACAAATTATAAAGCTAGATGCAGAAACATATTAAACAGCAACCCAACAAAGCCTTTTAGCCCCAACCAAGTGTTAAAAGGTTTGAATAACCCTCTGAAGTTGAAGTACCTGCCAACTTGCTAACTCCTCTTCCTAAGTGCTGACATAACAAAGTTACCAACATCTCTTTAGCAAGCAATTGGGAAGGCCTCAATTACAACACTCAACACTGATCAGAGCAGGCACAGGACATGTAACAATGTTCCATATTTAATTTCTAGAAGGGTAAGAGATGAAGACATCAACGAAGCAAAACAATGTGCTTGCTTCGGTTTTTTGTTCAGTTTTCCCACGTAACATTCACTACTCTGCAAATAATTAATTAATTTTATTTTCCCATATTTTTTCTAATTACTTGACATATCTAGGTGACACGACAAATAGAGGACCATATATTTAAATAGCAGAATAGAGCTCAAAAGTTACAGCCATCCAAAGAACACAACTGTTTCTCCATCATAACCAAGGCATTGCCGAAACTACTCTACGAGAAATTAAAGAACATAACTGTTTTTCCAGCATAACCGGGGCATCAACAAAAAAACTACTCTACGTGACATTCACGATGAGAGACAATTGAGCAGAGCACTGAAGTACCAATTCTTAGGAGCAGTATTCTTCATTTGCTTATTTAAGCACCGGGAAGACTGGAGGCCAAACCATCGTAATGGGGCGGATAAAGTCTTCTGTCATCCTCAAACCCACACCTACCGTCTCAACAGCCCTATTGCTCAACTGGATAGAGCAGACTATTCCACTGGCCACAAGCTCCAAAAACACAAACTCCGCATTTTCCCCAGCTGCAAGGACCGAAACAGGACCTGTTTCAGCATCATCTGGAACCCAATGCCGCACATTAAGATGACCGCACACCTTAGGTACAAAGATAGTATCAACCAACGCCCACTGGCCCATATCATCACCCCGCCACACTTGAAGTTGGAACCCTTTTGCATCAATGAGATAGAGCCCAGATTGCTGAGGGCGTGAGAGCCTGAAAGACGTGCTGTTCCGGATGTCGGCCGGAAGCGGGACAGTAAAGAAGCTGGCAGTGACCAAATCCAACCCGAGAATGTAGCCTAAGGTGGTTGTCATGTAGAACTTCCTGCCCACAAGCAACTTCTGAGCCACTATGGTGTCAAATATGCGTTGCGGGAGCTCCGTGACTGTGGACCTCGAGACCCCCCAGACGCCAGACTGAAGGATGGAGAATTCAGCGGCGAATTCTTCATAGTTGTAACACATCTTCAGGGACAGGCAGGAGGTGGAGTCGGTATCGTCTTCCAGGAGCCAAAGAAGGCTACCTTCGCAGGTCCCCCTATTATTGCGGAGCAAGCTTCCGGGATTGGAGCGGGGAGGCTGGGAAATGGGTTCGTCTCGCACATTGTTTAGCAAGCTCCGGATGGCGTATGTGGTGAACAAGGTAGGGTCCGGGTCCCGGATCGAGACCAACAGACGGCCGTTGCGGCGGTCGCAGAATTTCGAGCGGTGCAGCGCCGCGAGGGCGCGGCGCGCGGCGGCGGCGAGCCCGGGGGGCTGGGGGACCGGGAGGTGGCGCGTCTCGCCGCGGCCGAGCCCGACAGCATTGGCTTGGAGGGCGAGGACGCGGGGCGGGTGGAGCGCGCGGAAGCGGCGGAGGAAGGCCGGGTCGGAGGCGCGGCGGAACCAGCGCCTGCTGACGAGCGCGGCGCGGACTAGCCAGGTCGAGAGATCGAGGCGGAGGAGGATCTCGGCGAGGAGGACGTCGTTGCCGAGCACTGACGCGACCGCGGCCGGGGCCGCCGCCGCGGGCCCGGAACGCTTCCGCTCCGTGCTTCCCATCTTCCTGGATCGGCCGGGAAGGGAATGGAGATCTGAAATCTACTCCCTAAACCCTACTACACGTTCCTTCAAAAAAAACCCTACTACACGGTTATTTTTCACGCTGTAAAAAAGCCCATTTTCCCTCGCACGGTCCGTCAATTTTGCCCCGTTGACTGATTATAGCAACATATGTCCGTGCGTTGCTACAATCAAATACTACTTACTATTCAAATTTATGAGAATTTTTAATTCTACTCTATTTTTGTTGGGCGCGATTAGTTGTTGTCGAAGGGACAAATACTCCCAGCATCACGCCGGCCCACAAGGCCATAGGAGGGGATCCTCTTCTTCCCTGAGCCACCCCTCCAATCTCAGACCCCGTTTTGCCGCTCCCCTCTCTGACCACGTCGGCGGCTGCCTTCCTCCTCTCGTTGTCGTCTCTATTCCTATCCTACTCCTCTACTTGCCCCGTGCCACCCTCATCCCCCGTCTCCGGCAGCTCCCGCCGCCGGATTCGGCACCGCCGGACGATGCCACCCGAACCTGGCTCTGTCAAAACTGGGAGCTCGTCATCACTCCCCCGCCTCCTCCACCGCTCACTGATTGTCTTCCACCATCCACGATCAGCGGCTTCCGCCATCCTGCCCACAACCCGTCGCCACCATTAGTCCACCTCCACCCAAGGTCCTTCCTCCACAACCGAAGGTTATTGGAGACCCAACCCCAACAACTCAAAACCCTAAACCCCCTAACTCTAACCATACCGACGACGAGCCGCGAAGCCCCAGCGCTGCCCTCCACCATCTCCGGCGGCTCCCACCGCCACCCTGCGTCGCCCTAACCCGAAGGTCAAAGAGGAAGCACGACGACTGTTAGGAGGAGGAAGAAGTAACTGATATGTAGGTCCCACTAGCATATTTTTTTATTGCTCCGGTGATTTAGCATTTTTGTCATACTCAATGAATCTCTGCACTTTTGCTAGAAAACCAATGGAGTTTTGAATTTTCATGTTCCTTCTACTCAAAACCCCGTTACATTTATATGATTTTTTACAAGAGTTTGCAAGAGACAAACTGTATTATTCAATATAATTGACCGATTTGGCGAAGAATATATTTCACACATAGTTTGATTCAACAAACACTATTGCTGGCTGAGCATACGATCCTAATGTTTTGTGATTAAATATATAGCTAGAACTTAAAAATAAAATTTCCATCACTGTAATTAAATATATATAGCTAGATCTTAAAAATAAAATTAGCATCATGTTTGGATGCAAGTACATTCTTTGCAAGCAATAACATTTTTGTATTAGGGTAATGAAAAAAGATATTGCTACACGTGACAAATGATGAGCTTGTTCCTTCATCCACTTCTGAACGTTGAAATACTATCAAATTAACCAAGTTTCTTGGGTTTAAGTCCCGGGGGGGGGGGGTGCTTCCGTTTTTTGTCTGTTTGACTGAGGGGCCTCGAGGAGGCTGTGGTGGGCTACTGATTTTTCTTCGTGTGCACCTGAGGCTGGTGGGCTACCGGTTTGCTGCCGGTTTATCCGTGAGCGCGCAGGTGGTGCGGCAGTTTTCAGCCGGTTCACAGGAGAGGGTCACGGTTTTCCTTCAGTTTCTGATTCTATATGCGTCGGTTCAGGGGGTTTTCCTCCGGTTCTATGTGACGGACGAAGTTTTGGGCAGAAGCGATCCTCGCTTTAGGTAGAGAGATTACTCCCTCGCACAAGGTTTTTTTCACGTCTTAATATTAAGAAAGTAGGAGTATAGCATTTATCTCTGTTCTGTTATTCCGGATTCAATCTGAACCGGAAATAATAGATATAATAATAAAATGAATGTATTTTCATATATACTATTTGCAAAAGAAAAATTGTGATGCAGTCACCTTAGATAACGTTTGGAAGTTGGCATTTGAGGGTGGAATTCGGAATTGAAATCTACATCCACAAATAATGGCGTTTGGATGTCGAGGAATTAGGAAACGGAACTATGAACCAATATCGCACGACATTGTTTTGACTTTTTTTAGGAACTCGAGAGCTTTCATTCATTCGGAAGAATGTAACAAGTCTTGGGCTGCTGCCTCTTCCAGCCACATTGGCAGGCAACCAGACCAGACACACTCAGGGTTTACAGCAGATGAAAATTTTGCACAGCGGTTAGCTAGCTGATTCACCCCCCGTCTAATCCACGCAACACAAAAAGAAGAGAAACCCCTACTAAGCTCTCTAATATCATGGCAAAACCCAGCGATTGGCGACCTATCTGCCACTGGCTGCTTCAAAGCACAAGCCAGCGTCGAGTTATCCACCTCCACCGAAACTCTAGAGTGGCCAAGTTCCTGCATAATCTCCAAGCCAAAAGGAACAGCCAAGGACTCCGTCATCAGAGCATCGTCCACTTTTCCAATCCATCTGGCTCGCGCCATTAAGATTTGCCTAAGGTGGTCATGCAGCACCACCACCACCGAACCATTACCAGTGTTCACATCAAAAGCCCCATCCGTGTTGAGCTTAACCCACCCCTCTGCCGGGCAGTGCTAGTTCTCCTTGACCCTGTGGCCACTTCTGGTCCCTTTCATGCCCAAGCACAACGGGTCCTCAACCATCCCCGCAACATGTTTCACCGCCGCCATCGGGCTCCATTGAGACCTCCCATGATCTCGAGCATTTCTGTTATTCCACACAGACCATCCTCCACAAATAAACAGCGCTGAATCCTTCTTGGAGCACACCCGACCAGCAAGTAGGTCCTTTGCCCATGTCACCAGGTGCAGGGATGGAAGCTTCCTCCCTGTCACAACGAAGGTTGCATCCCAAAAGCGTTGAGCCCACGGACAGCCAACAACGATGTGGAATGAGTCCTCCGTCGGGTTCCCACACGCCTCGCAGTGACTTTCCTTAATCACATGACGACGGTTTAACTCAGCCTTCGACGGGAGGAAATTGTTAATCACACGTCACCAGAAAATCCTCACCTTCGGAGGTACCTCCTGTTTCCTCAGCACTTTCCACCATTGCCCACCATCAGAGGCGCCACCTCGGCCTTGTCTTTCGTGTGCACGACGGGCCTCCTCCGGTTTAAGCAGATGATAAGCCGATCGAACGGAGTAACAACCCGATCTTTCATGCGCCCAAGCCAAGATATCCTCATCTAGTGAACGACTCGGTTGTATTTTCAGGATCTCATCCGCATCAATGCAAATGAAAGTCCCGGATCAGCTGCTCATTCCACGTCCTCGCATTCGGATTAAAAAGCTCATCCACTGTGTTCACCAACGAATTGGGGAGACGGACCAGAGGCTTCATCGACATCACCCTCGGAATCCAATTATCTTCCCAAATATTAACCGAGGATCCCGGGCCAATTCTCTTGATCACTCCCCGGCTCAGGACATCTCTGCCATGTAGAATAGCCCTCCACATCTCCGAACTCTTCTTCCTTATAGTAGTTCCCAGGAAATCAGATTGCGGGAAATACTTCCCTTTAAGAACCCGAGAACACAGCGCATCAGGACGAGTTAGAAGTCTCCAACCTTGCTTCCCCAACATAGCTTTGTTGAACAAAGACATGTCTCTAAAACCCATTCCACCTTCTTCCTTCAGGTCTGTGAGCTTGTCCCAATTGACCCAGTGGATTTTGTGATTATCCACTGAGCTTCCCCACCAGTAGTTGGAAATGTAGGATTTAATCTTCCGACAAATCGGGGCAGGTAACCTGAAAAAACTCATAGAATAGATAGGCACTGCTTGAGCATTTGCTTTGGTCAGTACCTCCCTACCCGCGCAGCTTAACATGTTCTCACTCCACCCACAAATGAAATTCCTGATTCTATCCGGGATATAGTTAAAAACCCCATCTGAAATCTTCCCCACCGAAGTGGGCAATCCAAGATACTTCTCACCCAAGGCTTCCACTGTGATCTGAAGTTTCTCATGCACAATTTGCTTATTCTCGACCTCACAATTTTCACTAAAGAAAATGGCTGATTTCTGCTTATTAACCATTTGTCCAGAACCAAGACAATAGTCCTCCAAAATCTGAGCAATCCGATCAGCCCCCCTTTCTGTCGCCTGAGTGAAAATGAGACAATCATCTACAAACAACAAGTGCGAAATCCATGGGGCATGTATGCCCACCCGCACTCCCCTCGCAATATATTGTGGGCCACGTCCTTTCAGCATACAAGATAAACCCTCGGCACAAAGCAGGAAGAGGTAAGGAGATATAGGATCGCCTTGCCTAATCCCTCGGGAAGGCTTAAATAGCTCTGAGTAATGCCCATTAACTCTGACCGAGAAGGAGACAGACGTTACACAACGCATAATCAACTGCCTCCACCTTTGAGAAAAGCCTAAAGCCTCCATGATAGCATTTAGATAATCCCACTCCACTCGATCATATGCTTTCACCACATCCAATTTAACTCCACATGCACTAGTTTTACCCTTTTTATTCCTCAAATAATGAATGCATTCATAGGCAATAAGCACATTATTAGTGATCAATCTCCCTGGCACAAAGGCGCTTTGCTCCTATGAAATTATATCATCTAGAATCCTCCTGAGATGGTTAGCAAGCACCTTTGAGCAGATTTTGTAGAGCACATTGCATAGCAAGATCGGCCGGAACTGAGATATGTCTTGCGGATTTGCAACTTTTGGGATAAGAACTAGCACAGTTTGGTTAAGATCATTCGGCATCAGACCCCATTCAGAAAGCCAAGAACAGCAGCTGTAACATCCTCCTTCAGCACCTCCCAATTTTTCTGGAAGAAACCGGCATTGAAGCCGTCCATACCCGGGGCTTTAGAAGGGCCCATACGAAAGAGAGCCACCTCCACCTCCTCCGGTGTGAACTCCCGGTCCAGAAATTCATTCATTTGCGGTGAAACCTTACATGATCACATACCCGTTTCGGTTGAAGAAGGTCTTGCGCATGAAACAAATTTTGATAAAAAGCGTTAGCAATAGCTTCCAACTCCTCCTGGTCTGTAGCAACAGAGCCATCTCCTCGCTTTAGTCCCTGGATCAAGTACCTTTGTTTGTAATTCTTGTTCTTGCTTGGGTGTTTTCTTCTTCAATCTATTCTCGAGATAGATTGCATGGGATGTTCTTGTAGCCGCGGTGGCTAGAGGTGCATACCCGATCTACCAAGTAGTTCAACGCACTCCTTGCGGGTGTGCTCTAAGATTCGACCGCGAAGAAAGGGGAACATCGTGACAGGATGTTGACACCGAGTACGGCGGGGCGACTTAGGGGGTTTGACCGAAGGTCATGATTTAAAGAAGCTTTCAATGAGATTCGTTTTACTCTCTCTTTATCTTGCTCGGAACGACGACATAAACACGATCTAGATCTTCTCTAGATCGGTACCTCAATGCTTTCTCTTGCTACCTCTTTTGATCTTAGTAGATTAGATGCAATTCGAAACCTCTTAAAGAAGCAAGTGTTTCTCGGTTATTAGATTGATTTTACATTACATATTGTTCCACGGATTCGATACCTTGGGTTCACCACTCAAGGGAAGAAGGGTTCCTTAACTACGACGAGGGATTTGTCCGCTTGCAAGCTCAAACGAACTTTGCAACGATAATCAAACGTCAACAAGCCCCTTTTTCTGGCGCTGTTGCCGGGGAACAAGTAATTAAGATCCAATCTAATATCTCGTTTGTAAGTATTTTCAGTTTCTTTTTTATTTTTCTTTTGCATCTACTAAACTTTGATCATCCTCAAAAACCAATCTAATCTAGTTTTTGACTAACCCTTTTTATAGTTTTCTTTTTTTTTAGATCCTTTGTATATTTTGTTTATCGCTAACCCTAACAGGAGATGGACGACCACCTCTCCAACAAACCAAAAAAATTTGTGGATGATCCAGAAAAACTTTACAGACAAGGGAGACATGAAGCACGATCTAGGAACCTGGGGATTGTAGATCCAAACACCGGAGACGAAGGAACATCGGGATCTCCAAAGGAATCTCCACCCACAAGTCCAAAGAAAGAATCACCACCTACAAGTCCAAGGAGAGATCAACCTCAACCGCCACCAATGGGAGAGGAGAGGAAGATCGGGGAGCTTTGCATCCCGGAGCTTGGTGATCTACCCATCCTCAACCTAGCCGACATCGGAAGGCCGTTCGAGATCAAGACTTCAACCATCCGCATGGTGCAACATACACCTTTCACCGGTAAAGAGGATCCTAACCTTCACATCCAAGCATTCATTCAACTTTGTCAGACATTCACGATGGAAGGGCTGGATCAAAATCAATTGAGGGCAAGACTTTTCCCGTTCTCACTTCTCGGAAAAGCTTTGCAATGGTTCTATACTCTACCGGTGGAGACGGTGCAAAATTGGGAAGCATTAATGAGAGCTTTCATGAAGGAGTATTATTCGCCAGGTAAGACTTAAAGTTTGCGTAATAAGATTACTACATTTGCTCAATATCCTACGGAGACTATCGCGGAAGCTTTTGAGCGTTTCAATGAGTACACCCGAGCCGTGCCACATCACAAGTTCCCGAAGGAGGACCTTGTTCAAAAGTTCTATCAAGGTCTCAATCTAGCATCGAGGACCGTAATTGACGCATCGGCGGGAGGATCTATTATTGAGCTAACTCCGACGGAGGCATTCACTCTTTTCAAGAAGGTTGCGGATAATGATACATGGGCGTCGTCCGGACGCTTACTTCCGGTTCAACCCACGGGCAATGTTAAAGGTGTTTTGCAGGTTGAAAAGGAAGAACTTCTAGAAGGGAAGATTGACTCGCTCATGAGAAGGTTGGAAAAGATGGAGCTAGAAAAGAAAGCCGCCCAAGACTTAAAGGCCGCCGAAGCAAGATCCACGTGTGAAGAATGTGGGGAGTACAGCCATGTCCAAAAAGATTGTCCGGAGGAAGCAAAGGTGCTCGACTACATGAGGAAAGGAGATTTGCCAAACTTCTGCTACGGGCAAGGTAGACCTCAATTCAATGCAAGTTCGTCTATTCAAAATTCGGTGCCTCTTCGTATACAATTGAAGGATTTCATGGACGAGCAAGCAAAGATCAACAAGGACACCGTCACTAAGTTCAAGGCTATGGATAAAATTTTGGAGAACATTGATGGCAAGGTGACGGAGGTCGGGAGCTCCAACCAACAAGTGCTCAACATAATGAAGATATTGGAGACGCAAGTGGGACAACCTGCCGGGCGCTTAACCGCTAATGAAGGAAGATTGCCGGGGCAGCCCCAAGGTCCCGAGACAGCAAAGGCTATTCAAACTCGGTCGGGAAAGGAGACGGAGGATCCGGAACTTCCAGCCGGTGCAAGGAAGCCTAAGCTAACTGTTGAAGCGGATGATCACACTAAGGAGAAAGTGACTACTATTCCGGAGATTGCTACCGAAGAGCCGGAATTTGAAGTGCCAAGTGATGACACAAAGATGACAACACTAAAGACACGCTAATTTCGAGGTAAAATTGATAATCATTTTGAAAAGTTTGTGGAAGTGGTGCGCAGGTTAAGCATCAACATGCCGTTATTGGACGCTCTCCAAGTTCCTACATATTCTCGCTACTTCAAAGACATACTTGCAAACAAGTATGAGATGGCAACACTTGGAGCAGACCATGTCAAGATGTCCGAACAATGTAGTGCCGTCATCGCAAATCAAGGGCCCGAGAAGCAAAGAGACCCTGGATGTCCGACTATCCTATGTTCTATTGGCTCATTCACATTCGAGAAGGCATTATGCGACCTTGGAGCAAGCGTGAGTGTCATGCCAAGAGATGTGTTCAAGAAGCTATGCTTACCACTTGAGCCTATGGGTATGTGTTTGGAGTTGGGCGACAACTCTATCCGCTATCCCGTGGGAATCGCCGAAGATGTGCCCGTGAAAGTTGGAGATCACTTCATTCCCGTTGACTTCATGGTACTTGAGATGGGAGAAAGGGAGAAGCCGCCCCTCATCTTAGGGAGGCCCTTCCTCAAGACCGTTGGGCAACGATCGACGTTGGCAAGGGGGAGATTAAGTTCAACGTTAATGGCACACGAAGCATATTCAAGTTTCGTCCACGTTTCGAGGTATGCAACATGATCAATGCTAAATATGTTCCACCTCATCGTCGTTTTAGTAAGGAAGAGCCAAATAAGAAGGAGGAGCCCAAGAAGAAGGAAGCGAAAGTGATCAAGGAAGTCGTTGCATCCGTCAAGACCAAAGAACAAAACCTGCCTGTGAAGATCAAAAAAATGACTAGGCCGGAGAATAAGCCCGTGCCCAAGATGGTGCGAAAGTGGGTACCCAAGATTGCAACGCCCGCAAAGAGCGTTGATCCGAAGTGAAGAAGACAAGAAGTCTAGCCATGGACTATAAACGAAGCGCTAGGCGGGAGGCAACCCGTTCGTCGAGTCAAGAATAAGCTACCGGGAGGACAACCCTTTCAAGAATAAAGCTGCCGGGAGGGCAACCCAGATTATTTCCGAATTTCAAGTAAGTTGGTCTTAGAATTTGCTATGCAAGACTTGGTATAAACTCTTAAGTGGTTGAACTTATTTTTGAGATATTTAAGTTGCTCGGATGTTTCATTTGGATTTTATTTGACATAAACCTTTGACATGAGCCATCCTACGATTTATTTGCCTCTTTTCGAGAAACCAACTCCAAAAATTCAGAACCTACCCACACCTTTCATCCTTCTCATGATGATAAGGTTGGTTTGTTTTACCTCATAAAACACACAAATAGAGCCCCGTGTTGTTTTTTAATGATTTTTAATCTTTGACGCATGCTAGGACTCGCGTGAACCTAGGTTTCTCTAGAATTAGAATTTTTCCAAGCCACATTTATTTTTGTTCATTCAAAACATCTCTCTCATATTTAGCCAAAATTAGAACCTAAACCCATACCCCCACGGTCAAGCCGGAGGAGCTCTCTATCAATTAATGAAAGCAAGTGATCCCGGTGTAACCAAAATCAATGTAGTCGGAAAGTTTCGACTTACAAATGTTTTTGATGCCTAAAAAATCCTCTAAACATATTTGAACTCATTGATATTTCTGAATTAATTTTTAATTTTCGAAATTAGAGGAGTAATTAGCATCTAAACATGATCAAGGGAAGGTTTTGAGCTTAATTGAACTTCTAATGACCCATGATGCATCAAGGGAACACATCATCATTCAAGAATCTTTTGGCATGCATGGGACAAGCATGGGGGGCAGCAAGGCTTTGATTTTTGCAGGTTATGAGTGCAAGCATGGGAGGCAAGGAGGCATGGAAGTGACACAAAGGAAATGATAAAGATGGAGGACTTGACCATGAAAGAAAAAGGAATGGCTGAGAGAGTTTGGGCGGTGGATCAGTGTGGAGCACGAGGACACAAGGTCATAATGCAACAAACATCAAGTGGGAGGAAGCTGGAGCCGAGGCAGGGGGCAGGGACCCCAGGCCGGTCGGCCCAGGCCGGCCGGCCTGGCCTATATTTTCGCCCCCCTGCCTCCATCTTTCACAGGTGAGTCTCTTGCTTGCCTGCTAGTTCGTGTTCTTGAGCTCTCAGTTCAGAACCTCCAGAAACTCTCCAGAAAAATTCGTTCTCCACTCTTGAGTCCAAAAATTCAGAGAATTGCATCACAAACCTTGCTCTTCCATATACTTCTTTTGTGTGTATTTCTACCAGCAAGAAACCCCCGGGAGAGTTTGTTTGTGATTTGTGCAGCAACTACAAGATGAAGAAGGTATTTGGCCAGGTTCTTGGGAGGAAGACGCAATCATCATCATCGAAGCCAGCATCAACAAGTTCTTCGCGGAGGCACTCGATCTTCGAGTCGCCGCGAAGCATGGAAGAGGATGTGGCGCCATCAAGGAGTGACACCATGCTCCTTAGTGGAAGGAGAGACACCCGAAGCTCGTCTATGCGGTACACCGAACCGCAAGGGTGAACGGAGGAGCTGCCCGTCCCACCTCGTCGCTCGACTCGTTCATCCGCTCCACCACCATACACTCCACGACGTTGCAAGTATGGATTTCTTGTGATGTCGGTGGAGGAGGAGGAGAAGCTTGGGCGCCTAGAGAAGAGGGTTGTGCCCAATGTTGACTTTGATGATGATGCCCTTCAAGTGTTGGGATTTGCACCGGATATCTATCAAATGATGAACCATCTTGGATGGGGGCAATTTTCTGAAGGAGTAGGAGTGAGTTTTCATTTGGAGCTTGCCATGGAAATTCTCATGACCATGGCACCGGTTATTAATGAAGGGGTGCCATCCCTCTCATTTCGACTCAAGGATGATGAGCACATAGTTTCTAATGAGCAAATTAGAGAGTTGCTCGGTTTTCAGAGGGAAGCCCCGGAGCAAGTTGATGTGTAACACCCTAAAATTCCATCACTAAAATTTGCTTAAGCAACATAGTGTATTAGGATTAGTCTTAAGGACTTAATTAAATTGCGTTGAAAACCGTGGCCGGGAACTCATTTTTGAAGTTCTCCGGCGAGTCGCCGACGAGCCCGCCGCCGTCCCGCACCGGGCGCCGCCATCCCGCCGTCGCCCTTCGCTCGCAGGCCTCCGTGGCCGTTCGATCAGCGATCAAGGGCCAGATCTCAGCCCCCTCCCGGTCAATCCTTCAAACGTACCGGTCAACACCCAGGCGCCCGCCGCTGTTTTCGTGAAGAGCCCCTGGATTTTCACCTGTTCACAACCATACCCTCCCACCATCATAAACCATTACAATCAGGTCCTTTCTTTTATGGTTTAGCCCCTGGTTTCCTAAGTTTTTACCTCTCGCAGTCCACCCTACATCTTTTGCTCATAGGCCCTTCTTTTTTTATATGTAATTACGTTTTAAGTCCCTGGTTTCTTTCAAATAAGCCCAGAGAGCCTAGTTTTCTTTCAGAAAAGCCCCTGTATTTTGTTTTAATCATAACTTTCATGTTTTAGCTCCGTTTTTCGTGTATAATATATCGAAATGATCGTATCAGTGAGTAGAACCTTTTTATCAGTGTGTTCTTAGCATATAGTCTTGTTTGGTGTACTGTTTTATTTATTTATTATATGTTCATGCTTGTGTGTAGATATCGTGCCTGTTTCAACTGAGCACCCTGTCGGAGAAGATCAAGAAGAACCTTTCTTCGAAGAAGAGGATCCCCAGTTTGTAGAGGAAGGCAAGTGTACTTCCCCCTCTGCATTTTCCTCTTTGTCCTATATAACCGCATGTTTAAATAATATTTACTTTATATGTTGTTATGCATAAATTTGATGGGAAATCACCTTTTTAAGGACATGACTAGAGCTTTGCCCCTATCACCTTGATCAACCCTTTTTAATAAATGTTTTGGGTAGATGAATGCTTAGTTGCTATACATGGGTTGGTTAGAAGAGGTTTTATGATAAAGGCTTTCATGCTTATGAAATGTTGGTTATGTTTAAAGACAAGAACACTAAGATTTAATTGGAACATGGAGAACCACCCAAGAAAACAGTGCAACCACAGTGGCATATGGCTCTGCCCTTAGCCAATTAATTAGGTGTGTGAACTATCTGACAACCTTTCCTGAAAGGGGCACAGGGGGCCGGAGTTGAAGGGGTATAGCCCGGTTTTTTTGGAATAGCAGCCTTTGCTAAGGTGTTGACCACTAGGGAGGGTTATGGTCTGCTCCGCTGCTGTAACTGTCGTAGGTTGTTGGTCTTTTGCATTGCCTTTGTAAAGGCTTCGCGGTGAACCCCTAGCCACTCACCTCGGCAGTGTTTAAGGGTCTAGCTAACCCGGGCAACATGGGGAACACGAGCTGTGGGTAAAGTGTACAACCTCTGCAGAGTTAAAACTGATCGATCAGCCGTGCTCACGGTTAAGAGCGGCTTGGACCCTCACATGATAATTAAACTTAAAGATGAATTCAAATTGTGGTTTCCTATGGTTTTGAGATATGGTTACAAATGCTTAATCTTTGGGGTTGGTATAAACTTACACTTAGTAATAGGCTTGCTAATAAAAGTTGACCAACGTTAAAATGCTAACCGCTGTAAACCTTTAGCCTATCATTGATAGCCTTGCATGTTTTCCCCACTTGCTGAGCTCCAACCATAAGAGTGCTCACCCTTGCTTACCGCTGTTCAGATGAGAACAACGGTGAGGAGTACTTCAGCGACTTTGAGGAGTTTTGAGGCATGCGATCCCCCAGTCATGTGCCTGTGGAAGCTGAAGAAGAAGTTGTCCTTTTAGTTATCGTTTGTTTTATTGGACCTTCGTGTCCACTGCCTGAGTGTAATAATGGATAATGTAAGAGTAAATTGCACCCACCATACAACAACATGTCAGGTGGGTGCAGACCGGTCCAACAACTTGTAAAATGCTTAATTTAGTACAATAACTTGATAAGTGGGTGTGAATTGGTCCAATAACTTGTAAATATCTAGTTTAGTGCAATAACTTTGCAAATTGTTACACTTACAGTCCAACGCTACAAAAAAACAATATATTATGCAAAGTGGATAGACATGTGAATTTTCTTTCGGTTAATAATTGTTAATATTTGTCAATATAAGTTGTTGATCCTGGCCAGACTGTTGCACTTCTCATATGTGTACATAATTGAGTTGTCTCTATTTTTAGCCCATTTTTCCTTTATAAATAAGTACACAATGCCTTAAAATATTTATTATGCCAAACTCCTAAAATATATTATTCATACTATTAATGTATAGATGTTTTAGTTTAACAATGCGTAAAATCAAAGATGTAAAACAATGAGGGATGACTTATTAATATTGAATATGAAATTAGATATTCCTAACTAAAATTAAGTTATTGTATAAGATATTTAATATGAAGACATAAGATTAGTTTTCTAGACAACTGAATTTCTGATCTTGGCCAAATATTTTGACGTTCGGACGTGAATATCAATGGTCAAATAATACTTAGTAATTTGTTCCGATGTGAATATACAGACCCAACATTATCAAATAAGTTGCTCATTCTAACATTCGACTACGACTGCACCAAATTATCAAGTTGTTGCACTAAACTGAGCATTTTATAAGTTGTTGAATCAATCTGCACCCACTTGTTAAGTTGTTGTATTAAATTAAGCATTTTGTAAGTTGTTGGACCAATCTGCACCCATCTGACAAGTTGTTGTATGGTGGGTATAATTTACTCATAATGTAATGGTTTAATACTTGTACGTTTGATTACAGTTATGGTATTACACTCTTTTGTCTATCGTATGTGTGTAACTTGATCCTGGCGCACATATGAGATGCATTTGGTTTCTTTATGGAAATCGGGTGTGACATAGTAGTACCAGAGCAGTAATGACTGTAGGATGCAGCCTTAAGTTAGAATGGTCAAAAATTAAGGATTCATGATCTAGAAGCCATATCATCATTCAAAATTTACTTAATTATGTATAAAAACTAATTTATTCAGTTTTCTTTTATTTAAATGCTATCATTTTGTTTTATCTATGCTGAGTCTCCTTTTTGCTTATCAGATGGCCAGAACCAAGAACACTGCACGCAAGAGCACCGGTGGCCGTGTCCCCACTGGTCAGTTGGCACCCCGCTACCCACGGGTTGAGCCAGAGGAGCAGCCTGAGGTTCAGGTGGAGGTTCAGGTGGAAGATGAGGTTGAGGAGGATCCTGAAGAGAGGATACTCGAGGATGAGGCCGAAGATCACCGTGGGATACCGCAGCTGTACGATGGCACCTACTTGGAAGTGGATGCCGATGGCGATGTGGTGATACCTCCAGCTGCCCCTGCCCCTGATGCTCCTGCACAGGAGGCTGCTGGAGGGGATCCAGATGATTTTGGAGATGACAGCAGTGACAACAACAGTGATGATGATGATGATGGCAGTACTGGCAATGACGAGACTGAAGACCAGGAGGTTGAAGGGCACGAGGATGAAAACAGTGATGCGAATAATAATCAGGTGGATGAAGACCCTCGCTTCCATGGAGCGACATATCACTATCACTATGCCGAGGAGGTTGAGGGACAGTTTGTAGTCTTGTTGGAGGAGACCCTGCAGCACCTTGACTTCATAGCGAGGCCCCTCTATGTCACCAAGCACTACACAGAGCCTGGGTTGGAGGATTACTACACCACTGAGGTTCACATTCGTGTGCCTCTTCGTGGAGGTGTCGGACACCGTGTTCATTCTTCACACTTCAGCTCAGCTCCTGTGACAGTGGAGGCTACTTCGGTGAATGATGCAGCAAGGAGGGCTCTGTGGTCCATCAGTAACAGATATCGTGAGCGTCTGCACGAGTCTGACTTCCGCCATGTCCTTAGCCGTCCTAGAGCCAGCGCGAACACTGTTGTTCCCATGGGGAATAACAGAGATGGTCGCATGGATATTCTGGCCCGTGTTGCTTCAGCACTCAACACGGACTTGGAAGGATCTTACGACGAGGTGGATCGTCTCCATGATCAGCTCCAGAGGGCACAGGCTCGGATTGCTCAGCTGGAGGCGCAGGTTGCTGGACGACGTCCTCCAGAGGAAGAAGCACCCTTCTGTCCTCCGGAGTCTCCGCCTCGCAAGAAGACTCGCTATGGTACCGATGAGGCTACTACTAGCGTGCGGCAGGAGTAGAGTTTAGAAGACCCACCTTTACTTTGTCATCGATAGAACGTTCCTGTGAGGACGATTCTTGTAATAATGGTTGTTGCTTGAAAACTTGGTTGTTTCGGTTCTTTGTTTGAGTGTGTTGTTTTGTGGAGTGATAGCCACAAAGCAACGAGAACAAAATCATTTAGTTAATAAAGGGTTGAGTTGTCCTTATCTGTGATGTTTCTTTATCAAGTTTGGATGATATAAAATCTGTTCACGCAGCTCTCTGACAGAGCAGTCAAGTTTGAATTTTATCTTGAGCTACAGAACTCCGTTTGATGTGAAACTAGTTGGGTTAGATCACAAATTTTATGAGTAAATTTCTGGTAAATTTTCAGCAGTAATGAATAAGTATTCACGGAGTTATGAACAAAACTTGGGGGATATCAGAAACTGTAAAACTCTGATGACACAGTGATCTTGTTTATTTTATATCTCAAGTTATATATCTCCAATTGAGACGAAACCAGTTGGGTTGGCTTTGAAATTTCATACTGCATATGCTTATTAATTTGCATAATTTTTGGACAACATCACTGGGGGTTACACGTGATTTATTGAGGCTAACAGAATCTGTTCAAGTTAAAAATTCAAGCATCCTTATCCATTGAGTTTACTCTTCATGCATCACTTGTGCTTATCTGAAATACATTTCCCTATCAATCAGATGGTACAAATCAGGTCAGGAGGAGGTCAAGACGTTCCGCCAGTGATTCATGCTCATATAGCTAACCAAGAAGCTCAAGCACCACCACCTCCACCCCCACTACTTAACCAAATGGATCCGGCTATGCTGTAGTTCATTGCTGCCCAAACCCAACTGTTGCAGAACCTCACTGCTACAGTCCAAAACCTTCAAGCTCAACAACAAAACCAGCCAGCACCACCTCTCCCGCCTCACCCACAGCCGAGGGACAAACATAAGGATTTCATGAGCCACAACCCTCCCACCTACTCTCACTCTACTGATCCGCTGGATGCTTATGATTGGTTGAAGACAATTACCAAGAAACTGGAGATTGTTCAATGCACTGACAGAGAGATGGTCCTGTACGCTGCTGGCAGACTGACAGGGCAGGCTGGTGATTGGTGGGATGCATATTCGACTGCACATCCTAACAGAAACAATATTACTTGGCAGGAGTTCCGGGACAATTTCCGTACCTATCACATTCCTTCGGGAGTGATCAAGCTTAAGCAGAAGGAATTTCTGGCACTAAAGCAAAGGAATATGTCTATCACTGAGTACCTTGACAAGCTCACTCATCTGTCTCATTATGCTCCTGAGGAAGTCAACACAGATCCCAAGAGACAGGAAAGGTTTCTGGATGGCTTGATTGGGCCACTTAACTATCAACTACAAAGCCATACATTCCCAGATTTCCAGACACTGCTCAACAAAGCTATTGGGTTGGAGAGTAAGAGGAAGGAACTGGGCGAGCAGAAACGCAAGTTCCAGTCTCATGGGCAATCAAGTAGTAACACTCGTCCTCGCTACAGTTCACAGCATGGCTCATCTCAGTATCGTTCTGGTGGTCAAGGAGGGAAATATCCTCAGAATTTGCAGCTGCAGCGTTCATTCCAACCACAACACTTCAACCCTCAGACACCATGAACTCCCACTCCTCAGCAGAATCGCTCTAACAATGGCTCTGGGGCACCTGTCAGAAACACCACTCCTGTTCAGCCTAGTGGATGTTTCAAGTGTGGAGAGCTGGGACATTATGCTAACAATTGTCCCAAAAGAGGGATGCAGACTCCTCAGAAGGATAATGGCCAAAGGCCCGGGCAGTCATCTTCTCAGCCTCGTACTCCTCAAGCTCCTAACAAGAGAGGTCAGCAGAACTATATGTGTGGCCGAGTGAATCATGTATCTGTGGAGCAAGCCCAGAATGACTCCGGCATTGTACTGGGTACGTTTCCCGTCAACTCTATACCTGCTACAGTTTTGTTTGATTCGGGAGCATCACATTCATTCATAACTGATCAATTTGTGACAAAACATAACATATCTATGAGTCCTATGAAGACACCATTGATAGTTAGTTCCCCGGGAGGTGAAATGAAAACTGGTTATATATGCCCACGAGTGAATATTAATATCATGGGAGTAGACTTTCTGGCTAACCTGGTAGTCTTAAAGTCATGGGGAATAGATGTGATCTTAGGGATGGATTGGTTACGGAGTTGTGATGGAATTATTCAGTGCCGAAAGAAATTAGTATTGTTAACCAGTCCACAAGGAGAAAGAATAGAATATGTGGGTACCCCCTCATCCAATAGTGGCATTGTGAATTCAGTTGAAGGCAAGGCCTTGGAAGATATAAAAGTAGTAAATGAATATCCTAACGTGTTTCCAGATGATTTACCAGGTATGCCACCTGATCGTGACATTGAATTCAGTATTGAACTTATACCTGGTACTGCTCCTATATCAAAAAGACCATATAGAATGGATGTTAAAGATTTAGCTGAACTAAAGAAACAAATAGAAGAATTACTCAGTAAAGGGTTTATCCGTCCTAGTTCTTCACCATGGGGAGCCCCCACTCTCTTCGTGGATAAAAAGGATGGATCTAGGAGGTTGTGTATAGATTATCGATCTCTTAATGAAGTTACTATCAAGAACAAATACCCTTTACCCCGGATCGAGGATTTGTTCGATCAAATGAGAGGAGCAAAAGTTTTCTCTAACATAGATCTCCGATCGGGTTACCATCAGTTGAAAATCCGGATGGAGGATATTCCAAAGACGACATTTACGTCTAGATATGGGTTGTATGAGTTCACTGTGATGTCATTTGGCTTGACCAATGCTCCAGCATACTTCATGTACTTGATGAACAAAGTGTTTATGGAGTATCTTGATAAGTTCATCGTGGTATTCATTGATGATATCCTGGTGTTTTCTCGGAGTGAGGAAGAACATGAAGAGCACTTGAGGCTTGTGTTGCAGAAACTTCAGGAACATCAACTTTATGCCAAGTTCAGCAAGTGTGATTTCTGGTTAAAGGAGGTCTCCTTTCTCGGACACATTATCACTGATGGGGGAATTGCAGTGGATCCAAGCAAAGTTCAGGATGTGTTGAACTGGAGTCTGCCTAAGAATGTACCGGAGATCAGAAGTTTCCTAGGACTTGCAGGATACTATCGCAGATTTATCGAGGGATTCTCGAAGATTGTGAAGCCTCTTACAACTTTACTAGAGAAGGGTAAAGAGTTTAAGTGGGATGACAAGTGTCAAGCTAGTTTTGAGGAATTGAAGAAAAGATTGACCACAACTCCTGTGTTGATAATGCCGGATATACACAAAGGGTTTGATGTGTATTGTGATGCTTCTCGGCAAGGATTAGGTTGTGTGTTGATGCAGGAAGGAAAAGTTGTAGCATATGCTTCGAGACAGTTAAGGAAACATGAGCAGAACTATCCTACACATGATCTCGAGTTAGCTGCAGTTGTTCATGCTCTCCAAATCTGGAGGCATTATATGATTGGAAATAAGTGTCAGATTTTCACCGATCATAAGAGTCTGAAGTATATCTTTACACAGAAGGATCTTAATCTAAGGCAACGAAGGTGGTTAGAATTAATCAAGGATTATGATCTGGATATTCAGTATCACCCTGGTAAAGCAAATGTTGTAGCAGACGCATTGAGTCGGAAGAGTCAGGCCAATATGCTGATAGGTTGCTTGATACCTCAGGAGTTATGTTGGGAAATGGCACAACTTAACTTGGGAATAGTTGCTCAGAATGAGACCTTAACGTTGGAAATTGAGTCGACACTTGAGCAGAAAATTAGAAAAGGGCAATTAACAGATGAAAAGATTATGGAATACAAGAAATTGATAAAGTTGGGTAAAGTTCCAGAATTCAAGGAAGATGAACAAGGAACAGTGTGGTTCAAGAATAGGATTTGTGTGCCCGAGATTAAGGAGTTGCGATAAACCATATTGAAGGAAGCACATGATTCAGCTTACTCTATTCATCCTAGAAGTACTAAGATGTACCAAAATTTAAAACAAAGGTATTGGTGGTATGGGATGAAAAAGGATGTAGCAGCTCATGTAGCTTTGTGTGACACATGTCAAAGAGTAAAAGTTGAGTATCAAAGACCAGCAGGGTTGCTTCAACCTTTGAAGATACCTGAGTGGAAATGGGAAGAGATTGGCATGGATTTCATTGTGGGTCTACCTCGTACACGTGATGGGTATGACTCTATATGGGTTATTGTGGATCGGTTAACCAAGGTAGCACACTTTATACCAGTGAAGACGACATACAATGGAGTTAAGTTGGCAGAGCTATATAATTCAAGAATAGTGTGTTTACATGGAGTTCTGAAGAAGATAGTGTCAGATCGAGGCACTCAGTTCACTTCACGGTTTTGGCAGAAGTTACATGAATCGATGGACACAAAGTTAAACTTCAGTTCAGCATATCACCCTCAAACAGATGGACAAACAGAAAGAACAAATTAGATCTTAGAGGATATGTTAAGAGCTTGTGCTTTGAAGCATGGAGGTAGCTAGGATAAGAGTTTGCCTTATGCAGAGTTTGCTTATAATAACAACTATCAGTCTAGCATTAAAATGGCTCCTTTTGAAGCTTTGTATGGAAGAAAATGCAAAACACCTTTGTTTTGGAATCAGACTGGAGAGGTCAGCTCTTTGGACCAGATAGTATAAGAGAAGCTGAAAAGCAGGTTGAAATAATTAGGGAAAATCTCAAAGCTACACAATCACGACAGAAGAGTTATGCTGATCCTCGCAGAAGAGAAGTGGTATTGGAAGTGGGTGACTATGCATATCTTAGAGTGTCACCTATCCGAGGTCTGCGAAGGTTTAATGTCAGAGGGAAGTTGTCACCTCGTTTTATTGGACCTTTTAAGATCTTGGAAAGGATAGGAGAAGTAGCTTATCAGTTGGAACTACCAGCACAGTTGTCAGGAGTACATGATGTGTTTCACGTATCACAGTTAAAGAAATGCACGAGTGAAGTCAGAATAGAACCCGTACAACTGGAAGATATTGAGATGGAAAAAGATTTGACTTATAAAGAATATCCTATCAAAATCTTGGATACCTCAGAAAGGGTTACTCAAACCAAAGTCATCAGGATGTGTAAAGTACAGTGGAGTCATCATACAGAGGAAGAGGCAACTTGGGAAAGAGAGGATGAACTCATGGAAGACTTTCCTCAGCTGTTCTCTAATCCTTCTGAATCTCGGGACGAGATTCTCTTTAAGGGGGTAGGATTTGTAACACCCTAAAATTCCATCACTAAAATTTGCTTAAGCAACATAGTGTATTAGGATTAGTCTTAAGGACTTAATTAAATTGCTAATTAATTTGAGCTCTTAAGGACTTAGTCAACAAGTGCTTGTGCATCATTATTTGGCTTTGCATGGTATTTATGAGTGCTAGTGTGAAGTTTTAAAAGTTTATAAAATAATTTGAAAGTTTGGAAAAGTTTGAAATGAATTTGAGTTTGAAAAGGTTTGAATAAAAGAGTTTGAAAAAGAAAAGAAAAAAACCAACCTTTCTTTACCTCTTCCTCCCTTTCGGCCCATCCCGGCCCAACTCCCGCCACGGCCCGCCCTCTCCACCTTTTCTCTCCCTCTCTCACTGCGTCGCCGGGCCCGCCTGTCATCTTCCCCTTCCTCCTCAGTCCCCCCTCCTCTGCTTCATCTGCGCGTGCGCCGCCGCAAATCCCGCCGGCGGGTTGCGGCACTTTCCTTGCTCCCCCTGGCCATCAAGGCTAGCAATCAACGCGCCGGAGCGCCGGGATTATTTCCCCCATCAATCTCCGTCAGTTTCCCCTCATCAAGCCCCCTTTCCTTTTGAATGCAATCAAAGGGCCGCCGGCGCCCATGGCCAAAAACGACCATTACCTCGGCCGCCGGTTCTTCTCCCCCTCCTCGCCCTATAAAGACCATGCTCAAGCCCTGCACGCCCTCCTCTTTCCGCACCTGAGCACGCCCTGCATCACCTCCACACGCGCTTGCGCCATCGCCGTTGAATTCCGGCCGCCAAGCCATTGTTGGTCGCCCGGAGTTCCTGCCGTCGGTGAAGTGTTCCTTGGTTTTTTTTCTTTCTCTCTTCGTTGTGATCATCACTCACTCGAGATGCTCCCTGTCCAGGAAGACCGTCGCCGGACCGAGCAGCGCCCCGGAGCCCCTGTTCTTCTTCCCCGGAGCGCCGCCCGAGCTCGCCGCCGTCGTCGATCTTCATCACCGTCGCCTCTCCACCGCTCGTTTCTTCGTCCGGAGCTCCTCTGCGTGGTGAGAAACCTGCCCTCCTTGTTTTTCCCTGCGTTTAGAGCCTGAAGCCCGAGCGGCCAAACGCCGGACTTGCGCCGTCCGCCTCGCCGGACGAGGTGCTCAAGTCATCGCCCGAACCGTCCCCGGAACACCTGGGAATGGTTCGCCATGTTCTCAGCTTCGCCTAGGCGCAAACCACGTTGAAAACCGTGGCCGGGAACTCGTTTTTGAAGTTCTCCGGCGAGTCGCTGGCGAGCTCGCCGCCGTCCCGCGCCGGGCGCCGCCATCCCGCCGTCGCCCTTCGCTCGCAGGCCTCCGTGGCCGTTCGATCAGCGATCAAGGGCCAGATCTCAGCCCCCTCCCGGTCAATCCTTCAAACGTACCGGTCAACACCCAGGCGCCCGCCGCCGTTTTCGTTAAGAGCCCCTAGATTTTCACCTGTTCACAACCATACCCTCCCACCATCATAAACCCTTACAATCAGGTCCTTTCTTTTATGGTTTAGCCCCTGGTTTCCTAAATTTTTACCTCCCGCAGTCCACCCTACATCTTTTGCTCATAGGCCCTTCTTTTTTTATATGTAATTACGTTTTAAGTCCCTGGTTTCTTTCAAATAAGCCCAGAGAGCCTAGTTTTCTTTCAGAAAAGCCCCTGTATTTTGTTTTAATCATAACTTTCATGTTTTAGCTCCGTTTTTCGCGTATAATATATCAAAATGATCATATCAGTGAGTAGAACCTTTTTATCAGCGTGTTCTTAGCATATAGCCTTGTTTGGTGTACTGTTTTATTTATTTATTGTATGTTCATGCTTGTGCGTAGATATCGTGTCTGTTTCAACTGAGCACCCTGTCGGAGAAGATCAAGAAGAACCTTTCTTCGAAGAAGAGGATCCCCAGTTTGTAGAGGAAGGCAAGTGGACTTCCCCCTCTGCATTTTCCTCTTTGTCCTATATAACCGCATGTTTAAATAATATTTACTTTATATGTTGTTATGCATAAATTTGATGGGAAATCACCTTTTTAAGGACATGACTAGAGCTTTGCCCCTATCACCTTGATCAACCCTTTTTAATAAATGTTTTGGGTAGATGAATGCTTAGTTGCTATACATGGGTTGGTTAGAAGAGGTTTTATGATAAAGGCTTTCATGCTTATGAAATGTTGGTTATGTTTAAAGACAAGAACACTAAGATTTAATTGGAACATGGAGAACCACCCAAGAAAACAGTGCAACCACAGTGACATATGGCTCTGCCCTTAGCCAATTAATTAGGCGTGTGAACTATCTAACAACCTTTCCCGAAAGGGGCACAGGGGGCCGGAGTTGAAGGGGTATAGCCCGGTTCTTTTGGAATAGCAGCCTTTGCTAAGTTGCTGACCACTAGGGAGGGTTATGGTCCGCTCCGCTACTGTAACTGTCGTAGGTTGTTGGTCTTTTACATTGCCTTTGTAAAGGCTTCGCAGTGAACCCCTAGCCACTCACCTCGGCAGTGTTTAAGGGTCTAGCTAACCCGAGCAACATGGGGAACACGAGCTGTGGGTAAAGTGTACAACCTCTGCAGAGTTAAAACTGATCGATCAGCCGTGCTCATGGTTAAGAGCGGCTTGGACCCTCACATGATAATTAAACTTAAAGATGAATTAAAATTGTGGTTTCCTATGGTTTTGAGATATGGTTACAAATGCTTAATCTTTGGGGTTGGTATAAACTTACACTTAGTAATAGGCTTGCTAATAAAAGTTAACGAACGTTAAAATGCTAACCACTGTAAACCTTTAGCCTATCCTTGATAGCCTTGCATGTTTCCCCCCACTTGCTAAGCTCCAACCATAAGAGTGCTCACCCTTGCTTACCGCTGTTCAGATGAGAACAACAGTGAGGAGTACTTCAGCGACTTTGAGGAGTTTTGAGGCATGCGATCCCCCAGTCATGTGCCTGTGGAAGCTGAAGAAGAAGTTGTCCTTTTAGTTATCGTTTGTTTTATTGGACCTTCATGTCCACTGTCTGAGTGTAATAATGGATAATATAATGGTTTAATACTTGTACATTTGATTACAGTTATGGTATTACACTCTTTTGTCTATCGTATGTGTGTAACTTGATCCTGGCTCACATATGAGATGCATTTGGTTTCTTTACGGAAATCGGGTTTGACATGATGCTAATGAAAGTGTATTGGAAGGATTTTGGAGCATGATTTCAGGGGAAGATAACTGGCAAAGAAGTAGCATCCAGAATCCCATCGTTCGGATATTTCATTCTTGGATGAGCAAAAGGATTTTAGGAAGAATGAAGGAGTCCAAAGTCACCGATATGGAAGTTAATTGGCTTTATTCGGCATTGGTTGCAAGGCAAGCCATTGATCCATCATATATGATGATCAATCGGTGGTGTTGTGAGGCAATATTGGGAAGTGAACAAATTGGTTCGGGATGCTATCTCTCTATGATAGCAATTTATGTGAAGCTGGGTATTTTTCAAGAAATCCAAAATTCATACTTGCGGGAAATTCACTTGGAATTGATTATATGAAGCAAGGAAAATATATTAGTGGGGATGAGAAGAGAGGGTACAAGGTGGCAAAAGTCAATGTTCCTCTCCCCAATATGAAGCTGAAATTATTTATTGAAGGGAGAGAGAATTGGTTAGAGGAAGGAATTCTCGTACCGGCCAAGAAGAACAAGAGGGGGATAATTATAGAAGAAGGTTCGTCCTCCGCAGCCCAAGAGCAAGGAGGAGCGGCCTACCATCAACCCTATGGCGGAATTCCTATGCCACCACCCTACTGCGGACATGTGCCGATGCAAGCATGGGGGAGTGGTGCAGCCATGCCGCCACCTCCTCCAACATATTATCCACCAACTTTTGTTGTGCCCAATGAAGTATTTGTGGCACCTTATGCAAGCATGCCCTAGCCCCAACAAAGTGCAGTCATTATTGGGGCGTATATGCAAAGGAATGAACAAGACGTTGAGAGGATCCGAAGCCATGTCAACCATTTGCACGAAGGAACGGCGGGAATCGCCCATCAATTGGGGTGTCTTCAAATCGTGCCGCCGCATCAATTTCATGGAGGGGCTATGCAACAATACTTTGAGCAAGGATTCAATGAAAGTCAACCAACGGAGCAAGAGCAATCGGATGAGGAGTGAAGAAAGAAGGAAGGGACGAAGCTTTTTAAGTGTGGTTTGATTTTTCCTTTTCCTTTTCTTCATTTTCATCTTGTGTGCGTTTATATTTGCGTAGTATTTTCTTGTTTTTATTTAATTTCAGCATGTGTGGTAGTAGTAGTTTGTTATCCATCATCATGAATAAGTTTTACCGTTGCTTTTATGATCTTAATATGGATGGAAAATTTGTACCATGTTGATATGTGATGATCGTTGCCACTTTGCTCAATCTTATGCTTGATTTATGCATGTTTAAGCTAGTGCCCTCTTTTAATATGAATCTGAAATTTAATTTAAATGCTAGCCTAATCTTGTGTGGAGGTTATGATAACTCAAGTCCCATAGTTCTTTTTCGTTGCTCTCAATTTTGAATGAATCAAAGAACCTTTTTATTCTCAAAAAGTTATGCTAACCTTGTCACAAGTACCGCTTGCATTTTGCTCTTCCCATCCAAAGCCTAAGTTTACTTGAGTGCAAAACCTTAGTATATACAAGATTTATTTTTGGGTGCATTAATTCAAGGCCTGATTTCTCTGGCCCGAGACTAAGAAGCTGGTCATTTCGTTTTTGCGTATCATTCTTTATGCTAGCCTCTTCTATCCATGCATTGTGAGTTTCCACATTGGGAATTTCGCAAACCTCGCCGGATATCCAACCAAAACCCAAATATATCTTTTTTGTGTTCACCTCCTTGACCACAACCCAATATATGAGTATGGATGAATATTTTGGAGAAGATTATAAGGAAGGTGCTTCAAGTGAGAAAGGGAGATTTCCAAAAGGATCCCTAGAAGATTTTTCGAGTTTCTCTCTCTAAGAAAAAAATGAGAGCTTCAATTCCCACCTTGGCATATTTATCACCTCTTTGCCCGAGGACGAGCAAACGTCTAAGCATGGGGGGTTGCCAAGGAAGTGCTAGTATAGTCTAGAGTTCAAGGGGAGCAAATAAAATAAAAAAAGAGAGAAAAAGTATGATGAAAGAAAAAAGAAAAAATGATAAAGAAGAAAAAGTATGATGAAAAAAAGAAAGAAAGAAGAAAGAAAGAAAGAAAAAAAATAATAAAGCTCCCCGGTTCTCTAGCTATGTTTTAGTGCTTTTGAGTTTTGAAGAATGATTCGAGATCAAGGCCCATACTCATCTTTCCAACCATGTGCAATCCGATAACGAGGACTTCGTTTGTGCCTTGGGATCACTCTTTGCCATTTTCACATGTCCACCTATCTAAAAGTGTGTGTTCATCTCTCCCCCCTCCTTGATAACATTATTTTTCCAATGACTTTTTTGACGAGTCTCGGTAAGACCATGGAAGCTAGTCTTGTTTTAATAATATCTCAGCTATAATATCTTGGTAGGACTAAACTTTCCTATAGCTCCACATAAAGCTTTCCACCATATGCTTTGAGAGAGGAAAGGAGTAGAACAAGTAGGCTTGAGAGACAAGTAAGATGAGAATACATGAGCAAAGTGCGAGATGGTTATTTTTTATCTTGGTAAAGCAATTTTTCTCTTTATCTCATTCTTTATTTTTCAAAATTCCTGAGATTTGTTTAAAAGTTTGAGAGCTTGATCAAGTACTTGTGGAAAGATCTGGAATGATATCTACCCTCCATAAAGATAAAAGTTAGTACATTATGGAACTTTAATGAATATAAAACTAGAGAGCATTATGTTTTCTCATGTATGATCAAGTGTAGGGTTTGAATATCGAAGGGCAACGCTGATATCCATAGAAGGCTTACTCGAGGACGAGCAAGGTTTAAGCATGGGGGGATGTTGGCGGTCGATTTCCGTCAACCTAGCCACTTGTTTACCTTCTATGTTGGTATTGATTTGATATTCACACTAACGATCCTAAGCCCCATTATATATTATGTTCACACTCATGCATGGTTTTTGGAGTTTATTGTTTACACAGGAATCAAGAGTTTAAATGAGGACTTCCGGGTAAAGTTCGTCAAGGGATTTACAAGGTGATCATGGACCCCGAGACAAGTCAAGATACAAGATGAACATGACTCCAAATGAGCCAAGGACTAAAGCGTGAAGCCGAGAAGTGCGGAGGACCTAGACGGAAGATGCGGGAGTTCATTCGCAAAGCCCCCTCATCTAAACCACGAGGAAAATGACGTCAAGGGCCCACATGCAACTCGGCAAAAACTCAAGAAGTTGCGAGAAGCATCCGGAAGAAAGGCGGCGCCGAACTAGGCCAGAATGGGCCCAGACCGGCCGGCCCAGCCCATTCTGGGCCCTGTTCGCTGCCCCCTTTGACCTAGCTGATCCTTGGGCTATTTATAGCCCCGGTACCTCGAGCCACGTATCAAGCCATTCGTCATTCGCCGCCGAGGAGCAGAGGAGCTTGAGGGACACCACCCCGGAGAGGAGGGTCGTGTTAGTCATCTAGGGTTTGCCTAGTCGACGTGGGAACCTTGCAAGGAAGACCACGTCGGAGTTCCGAAGGCGTGAATCAAGGTCAAGGTAGGATCCCGATTGGATCTTATTCATGTATTCATACTTTTGATGGAGTTTTAATGGATCTGATTCCTAGCGATCAAGTACATTCGTTTGCAATTCTTGTTCTTGCTTGGGTGTTTTCTTCTTCAATCTATTCTCGAGATAGATTGCATGGGATGTTCTTGTAGCCGCGGTGGTTAGAGGTGCATACCCGATCTACCAAGTAGTTCAACGCACTCCTTGCGGGTGTGCTCTAAGATTCGACCGCGAAGAAAGGGGAACATCGTGACAGGATGTTGACACCGAGTACGGCGGGGCGACTTAGGGGGTTTGACCGAAGGTCATGATTTAAAGAAGCTTTCAATGAGATTCGTTTTACTCTCTCTTTATCTTGCTCAGAATGACGACATAAACACGATCTAGACCTTCTCTAGATCGGTACCTCAATGCTTTCTCTTGCTACCTCTTTTGATCTTAGTAGATTAGATGCAATTCGAAACCTCTTAAAGAAGTAAGTGTTTCTCGGTTATTAGATTGATTTTACATTACATATTGTTCCACGGATTCGATACCTTGGGTTCACCACTCAAGGGAAGAAGGGTTCCTTAACTACGACGAGGGATTTGTCCGCTTGCAAGTCCAAACAAACTTTGCAATGATAATCAAACGTCAACACCACCACAGGCTTACATTGCTCCACCACTTCGCGGAGCTCTGGAACTACCTCGGGCTGCCCGCAGCCCCGGCAGTTCACACTTAAGAGATTCATTATGCCCGGCGAGGACTGCCTTCCGCAGCCGCCGCCGATCGTGCATCATTGGTGTTTGTAGTTCTTTTCTGCTTCTTGAGCAGCTCCTCCCGGACCTCCTCCCTCTCTTTACTTCCACTCGAGGCCACAAATTGGTTAAGACGGGAGCTCACCAGACCAACTGGCACCTTCACCAGCCCATCCTCAAGGGGTAGGTTTAAATCCACCCGACCCTTGGATTTCATCTTCTTAACCAACTTCCTCCCTTCAATTCCCCCAACCGGGAACAATTGTCTACCTATGCCGCTGTTCAGGGGCTCCTTTTCCTTTGGTTCAGGCATACGCCTCTTCAGCGGGGACAAAACCTCCTCGTCCATCTCTCGGGTATCCCCCATGGAAGCCGAGCTATGCCCATCAGCACCTCCCAGCTCAGAGCGCCTCTCATCCCTCCTAACTCCAGACATTGCTTTGACTTGCGCGCACCCTCCCATGATTCGGAACCTCCCCTTTGGTATCGTGCCGCATTCGCCCCCAGCTCCCTTTGTCCGCATCTCTTGTCTCCCTCTCACACCTCAGGCACCCCGACGTCCCTCTTCCGCGTGCCCCTCCGACACCCAGCGTCCCACCTCCACCAGGATGAATGACGCTCCGTCGCGCCCCTAGCTCCCCTTCACCGACGGCTGAGCGCCCCTCATCCACCAAGGCGGACACTACTCCTGCCGCGGCTGCCCTCCGCCAGGACGAACACTGCTCCTACGGCTGTTGTCCTCCTCTCTGACGCCAGCACCACTCCTCTCCTCTACCTGCAAGGCTCGGCCCGCCTGGCCGCTCCTTCCCTCCGCTGGTGTGGCCCCAGCAGGCACCGGTCCTCTCCTCTGCTGGCGAGGCCCATCACGTCTGCTCCAGGGCGACGCCATCATGGGAACGACATGTGCCGCGTCTCTCCTTTCCTCGGCCGGCGAGGGTTCCGACGAATTTCACTTCAATCGACTCTGACACCCCCCTTCCCTTCTCTATGGCAACGGCGGGCGACGGCTGCTCGACCCCCACCTCCGTGATGGCGTCACACAACAAGGAAGGCAGCAAGATGCATTAGAGAAGAAGAGGCAGGCCACCAGGCGACGTGACAAGCTTGGTGGAGATGAAGTTCGTATGGTACATAACAAATTCCAATTCCATTGATTTGTACATCCAAACATGTATCTGAATTAGGCTGCTCAGATTCTAAAAGGCAATGCAATGCTTATCCAAACAATATATTTTGAATTGAAGTCATTTTCAATACCATGGTTGATTTGACATCGAAACCAATTCAATGCCATACCCTCTGATATCTACATCCAAATCGAGCCTAGTGTTTCTATTTTCAAGTTTCATCTTGCACCATATTAGTCATTGCCAGTACCATGCTACAAAGTTCCCAAGTCGTTCTCTCTCAATAAAATGAATGTGATTTCATGTATAATGTTGTTTGCAAAAGAATGTTGTGATGCAATCACTTTAGTGTTTCTACTTTCAAATTTCATCTTCAAATTTTGTTTAAGAAATTTCTACAGCAATGCGCAGGGTACCACCTTAATTAAATAAGCGCAATCCACTAAAAAATCACCACATGTGAGAAATTTCTCAATAAGACTCTGAATAATTGAAAGATATATTTTCTCAATAATTTTAAATTACATTCCATATATAACCATAATTATATTGTACTCAAGTATTCCTTGATTAAATAATTTGATGTCGTGTTAAAAACAAAATTGTCAAAATTTTACCATTTTCTTATATCTTTCGATAATAATATAGTTAAAATTATAACAAACGTCCTGCAAAAATGCGTGGAGAATCACCTATAGTGTCTAGTTATTTAAGGGGCTAATTTGCTCGAAATGAAACATAAGGAATGAATGCTACACTTTGGCAATATTTGAAGGTTGAAATAAACACTTTTTTCTCTAAAATAAGAGAGCACTATAAAGTTTTTCAAACTCATGTATGCGCATGCACACTTAACCATGGTTTAGTCAGACTCTTACTATAACTTTGACTAGTAATTTATACTACAAAAGTATATTATTCGACGAAACGTGCAATAGAGTGTGAAAGCATTTCTCATACCACAATAATGCCAAATTTTGATAGTAATGGTCAACCTTAAAATAGTAATTTGACTTTGAATAATAAATAAACCTATAGCATGGATTTACGTTTGTCATTAACTTTTTGCTACTGCTGCCATAGTCTACAACTCTACGTACAACTTGACAATAGCAATACATCATCATGCAAACTTTTTGAAACTTGAGCTCGTCTCAAAGATCACATTATTGGTTTCGAAAGGCAACATAGGCCATTATTAATAAACAACAAAACTGAGTTTTCAATCATCCAGAGATGCACATCTAGTGATATAGACATTACAAATCGACAAACTTGGTTGCTGCTACACTAAGCGCTCTACCAAAGTTTCTTGCTGCGTTTTCTTCGTGTCCATGCCGCTGATCAGTGAGGTAGCAAGCCGTAGCTGCGTATGTAGTCCTCCGTCATCTGGGCGCAACCTGGCCACGCGCCCTGGAGCCCATGCGTCTCCTCGATCTCGGCCATGCAGGTCGCTATGTCCTCGAGCGTGTACCCGGTCACCTTGATCTCTTCGCTCCACGACGCCGCGGGGTTCATGTTCAGCTTCGCCAGGGTGATCGCGGACGCAGCCACGGCGGACGGCAGGAACCGGATGCTCCGGTAGTCCAGCAGGGCCACGTCGGCCAGGTGGTGCGCCAGCCGCCAGGGACCTCACCGTCGTCGTCGATCTCTCGTCGGCGGCGGCGCCGCCGTCGTTGTCGTGTCTGGTGAAGTGGTCGACGAAGGTGCACGCCGTGGGCCCGCTCAGGAGGCAGTCCAGCGCGGCGAATAGGGTACGCTCCGCGTCGACGACGTCGCGGCGGGCGCACCCGACGTGGCAGGCGATGGCGTCGGCGTTGAGCAACAGGGTGGTGCGCCGGTCCTCGTACTTGGCCGCAGTGAACACGGCCACGGAGCCTAGGAGGAGCAGCTGGCCGGATACGTTGTAGCCGTCGATCTTCCTCGATGAGAGGAAGCGGTCGAGGTAGGAGACAGCGCGGTGGAGCGTGCCCGGGGCGAGGCCGTAGTAGCCGGCGAAGTTGTACATCCACGCCACGATGTTAGCGCGGTCGGCCGTGGTGATGCCCCCCTCCTGGACCGTCCAGAGGTAGGTCTCCGACGGCCGCTCCGATGGGTCCTGTTCCATGGCCCGGAAGGTGGCGTCGATGTCGGCGTCGTACGTCTCGCTGGGATCGTCCTGCTGCTTCTTGGGAGAGTTCTGGATGGTGGTCGTCGTGGCGGCGGCGGAGTCGGCGTCCTCGGCGGCAGCGTCGCCGTAGCTGAACGGCGCCGGAAGGCTCGCTACGGGCGTCGTCGGGGTGACGACGGCACAGTCCACGGTGTCGGGAGCAGCAAACCCGGCGGCCGGTATGCGGATGCTCCGGATACAGTGGAGGACGGCGTCGAGGTTGAGGTCAGCGCCAGCGGCAACAGGCTGGGGCGCGTGGCCGGGAGGTGTGCGCTGGAGTACGATGGCGTGTATGTCGCGGAGCAGCGCGTCAATGTCGGCGCCGTCGTCTTCATAGCCGCCGTACCCGCGCATCGCGGCAAGAGCGCTGCCGCCCTCAGCGTACGTCGCCACCGTGCTCCTGGCGTGGCCGTGGGCGCAAGGAGCGACGTCGGCGAGGCCTGGAAGAGCGAAGGGTACGACGGCGCACATGGTTGGTTCGCCGGCCGCCGCGCGCACGATGGGAGCAAGAAGCTCCTGGTGGTCGGAGAAGGGAGAAGCGATCGAGTCGCCGGCCGGCGCAGGGAGGTAGAGAAGCGGTGGCGGATCGTGTGCAAAGAAGTAAGCACTAGTGCGCTCCTATTTTATCGCCCGTCGATGATGGTTGCCTTGCCTTTGCCTCTGAACGAATCCGATTGAATATTGATCATAGTTAGTTGCATACGATGCACGCGATCTAGTGAGGCGCTACGCGTAATCCATGGCGACGCACGAAACCAATCAGGCCTAGTAGCTCAAGTCGGAATTGGCAAAAAAAAATCAGTTATGCAAGTCAACGCTTCCGAACAGGAGATGCAAGAAAAAACAGCACACGCGCCATTCTAATTCACTGTTGATCAAGCGTTTGCAGAAGGCAGAGTTGCCTCCTGCATGCCATGGTGACCGTTTGAGGTTCCCCTCATTCTGGAGTCTGGACTAGCGGTAGCGGCTGTCTGCAGTGAGGACACCGATCACCGAGTGCATCATCGTCAGGAGCTTGCAACTTTTGCTGGCAGGAAATGGTAGCACGTAATTAAGCACATGTGAGAGTGACAATTACATATCAAGTGCAGAATGGCAAAGAAAAAATGGTTCAGGTTTGATAACTTTTAAAAAAAGTAGTGTAGTAGAATAGAAAAGAAATGGAACGAAGATTTGAAGCAGAAGACAAGCTTGCCACTAGTTTGCCGTCAGAGACAAACCGTCGCGTGCCAACTGCTATTCCGCCAAGTGCTTCAAGTAGAATTGAATTGGAGCCAGAAGGCACTATTCAGAGGTGGTCCAAGAACAAACCTAGGAAATTTCAACTTCTTCATCAGAATGAAAAAAAGGCGTAAACACTACTGGAACACCAACGATTCAGAACAAAATTTCGGTGCATTCTTCTGCACACCAATTCCTCACGCGGAAATTTTACATACTAGCCAGCTAAAAAAAAAAGGCTCACTAATAATACATAGCAAATCACTGCGAAATCCCAACTCTCCGTGTTACCGTGATCATGATTGTGGCTTCTTGGCAAACCGCTGCAAGGCTTTTGGGAGTTCGCTCTCTTCGCCTATCCGCTGCTTTTTGTCAGGTCGCCCGTTGGTCTCCTTGGGTTGCTGCTCCAGGAAGGGCCTCTTGGCTCTGAAAACATCTTCCTCTTTCTTCTTGGCCCGCTTGCTGGGCTTGCTCCTGCCCTTGGTCTTCTTCTTGCACTCAATATTCTTGGCAGCATCAACAGCCTCTTCCATCTCTTCCTCGATCTCCTTCTTGGTCTTCTTCTCTTTCTTCTTTGGAGCTCTTACAGTGGCTATCAAATTTGGATTAAGCATGATAGTGTCCGGTGGGAGCTTGTCAAGGAGAGCATGCACCTCCTTCTCCCGCTTCTGCTTGGTTGTTTCCATGGGGTTTTCAACGAAGGTATCAAAGTTTGGCTCACCAGATCCTGGAACAAGGATGGAAGAGAGACCCGTCAAGTGCCCAATCCCCAGAATATCTTCATAGGGTCGGAATAAAACTTTCCCTACCTGATAGCCCTTCATCATTCTGTGCTTCATGTAAAGCCTGTAATCATGCCCACCAAAATCCCTGTATATCTCTACTAGAGATCCATTGCTGCAGGCCAACAGCCCCTTCTGGCTAAAATCCAAGGATTGAGCCCGCACGGGGTAAGAATTTACAACCTCATACTTCCTCAAGTCCCATATTTTTATCTTCCTGTCAACACCTGCCGTCGCCATCAGATGGCCGCTCCTATCGAATGCAACAGCAGTCACAGGGCCGTGATGGCACAGCATAGTGACGAGGGGTTTCACGCTTGTTGGCTTCCACATGGTAACTTTGCCACCAGCATGTCCAAGGCCGATCACAGCATTGTAGGGATTGACCCGCATAACATCAGTACGACCCAGACCTGTCCTGTAATTTGCAATCATCTCACCAGTGCTCACATCTTGGTAGTGCAGCTGCCCAAAGCTGTTTATCGAAGTCAAGAGGAATTGTTTAGTCAGAAACTGGAGTTTCAACGCTTTGCCATGTTCCTGTCAACATAGGATAAGTGATCAGATTCACAAACAAATACATCCTAACTGTATTTAGGAAGAAAGCACATCTATGCATTGACAGACCGAATGATAAACAACTCTCAAGAATTGTGTATCATTACATTAAGAAGAATGAACAAGTGGATTTAGAAACCACATACCCCCACCCTTTTACATCTTACAGAACATTTTCTGTAACATGTCAACGGCTTGACCCAAGACCAAATAAATTTCATCTAATAAGTGACAGATGATATCCTAGATGCAGGGATTTTTACCAATGGACAGCTTGCATTCATGAAAACTCCACCATATGTGACAAGTTGTCAGTCTCACAGATGGGCACCCCTCACAGATATTCCAAGAACACATAACTTTCAATGGCAGTGACTATTTTCCCCAGCAATACTGAATATAAAAGTTTGCCTATTGCCTATGTGATTCTATAAGTAATCAATGAGCACATAGTACCACATACTACACAATTAGCGGATAGCTCAAGTTCCATATTTTCTGTTGTGAAGTCATAAGAACATAGAGGAATAGAAAGCATGTGAAAATATTTTTCTCGAACACGCAGGAGAGAGCTGCGCATCAATATACTAAGAAGAGAAATATTCAAATATTCCAATGATTACCTTCAGACAATGAATTTCAGTACCATGTCGATTATATATGTAAGGGTACCTGTTTCAGAAACATTCCAATGAGTAACTACAGAATGGTAACAGTACACAGGAATTTACAAAGACCAACATCCTTATACAACTGGCTAGAATAAAGCATCGACTTGAAGCACAAAAAATTTCGCTTGCTCTAGTCTAATATAGATATTTTGAAGTATAAATATAGAACCATCCAATGGCCTTAGTAAAGCAATGACGAAAAAGTTCCAGGCAAGCAAGTCAAAGCTCAGAATTGAAAAGGCAATTCTTAGCTGTTCCTAATTCATGTCACTAAGATTTAGATTATGTAATAGAGGTCTAATGCACTGGCAGAAATAGGCCTATGTTCACAAATGCAGTTTGCATGAGATAAGGACACAGGATATTTCTATGATGAACATGCAACGCAGTGACCATTCAAATAATTCTGTTGCCTGTTTGATCAACAAATTTAACCATAATAATCTGGTATATGGTTTTATTTCTGAACAAAGAGATTTCAATACCACATTTTTCAAATATTTTCAGGCCAACAGATAAAACATGTTAATATGTTTTGAGCAACAAAAGCAATTCAAGCAAAGTAAAAATGTTACTTTTTTTGAGCGACTGCATATAACTGCTCATTATGTAAGAATGCCACATCACGAACAGTTTCCCTCACCTGAACAAAGAACACTAGATCAGAGAAGCGCAATATGCATGCAGTGCATTAAAAAGAAACAAGAGATGTCTAGCAATGATTGTGATTATCAAAACCGGGAGAAAGTACCCATACCCCAAAAGGTGATGCCTGAAAAATATATATTGCCATTGGCCTAAGGCCACCAAACATCATTCCACATAATGGAGATCATCAAAGAAAGCATGGACTGAAAACACGAAGGTGAAGACAAAAGATACAACCTCCGACTGTTCTAAGAAAATGACCAGCCTGGACTACAACAATCAAAGTCGGCACAAATTTAGCTGCCGCCAATCAATGCATATGAAATGAAAAAAATATTATCATATACAAGTGTAAGTTACTCATCACATGTATTGACAGCTGTGTGAAGTTGCCATGTCATTTGTTTAAGTGCTCATGTTACCCAACAGAAGAAATTGAATAACTTGGTGCTTAGTACTTTGTCTAACAAAATTTTTTGTAGCCACTTGATAATCAGGTATAACTCAACCTCCATATCCATCCACTCCACTCCCTTCTCTCCCTCCCAGGTGATGCCACTGTCAAGCTGTTGCAGTGCTCACAATCTGGAGGGGGTATTTGGAAATAAATGGGGTGAAAATAAACGCCACACACTGACACACCTCTGGATCCATTGGAGGCAACAGTCCAGCCCCGTGTGTGTAAGTAGGCCATTGCCAGTTGTTTTGTTCTGTAGAGAATAGCACAATGTTGTTCCACACAACTTTGAGTAACTTTTGAGATCCACGATCTAGTTGCATTGCATCCATCCCATATGTTGGCGTATCTATGGTGCAATTTACTTCAACAAAAACTGTAACTTCTTTGACCTCCACCTCCGCAGAACCCATAAGTTGGAGTTTCCTCATCAATTATGGAAACATAAAAGGATAGCCATTTCTATGCTATTTTATCTTTCATGCCTACGACACAGTTTAGAATTTAATAACAGCTAGTTCACATACTAACAGAAAAAACAACTTAATAGCAGAACGAGAATGTGATGTAGGGTAGTAAAGTAAACCCATGTGGAGGGAAATGCTTTAATAATAAAAGAATTGACCTGAAATTCCTTGATGAGATCCATTTTCAGCATATCCATCATTGCAAGATGGCCTTTCCGTCCACCTACTAGCATGTAGCGGCCATTTGATGTGTATCCTAGAGTATAAGGACCAAGCACTGCAAAACACAAGAGCCAGTCAGACCATAATCCTCAGTGATCATAATCAGAAAAGTTCATTGTTGCAGGCGGCCAATGTATAATATGGAGATTTCTCGATCAAGCAAAACAGACACTGGATGTGCATGTAGTATTTGGTACAGTATCATGTCGACGTGCATTTCAGCGAACTGAAAGACAATTTTTCAAGATTCTTTTTATGCTACAGGATGATAAAGGATCAACAAGGTGATAAGGTCAAGCAGTAAGAAAACTAGTTTTGATAAGAGAGGCAGACACGTTATGTTGACTTGTTCATAAAACACTAAAATTGGTTAACAGATTTACCAGGTAAGATCATATCAAATGGTTTTCTTGAACTCAAAAGATCCACTTCCTTCAGAATCGATTCTTGCTGAACTCTATATGTCTTCTCCAAGTCTTCATCAGGCTCTAAGAAACCTGCCTCAGTAGGCATAAGCCACTGCCAAAGGAGTAACATAAATCAGAAAGGACAAATCTTTGAAATTAACGAAGGCTGATTACTATAACCATCAGGAATGAAGACTACAAGCATAGCAATTCAAACAAAGGAATTTAAAATATAGTGCTTTTCTAATAAACATATTTATGTTATGCAAGAGAGTCCCTAGAGTTAGGAGAAAATGCAAGTATATTTAAGCTTAGCAACAGTAATTTCAGCAAGCCAATGCACAGAACACTACAGATCTTCCTGAGGCTTGTCCTTTTTGCATGTACTGTTCCAGCTCCTCAAATAATTCTTAGAACGCTAACCTTATATGTGCAAATACACACTTCATCAGTTCATCAAACTGGATTCGTTGAAGCCTTAAAACATCAGTCACAGGTTTTCAATATCATATTCAAATGTCTCATCCACCTAATGTTCATGATAACTGGTAGCATTTCTAGTGAGACACCAACTTGCATATTTTGCAATCCAAGTATAATATAGACAATTTGCAGAAAATCCACAAGAATGCAATGAAAGAAAAAGGGGAACCTGTTCAGCCTTTGCAGCAGCTTTGGCAGACTGGCCATAGAGCTTCTCCTTTACAGCGAGCTGGCCTTTCAACTTCTTGTCCCTCAACGCCTACAAATCAGTCCACGGTTTCAACAGGAAAAACATCAGCTTAGCTGGCCGACAAATTCATGCTAAAGTAGCATGATTAGCACTTGTAACTTGAGCATAATAACGGATTACCTTCAAGTCAGCACCCTTCCCCCGCGAATACTTCTCCACCTTCATCTCCAGCTCCTCCTCAGCGTCCTGCTAGGTCCATCGATGCCGCAGATGATAGAGAAGTATAATAAGATGATCAGAGAAAAACAAGCGAATCTCTAGACAGGTTAAGAAAGAAGAAGCGAATCTCTTAGAACAAGCGAAATTACCTTGTCGGCATTAACCCGCGCCGGCGCCATGGCGAGCCTGCAGTGGAGCGAACGCGCCCCGGCGTGGCGAGGGCGGAAGGGAGTGGGAACTTGTGGTCTTACAGGAGAAGAGGCGGGACGGGGGCGGCGGCCGGACTCGCCCGCAGCGACGGCCGACGGGGGGAGAGGGGGAGGGAAGGACGGTGGGCCCTTCGGGGTTCTGACATAAAGGGCTGCCCAGGCTGGGCTTTATTTGGGCCTGCCCACGGAGCCGTAAGGAGTTGGGTTGTTTAGTGTGGATTGGTGATTGTGGGTGGGCCGGCCGACTTGGATGTTGGTTGGAGTGGGAGTGGAAGAAAAATTGCCCGAGTTTGAGATAAAATTAATCGATTGTTACTCTCAAAAAAATTAATCGGTTGTTTAGTGGACACTTCCATCTATAGAATAGATAAAGAAGGTTTATTATAAACCTAGGGATTTGTTAATTCATAGCCATTTTTCTATTGTCCATTCCATCATTTTTTCTGCTTTTATAAGGCTCGCTTTTTTGAAATACATACACTTTTTGTCTGGTAATCATGATTTCAGTAAGTTGGTCAGCTTTTTCCCCCTTTTGAACTCTTTTAATTGCAATTTTTTGTATTGAATTTGATGCTGTGGCACGCTGGCAACCTTCTTGAAAGTATATTGCTCATGCAAATTATCAGCAACACAATATCCTTTAACTCAAAAGCTGGTTACTGCGTTACAGATATTACAACTCGAGACTCCTTTCTGGGGTCCTAACACTTGTCAGATTGTTTGTCAGACCTCACTCCACCCCCTGCCCTCCCTACATTGATCAAATCCCCAATCCTCCCAGCAAAAGTAATAACTGAACCAGGGCAAGTTTCAGGACAGACGCATCAACCTACATAAACATATACCCTGCACAAGGGCTTCTTTTCTTGTATGCAGATCACTACATCAATACTAGTACATCAGATAATTGAAGATAGACATCTGGAAGGGAGGCATTATTGGACAAGCTCAGGTATAAGCCTCAGCAGGAACGAGATCTCGCGTTGCGAGAAATTCGGTGTTGCAGTGCCTTTAGCAGCTTGGTTGCTGCTCAAGTTCTCCAATTCCGGGTCAGGCTTCGGCAGGGCGATGAGCTCTGAGACGGCCTCAGTGATCTCTGGCACCAGGTCGACGATCACTCCGCTCACCCCCATCAGGTGCTGCATGTACACCGCCTCTGGCACGTTACTGCAAAAATGATGATAAAATTTTAGCATAGACATTCGATGGTATGTTAGTACGACATCTGCTACAAAATTTGTGTGAGAACTGCCTTACTTCAATGTTCCGTAGGTCAGCAGGGAGAGGTTAGCCTCTTTGACCTTTGGTATGGCAGCAGGGTGCCTGAATATTCCACGGGCCTCTGAAACTATCCCTTGCAAGCCACTGCCAAGGCATAGCTTGATGGCCTCCTCCAACGAGTTCCTCCTCACGTCAGTGTAAATCTCTGTCCCTCCGTTCGTCAAAAAGTAGACCTGATTGAAGAGCATATATATATAAGAGATGGTCAGTACTGTACCACTGTTCATAAACATGAAAACCAATACTTGCGCTGTGTTCAGCATACTTACAGGGTATTTGCTCTGCAATTTTCGCATGAGCAGTGCAGCATCAGGCTGGAAGCTAGAGAAAAGTATGGGCCTATCTTTGGCGTGCTCAAAGATCACCTGCACACCAAATGTGTGGCACTGTTAGACAGAAACTTCTCAACAAACTTTTAGAAAGGAAGCATAAACAGTTTGTTGTGTCACACATGCCTTGAGAATGGCCTGGAGGATGCGAGTGAGCTCTTCCTCCTGGTATTCAAGATTGTCGTCGAATTTCAGCTCAACGTTGAAGCCCAACCTAGTGTTGACCTTCTCAAATGCTTCTTGAAGCGTGCAAAGAGCATCCTCTGACTGCACGTTCCAATTGATGATTCTACCGTCCTTCATTTTACGAAGCAGGGGCTTGCCAATCTGAAAAGAAAATACAATCAGATGCTACTTAATCCAAATTGCTTATATCACCTAAGGTCGAGATGTGATCTGCTTTTTACCTTCCCCTGCTCATTTTGTGGTCCATACTGGACGAAATCCTCCAACTGAAGATCAGTGACACGCTTCTGAGAAATTTTACCCTGGAAAAAAGATGGGTGTAAGAGTAAGACCTACATTCAGCACATAGTTGTCCCATAAACAATGTGACATGTACGGTAGCAAGAAGCATGAGCTTACATCTTCTTCAGTGTAGATGAAGTTGTCATGGAAGATGATTGGGCACCCATCCTTGGTGACCTGCAAAACCGATATTCACGGTTCGCTTCTCAACATCTATGCACACCGAATTATTGAAGAGACGGGGAGGGAAGGGACAAGAAGCAGAGTAAAACGAATCAGTATGTTTCTTGCAACATTGTTTAAGTTTAAGCAGACTACAAGCGGAAGGAAACATTTATTCACTTTCGTCAGTGCTCAAGTAGTCAAGTACCAGAGACACGGCAAGAAAGGAAAACGATTATAAACACACTCGGCTACATGGATTGGCTTATGTCAGTGATATAACAATCCAGAACCAGCTCGCCGGACGCCGGTAAAATGGTTTGGAGGAAACGGGACCAGCCTATTATGGATGTACCTATCGCCGCCCAAAGTTTGGTCACCGTGTTCTTTGGTCCATATTCACGTTACAGCTCAAAGATTGGACGACCTTTTAGTTGTAGCACAATGCGAGGTGTGGGGTGTAAACGACGAAAGCACCTGATGCAGATGTCACGGCGAGTTGGATCAATCAGACACGCGAACAGATTCGCTCTGCCTCGCAAATATCTAGCCGTTAAACCCTGGATGTGAAGCATCGTCAATCTAGCACTGAATCACGAGGCAAAGGTAGACATGGTGGGCCCAGCAAACCATAACAGAGGAGGCGTGATCCCATCGACCAACTAATGAAACCCTTGTTAAGAAAATCCTCCGGTGAAGTCAATTTCTCCGTTTTGACTGCGTGTCCTGGCTAACATTTCTCCGTTTTGACTGCGTGTCGGCACGTTCGATTCGGTTGCTGACACGCACGAGCAGCAACATGGCTGGCGATGAGGCCCCGAGACGCGGCACACGGAGGGAGTGGAGCCGAGCCGACCAGGCGAGGCGACCAGCCGACCACCCGCCCGGGCCCACACACCTAGCGTGATCGAGACTGCACCCCACGCGACAAGGACGCGTAGTGGGTGTTCGGATCAGGATTCAGAGTCAGAGCTGAGGCGGCTGTTGGATTCGGCGATCTCGCTCGCACCACGCTCTCCGTCACCGTCACCCTTCTCCGTTCACCTGTTGGCAGCGCGTCACGGGGGCGGGCCCCCACATCGGCGCGGATCTGCCGTCCCCGTCACGCAGGAGCATGCCGGAACCAGCCCGCCGCCGCCGCGCCGGCAAACAACACCGGCAGCTCGCGAGCTCCTAGCGCGCCCGGTAGCCACGCTATTCCGACCGCTGATTATTGCCTCGATAATCGCGACCCCTAAAACTAATTCACGTAACGGGAGGATGGCCTGGACCTGGAGGATGCGAGTGCTTCTCTTCCTCTCCCGTTTTGGGTGTGCGAGGAAGAAAGCAATTCAATGGGGGCGGGATCGAAGCGGGCGTCTCTTTACCTGCACGTCGAACTCGACGTAGTCGACGGGGAAGCGCGCGGCGTCGTTGAAGGAGCGGACGGTGTTCTCGCGGACCTCCTGCAGCCGCCGGTCCGCCGACGCCAGCGCGTTCATCCCCTTCCCGCGGTGCCCGATCACGGAGAACCGCCCGCCGCCCGCGGGGCCGCGCTTCACCGCGGCGGCGTCCGCCTCGCCGGCCGCGACCACCAGGCCGGGGGCCACCACGTCGAGGTTGGGCACGTCGGCGACGCGCGCGGCCTTGAGCAGGGCCATTGTATCCTGTTCGGGAGGATTTGGGCGGCCGCGCTGCCTGGATCGGCGAGCGAGCGAACGAGGAGGGAGGCGTTGAATCGAATTGAATTTGGGTGGTGACGCCGCGACGGGGAAGGAAACGGGAAGGTGTCTTTATAAGGCAGGCGACGGTGGAAATCGAAGCGCCCGCGGAATGGCGGGAATATTCCGGGTGCCATATTGGTCTCCCTTGGGTTTATCCTCCAGGATATTCGGATATGGGGTCGTACGTCTTGCACAGGTTTACGTTTCCCTGTCCCTTTTATTACCAATCCACTACCCTCCTCAAATCTCATTATTATTTGGCCATTACTTTTTCCTTCAGAAAATACATTGCTACACATCATAGATCTTCTCGTGCAACGTAACAATTTGATGGTGTAAGCTGAGTGGCTTCAGCGCCCGCAACCTCCCGACCTGAGGTGATCGGGAGGTGGGCCATCCCAAGTCGGGAGATATGAGAAACAAAGTATAACATTTTAAAAGATAGAGTAATCGTTACCAATGTATGACTATAAGAATCACTTAAATCGGAGATATGAGAAAAAAATAATCGTTTTAAGATCTAAGAACTATTTTATTTGCAGTTTAGTTCTTTTATCTTAAAATGATTACTATTTTGTGCTCATATTTCCAATTTAAGTGATTCTTGTGGTCATGCATTCGTAAAGATGAGTCTTATCTTTTAAGATGTTGTTCATATTAGTTTATAATTGTTTATTTTACTTTTCGTATATTGTTGTTTCTACTCCACAACATCAGAATAATATAACAAATAGTGATAAATAGTATAAATAACATCTGAAAAGATAAATCTCACAATTATGAATGTGTAACCACAAGAATCACCTAAATCGGAGATACATACAAAAATTAATAATCATTTTGTGATCTAAGTACTAAATTGTAAATAAAAAATAAAAAATACCCATCAAAATAGCCCGAGGACCAAATTTGAACGATTTTGACAGTTGGATGGTCAAATATTTCCAATTTGAAGTTCGATGGCCAAAACCAAACTTAACCTGTAGTTGGATGGTCAAAAATAGACTTTTTTTCTTATTTATAATAGTATAGAGGTATGTACAGAGCAACGATTTCGTTTTGGATTTATAGGATTTTTTTTCTTTTAAGGGTCTTATAAGCATTAACGTGAAGAGTTCAAAAGAATCCTCTAGTTTGTAGTAGTAAGATAAGTATATTGCAAAATATACAAAGTCGGTGATATACATGATATAATAGAGTGTAATTTACATGACAACACAAATAATCGACTAATATATAACTCAAAAATGAAATTCTTGTTTCCCAAAAATCAAAGAACCGTTCGTGTGAAATAAAGAAATGTAGAGTCGCCATCTCTTAAATACGACAGGCATTATTAGTAGCTTTTCGATCCACAAAAAAAAAAGGATTAGGAGCTTTTGGTGGCCATCATCCTCATTTCTCTACAAATTTTCCCACTACTGGACAGTTTATGCTAAAAATCATCTAGCATTTATCGGATACAACTTGATCTTTCCTAATGAGTAAAAGTGCCTAACAAAAAACTGGAGCCACCGCAACAAGCTGCGACTATAAGCACTCTCTTGAGGAACCACATCTGAAGTACATGGTGAAATGTACTCCACTAAACATGTCGGAGTCTTCAGAAAGAGAACGAACATGTGCGGTGACTCAGATGCTGAAACAAAGTTTTATATTTTCTTTTTCTCAAGAGTCGCCTCGCTGCTGCTAGTGGGAATCGATTCCAGTGCACTTACTCGAATGAACAACTCATAGCGGAGTAGTATACAATAATACTACCTCCTTATTGTACTCTCTGCTAGCTAAAGACAAACCCTTGTGGGATCTCATGAGATTTTTCAGTGTGCGCCCATCTCCAAACCAACAAATCTCTCTCGCACCGTTCAACCAAGATGCATTGCATTCCGGAATCTGAGATGGCAGACAAAATGTCCATCTCTTGCGTAGCATGCATGCACTTTCCAGCTCCTGTTTGGAATATAGTCTCAAATCTAAAAAAAAGCTCCTGTTTGGAATAAAGGGTGTACTGCACACAGTTCTAGCTAGACACCGCTCCGTCGCCACTCCATGCGAGCTCCACATGATGCTCTCTGTTCCGCTCCAGATCGTCTCGGACAGAGCAGCAGGAACGGATGCTCTATCTGAGAGGTAGAGATCGATCTATCCGTTCCGACAGCGGCATCGAGTTCCCGGCCAGTGGCGCGCGGCGGCGGCGACATCTAGCCCGCGCGATGCGGGCGGGTATCATCGTCTTGTCTATCTCGTGCTGATGACTCCATTACACAGACGCGTACGAGGCCGACCGCCCAGCCTCCCGCGCGCTCGTATGGTCGTATTCGTCACTGATCGCAGGGCCGTTGGCCGCGTGTGTGTCATCAGCGTCACTTTGGTTGTTCGGATGGGATAGCAGATCAGATTCGTTGCTGGAGGAGGGGAGGCGCACAAGGTTCACGAGCAGGAAGGGACTACAAGAATGATAGGTGGCTAGTCCTCGTACGCGTACAGCCCCAGCCGTACACGTATAGGCTGGCTCATCCTAAACTTTTCTAGGCATACACCGTGGAAAAACGACATTTGATCCAACCCTTTATTCCCGGTTGAAACTTGGAACCGGGACAAAAGGCTTTGCGTCGACGTGACCTGAAATAGCTGTGAGTGCCTCGTACCATTTTATCCCGGTTGGTATTACGAACCTAGACAAAAGGGGGACGTTCAACAACTAAAACAACAACAGATCCTTTATTCTCGGGTGGTGTTTCCACCCGAGACTAAGGAGGACCTCCCGAGACTAAAGAGGACCTTTAGTCTCGGGTGGAAACACCTCTTTAGTCTCGGGTGGAAACACCACCCGGGAATAAATCCTCCCGCAGCCCCTACCACGTCCGCTCCGCTCCACCACCCTCTCTCCTTATCCTTTCCTCTCCCACACGCAAAGGGAGGCAGGTCCTATCCTTTCTATCTCTTTCTTTCTTTTCTTCTCTGAGTCTTCTCTCATCTTCTCCTTCGATCTGCAGGTCCGGCGGAGCCCCTGGCCGGGCGGCGCGGAGGCCCTGGCCAGCCAGCGCGGGAGGCCATGGCCGGCGGCGCGGAGGCCCCTGGCCGGCGGCGCGGCGGCCCTGGCCGGCCGGCGGCGCGAAGAACCTGGCCGGCGCGGGAGGCCCTGGCCGGCGGCGCGGGAGCCCCTGGCCGGCCGGCGCGGAGGAGGACTGCCGTGAAGTTGTAGTTGTGGTACGTGTAGTTACAGAGCGGTATTTTGTGAATGATTTGGTGATTGTGTTGTTGAATCTGTATAAACTGTGAATCGATTTGAATCCGGTCGTAAATCAAATGAAATCAAACTCATGTATTCTTGTGAGATGAGCATGTGATGTGTTGTGATTTGTGAAGTGTGGATTTAACATTTTGTGAAGTGTTCTTGTTGTTCTTGATTTGGAGATTGAGTTCCATGAGAATGGGGAATGAGAGTGGGGATGGGGGATGAGGGACGGGGTGCAGACATGGGTGCAGAGGGTTTTTTTTTTGTTTTTTGGAAAACCCTTTCTTCCCGGGTGGGAATCCCACCCGAGACAAAAAGACCCCCTTTTATCCCGGTTGCCTACCCGGAAATAAAAGGAGGGCATTTTGTCTCTACGATTTTGTCCCGGTTGGACTCTAGAGAGTTATTGCTCTCTCCAACCGGGACGGAAGCCCCGTTTTCCACCAGTGATATTGATGAACATTGCCGTAGTATTTCACAATCTTTTTTGGTTGCTGGATCGTTTTCTTTTTAATTTGTTGATGAAAAAAGAGACTATCATGGCGTATCTGGGGGTTGCTAGCTGGGTCTTTGAGAGACCTGCTATGCAATACAAATCTTTTTTTTAACCAAAACAGGTAAAAGACAGTGCATATTTTATTAATAAAGAAGAAAATTACAGGCGGTTAGCCGGATAAATCTAGAAATATTAATTATAATACTCGTACGCTTAGGCGCGTCAAGTTATTGACCCGCCGTAATGCAAAGTATTCCATTATTAGTTGCACTGTTTATGGGGGAAAGCGTCAGTGCAACTTGGATTATATAACTCCGTTCTTGATGCTGTATGTCATGTCAAGCATATGTAAGCAAGTCGCGAACGAAACCAAGAAAGGCGCGAGCAAGTTGCTAATAATGACATTACCTTTCTGTTTGCAACCAAATACTACCGATGTGCGTTAATTGCTTCAAGTTGATGGTGTGGTGGTGCCATGATTGATTTCGGTACTAGATACTATCTGTTCTTAAATATATAACATTTAGGACAAGAAACATCATATATTTAAAGACGGAAGTAGTACATTGCTCTAGTTGTATTTGAATACTTTCTATGTTCTTAAATATACGAAGCTTAGGACACATAAATAATGTGGAAGCAGCTAGCTTAGGGCACTCCCAATGATGAATTAATTACGGTTTCTATCTTTAATAAATAATGTGCCAACTCAGCAAAATGATAATGTGACATACCAATAAATGAGGAAAGAGAGAGAAATCAGAGGAAACCGTTTCTACTCAAGGAAACGGCCTCTACTCTTGCAACGAGGCACTAGGAAACGACGTTTTCCCCGTTGGGAGGAACCCCGTTGGGAGGAAACGGGTCGTTTCTATCCTGCGACCTCGCCGTCCGACCGCTCAGCGCGCGCTACCCGACTGCGAGCTCACCGTGACCTCGCCGCGTCGGCCTCGGAGGCGCTGCCCGCCAGACGGTGGACGCCGAAACTGCAATCTCGCCGTCTGCTCTCCGCCGCGCGCTGCTTGGCGGCTCGCTGGCGCCGCGAGCTTGCCGGCCGTCGAGAGAGCTCGCCACCGCCGACCACGTTCGCCCACGAAGGTCGCGCCGGCCTCAGAGGCGCTGCGCGTCCGCCGACGCCGCCAGCTCGCTGTCTGCTCTCCGCCGCGGGCTCCCCGACGGCTCGCTGCCGCCGCGAGCTCGCCGGTCGCGCTCGGAGGCGCTGCCTGCGAGGCGGTGGACGTCGCCGATGCCGCCCACGTCGAGGATGCCGCTGCCCCGGAGCGCGGAGTGGGAGGCGTGGTCCGGCCGTCCGGGTCGTAGATGCGCATGACTGCTCGCTCGCTCGCGCCGCTCACCACGCCGCAGTAGGCCGAGCAGGCCACCGCGCGCCCGCCCGCTGGAGCATGCCGGTGTTGCTCTCATCGACGACCACCGCGTCCACCCACGCCGCCGTCGTGCTTGCCGCAGCAGGCCGCCGCGTGCGCCCACGCCGCCGTTGTGCTTGCTGTAGCAGGTCGTTGACCTTGGCGAGAAGCAGGCCCGCCGCACGTGCTCGCCTTCCGTCGGGATGACTCGTTGGCCACGCTGCCTGCTTGCTAGCCTGCGACCATACGCCATCGCCGTCGTGGGCGCTGCCTGCTTGCTGGCCGGCGGCCATGGGCCGATCCGCACTCGGGAGATTGAGATTTGAGAGAGAAGTAGGAGAGAGAGAATCATAGAGATTAAGATAATATAAAATAAGTTTAGTATTTATTACATGAAAAAACTCCTCATTGTGCAAAATAGTTTCTATGTACAGATTTTTGCTTAGGTGACTCTCTTGGACTTCGTGTGTGGTTTCTACTATAGGGACTGCCCTTAGCAAGATGTCATCGAGAACTAAAACCATGTGCAAATCATTATGGTAACTAAACTTTGGAAAGAAAAAAAGAGAGAGGGGGGTTGAGTGGTAAAGAGTTTTTTTTTCTGGAACTTTAATTTTCTTTGACGGAGCCGAAGAAAGATGTATAGTCCATATAGTAGCTAGTGTAGGTTGGTAATTTACCAACCGGTTAAAGGCATGGGTAGGGTAATTAAAAACTAATGTAATCGTTAAGTTGGAAATATTCCTGCGCTAGAACCTACACCCAAATGGACAGTTCTCGGTGAAGTTTCATTACTTAGCAATGATTCATAGTGATATTGCTAACCTAAACAAGTGCATGTGGAAATTAAAAGCTCCTTTGAAAATATAGATCCTTATGTGGTACTTGCAAAGAGGAGTAATTCCAACAAAAAGTAATTTAGTAAAACGCAGTTGGCAAGGAAGCAAAGTTTGTTACTTCTGCCACAAAGATGAAACAATTCAACACCTTTTCTTTGACTGTCATTTTGCTCAGGCAGTGTGGTCTATGATTCATGCGGCTTTAGGTTTGTCTCAACATCGTAGTGTGTCTAATATGTTTGGGAGTTGACTATGGGGTCTTGAAAAAGATTTGAAACCGCTAATTCTGCTAGGAGCGGCCGCTACTTGCTGGTTGTTGTGGTTATGCATAAATAATATCATCTTCAGGAACAAACATAACACTTTTCCACTGCAGGTTATCTACTTTATTATACACACTCCGTACATGGGCTATATTACAGAAGCCAACCTTACAGGAATCGGTTGCTGCGGCATCGCTACGTTTAGCGCAGGTGGTCAAGGAGTTCTTTACCCAGGCACATGGGTGGCGGTCTAGTTTTCGAATTGATTGTCATTAAAATGTTTTGGGTTTCTCTCATCTTTTTAGACTGTGTACATCACGCTATGCCGAAGTCAGAGTATTTCGAGACAATGCATCAACTCGATGTAATGATCTTGAAATTTAATTAAAAAACTTCCTTTATCGGAAAAAAAGAACGCATAAACTTGAATATGCTTGGAAATAGCTACCTTCTAGTAGCTCTGCGAAACAAGGTACCAAACTGAGAATAGCATCTGGACGACGGCTGCTACCGAAGCCCCCACGCCACCAAACGCTAATTCTCACGATGCCTTTTCAACATCTGTTGCTCCAAGTAATCGAGGACGCATCGAATTCCATGATTGAACCACTCGCGCCACGCGGTTTGAGCTTGTTTAATCCATCGATCCCGTGCATTATTGCTAGCTGGGGGCGATCGGGTGATATCAGCGTCTGAGCAAGTGGAGTCACATGGCAAGGTCCATGTAGACGGCGATGCAAGGGAACATACACAAGTCAGGCTGAGGTGCACGCCTTATCCTTTGGTTTGGGTTTGGTAGCACCCTCTGATGGTGCACTGACTCAGCAGCCTGATGAGCCCATGAATAATGGACCTGCAGATATTTCCAACCGTACGTGTAGTAGGCTGGTGCTTTCCCTTGCGCTCCGCGCCAGCAGCAGCCAGGTCGTTCTGATGCTATCATGGCGTGGCTGCGTCGCCCCACGGGTTTCTCGTGGTCGTACGTGGCGTCCGGTACTCCGGCTCTGCAGGCGTTGACTGTCGTGGGATAGAAGCAAATGATGTAGCGGTGACTCAGAGCGTGTTTGGATCCATTTGTAGTTTCGTGACTAAAATTAGTAGACTAAAAATTGTTAGTCAACTCCTGTTTGGAGGGTGACTAATTTTAGTCAGCATTAAAGTTCTTTCTCTCTCCCTTTTCTCTCTCCTCTCCTCTCTCTCCCTTTCCCCTACCTTCCGCTCTCTCCTCTCCTCTCTTGCTCCCGGCCGCCATCTCTCCGCCGGCGCCCCTCCCTCCTCCAGGCAGCGCGGCCTGATCCGCCGCGCCAGATCCGTCGGTGGCCAGATCCGCCGCGGCTTGCCACGCGCGGCCGGATCTGCCGCGCCAGTCCTCTCGCCGCCGCCCCTCCGCTGGTCGTTGCTCCTCTTGGAGGCAGCACGAGGCCGATCCGCGGGCGGGCGCGCCTCCCGGTGGGGGCGGGTTGGGACGACGAGGTGTGAGAGGCCGGGGATGCGAGAAGCAGTCGTGTCCTCCTCCTGCGCCGGATCTGAGAAGGGTCGTGCCTCCTCCCGCCGGCTGGAGAGGACGGCCGCGCGCCTGGCGGAGCCCAGGGCCACGTCGGAGTCGGAGCCGTGTCGGAGCCCGGGGTAGCGCCGGAGTCGGAGCCACGCCGGAGCTGCGACGACGACGCGACCTCGTCTCCCCACTCGTCGTCACGTCCTCCACCGGTGCCTGCGCTCCGCCTCGTCTCCTTGGCGTGGCGGCCTCCCGGCGCGGGAGTGCGGCCTCCACGGTGTGGCGCCGCGGCCTCCCGGTGGACGAGGGGGCGCGATGCGTGCGGCGCGTCGCGGTCTCACGGAAGGGGGGATGCGGGAGGAGGCCGAACGGGAGGGGAAGCAATGCGGGCCCAGCAGTAAAGATAGCAATTAATTAGAGGAGAGAGAGGGACTTTAGTCAGCAAAAGTTGGGTCAGGGGTGACTAGAGACTAAACTAGTTTTAGTCACCCTTTAGTCAGAGGTGTTTGGAGATTTAGTCCCTAGAGTGACTAAAATTAGTCTATAATCTCTAGTCCCTTGTGGATCCAAACACCCCCTCACTTTGGTGGTTCTTTTCGAAAAGAGAGGCTATTGAAAACACATAACCACTAAACTACAGACATCAATTTCGCCTAGTGTTGCTGCTCGATCGTACATTCGTGCTGGTTGCTGGCACATGATGGATGACAAACTTCATGGTGGACATGTATGTCTATTATATTTTTAAAAAAATGAAATAATTATATACTTGCAGAACCACTCCGATTTAATTGTCAATCTGAGCAAAACTGGTTTACTAAAAATTAGTTAAACCGGCTTTATCCAATTTATCAAATCGCTTATTGAACTTCACAGTCACGTAGATTTATTTGTCGGCAATACATGACATATTGGTTGTCATACAGTTTTATCAGCCAAATTTGAACCGTAAATGAAAGTTGTATAAGATTTTGAATTCTACTGAGATAGGAACTTCCCGCCATATATTTAGAAAGTGCAAATTTTATTGAGGGAGATCCCATGAACCAAACATTAGTCATTTTACATTTTACCATTTGAGGCGATGGTCCGCTGGTTGCATTGTAGTTCCCTAATTCCCAATCCAACTAACGTATTGAGAGAATTGTTTAAAAAATAGTAAAGTGCATGTACCGACACACATGTGTTTTTCAAAAAATCAGTACGGAGTAGTTTTTATAATCACAACAAACAATACTTATATATTTATAGATCCAATAATTTACTAATCAAATTAAATCTTATCAAATTCATAATTAATAATATTAGTTGTTTCTAATTTTTATTTATTTCTATTAAAAGCCAACCGATTACCGTACCAGCTCTTCAAAAATAAACTCTAAGTAGGCATAAGTCGTTATTAACACACATTATGCACAGATTTGCAGTTCCACTGTGGTGAAAATATAGTAGGAAGAATATCATGACATTTTAGTCCGCTCAGACGGATAATTAAGGCCTCGTTTAGTTCCCCAAGATTTCAAAAATTTCACCAATTTCATCAAAATTTCACTTATTTCTTCTCTCTGTGCATGCAACTCAATGCAAAAAATTTTATTTATTTCACAAAAATCAGCCAACTAAACGGGGCCTAAGTACAAAATGTAGAAAAACTTAGGCCATATATGTTCATGACAAGAAGATAGAGAGGTCAAAATCTTGCCCTTGACCCCAACTGCCACTGAGGACCTTGGTCATTTGCCTTCATATAGTTGAATTCATGGTCCAAATCATTGGCTGCATTCGCCTCAACTCGAGGGTTCATACATACTCATAGGACTCTTTTACGGTGGATCATACCACCAGGTAGTGGTATCAGTATATGACTATTTTTGGTAAGGGTAAATAGGTAATTTTTGCAAATTTTTTAATAAATTTGGCAACCACGGACCGAGAAAAAAATTGTTTATGCCACAAGGAAAATTTGAAATGAAAACTTTTCGTTTTTGAAATTTGAATTGATTTTTTTTTAATTTTGAAAAAAATTTAGCCATACCACTAGTGGGAAATGAAAAAATTGAAAAAAATCGATTTTGAAATTTGAATTGAAAATTTTCATTTTTGAAATTTGAAAAAATTGGCCATACCATCAGAGGGAAATGAAAAAATTGAAATATGCCACGAAAATTTGAAAATTTTCATTTTTGAAATGAAAAAATTTAAAAATTTTCATTTTTGAAATTTGAAATGAAAATTTCCGTTTGAAATTTGGAAAAAAATGGCCATATCACCATAGGGAACTGAAAAAATTTGAAATGAAGAAATCATATATTTCGTTTATGCCACCGAGATAAAACTTCCAATAATACCCTTATACCACCTATGTATACCACCATATACCACAGGTGCAAGTTGTGGTGGTGTACAATTAATCTCAACCGTCGGATCCTTTCATAGTGGTCCTTTTTCAATAGTGGTATAGAGTGGTATGGTCCACCGTAAAAGAGCTCTACACATAGTATGTATGACACACTGGGAAGGCACATTCATCGCAAGATAACTCAAATCAAAGTACTATTACACTTACACCTGAAATATTTTGTGGGGTGCTAATAACATGCCCCCAACCATATCGATAAACTGAACATATGACAGGCTCAAGCTCTACTGCACATCAGGTCCTCCTTGGTCATTGGTTTGCAACATGCAGGGTTCATGAAAGTTTATTGTGATAGAAAAGGAAGTAACCAATACTGAAGACTTGGCACAAGTTACTCAGGTGGTTCAGTAAGAATTGCATCACTCGACAGCCATCACTCGGCAGCCCACACGTAAACATTTTTATGATGATTAGAATGTAGAAATACATCATTTTAGAACCATAACTGTAGGGAAGTTAAAACAATGTTCAATATTATTGTAGTATTGATATTGTGTTGCATCTCAACTCAAGCATGAATATAGTGCATTATTTTCTAATGCTGCTATTGCCTACTAGCACTAAGATATTAAGTATGTCGCATCATTGTGTCTATAAATAATAAATTATTTCAATTTGCCTTGAATGTGACTGAAGGAAATTAGTTTAGGAACTCATAGATATATCAACCTGCCTGAAGCCAATGTTCAGTAGCAATCTTAGAGTAAAGGGATTAGCGCGAGGATCTTGTGACGCTTGCCCTAAAAAAGAATCTTGTGATGCCAAGAGGGGGATAATAGGATCACTTCGAATTTCCTGAAAAATTCTTTGCAGAGGTTAAATGGGTTGGAACTTCCAACACTGTACTATAACTTCCGAGGGGTTGGAACTTTCGGTACACGGGCGGAACTTCTGATCAGATAGAGAGAATTAAGCAAAATTCAAAATAATAGAAACTGCCAATTCTATTTGAACTAAAAGGTCACTAAGGATGTAGGGAAGCCTCTACAACATATAGATGTGATAGCAACAATACAAATATGTAGATCGGGCTAAAACAAACTTCTAGGTCAAATGTAAATGAGGAACACAACAAGCACACAAGACAAAGGGTTTGTTTACCGAAATTCACTTTCACAAAGTACGTCTCCGTTGAGGAGCTCACAAAGAGCCGGGTCCTTACTAACTCTTTACCTCTCTCAATCAACCACAAAGGAAGATTGAGTTACTCACTATGAAACCTCATAAAGAGGTGGGTGTTACAAACATTCTCGGGTGCACCACACAAAGCGGACACTCAATCGGGAGACGCCTAACCATCTACAAGCAGGTGAATCAAAGCGAAGAGATGCTTCAAGTGGTCTTGAGATGAAATGGTTGAACCTCACACTCAAAGCTTCAATGTCTCACACCTCAAATCTTCCCTCACCCAAGCCCTGGCTCAAATATCTCAAGAATTAGCTCAAGGAGGGAGTGGGGAGGAGTATTCAATGCTCAAGGAGGTGTTTGTCTTCAGGTAGGTCAACGACAAATGAAGAGGGGGTTGTGGGGTATAAATACCCGAGTCCCAAAAAATAGTTGTTACTGCAGAAGTTACTGAGTCCACAAAACTTTTGATGCAAGGTCAAAACTTCCGATAAGAGGTTGTAGAGATACAGAGAGGGTCTTATTGGAAGAACCATGAGACTTTTGAGAGTTGTTGAAACTTTTGATCCTGGTGCGGAACATCCAACCCCCTCAGAAAAATTCTAGAAACCCTGTGCGATTGAGTGATTCATGTCTCTCATGGATTGTTAGCATCTCAAAACAGTACTTTGACATCTGCAAGACAATTATTATTTGCATCCCCTTTATACTATGGTGTTCCTATACTCAAATTCAAAATAGAAATCAATAAAAGATCTCCCTTTTAGCTTCAACATCGCTTCAATCGATTTAATGGTTTCTTTTCTAACACCTTTGTACAATCTTAAGAATAAAACATGTGAATCACTTATTAAAAGTATTTGTCCATTGATTATGAATGCCATCAACACCAAAAACCACAAAGGGGGTCAAATGCACTTTCAATTACGCAACCGTTTAGAGAGATATTTGTTTTGATTCAAGGTTCTAGACTTTGTTGGATCAAAGTTCTAGACCTAGATAGGTGGTCAATTAGCAAAGATTTAGGCCTAGAAAGAGGAAGGAATGTAATAATGTAGCATTTTATATGTTAGTCGCTGAACTCATCTTTGCTCCTCTTCTATAAATAGGAGATCACTTTCATCCATTTGTAACAACAACAATTTAGTGAATGAATGAATGATTGAACTCCCTTCCTCCTCTAATCCCCTGTGTGTTCTTGTTCTTGAGCGCTACAAAGAACTTGATTTCTAACAATATTCACCAGACCTAGGAACACCTGGAGACCCAACCAACCAACTATTGCTTAGTTCTCAAATCGCAACCACCACATATCAACAAAATGAAAAATCATGCGAATATAAGTTCTACAATTGCAAGTCAAACCATTATCTGATATTATGTCTAATATGTGCATGCGATGCCGGTAGACATATCTACGGAGTTAACTCACCATATGAAAATAAAAAAGATCTTTTATTGCCCATCCATCTTCCTAAGTTTTGGATATGATAGCTCTAGCTCCGAGTTTCAAATTTAAGAAGTCATTTTTAGCAGGCCTGCTAGATCAACTACATCTTCGTAACAAATATATTATTTCCTCAATAAAATAATCACTCTGGATACTTCTAAGCATCAAGAGATGGAACATTGGAAAACTACCACATAACAACAGCATTACCAAGTCTATACGATTCCTGCCTTATCCTCATTCATGCTCCTTGTTGCCTCTACTTTGGACACAACTGTCAGTATATCAAACGATCTTCGTTTATTTCATTAATGAAAATGAGAACAATTAGTATTACATGGGTAGAATGGAAACAAAGAAATAAAAAAGCAAAGCACACATCCTGCATGCACATATGCGCACAAGCAAAATCTCCATAGGACTAAAAATACTACCATATGTACTCCCTCCGTAATGGGAAATGAGGTCGTTCTGGCCATTGGAAGGATTGCACAAAGGAAGCCGTTTAACCCACGTGTGGGTGAATTTGGACGGGATTGCCCTTCCTTAACTGTGTTTCCCGTCTTCGCCTCGGTTCCCATCCGTCCGCCTCATTTCTCGTCCACCGTCCCCAATCAAAATGCACCGCAACCTGCTGGTACTCCACCCGCACCAAGCTGCTACACTCAATGGAGTTCAGGCCGGCTCTGCAGCAAGAGTCGTAGGAGGAGGAGCTGCTCGCACCGGAGCTCGTCGCGTCGGACTCGGAGGAGCTGCTCTCGTCGAAGCTCGTTGTGCCGAACTTGGAGGAGCTGCTCACGCTGGACCTCATTGCGTCGGAGTCTAAGGAGTTCTCGCACCAGACTCCTTGCCGCCGGGCTCGGAGATGACAGTGTTGGACTCATTGCCGCCAAGCACTTTCCTATGTCCTCACTGCCGTCTTGTTGATGAAGACCATGAGTCATGGAATCGTGTGCACTTGCAGTTGTATCCATGCATCGATGCGTGCGTTGTGGCCTCGTCCACCTAGATTATTGGATGAGTTCTATGATTCACCTTGATGAATTCAACTACACTGTTGCGCTGGCCGTGAAGCGTGAGATGTAGGAAGCTAAGCAGCCGGAGTGGAGGAACATGAACAACAAGTAGGAGAAATAGAAATAGTAAGATTACATTGCTCGTCGAGTTCTTGTTCAACCATTTCTTATCATCTAATACTAATCAAGATCTAAGTGTTTCATGCATCTAGGCTAGTAATGGCTTCAGCTAGCAATGATGGCTCACAAGAAATCTGCAAGGGCAGCCGTCCTTCTCTCTCTAATCTTTCTTTTTGCATGTGAGGGATTTTGTACTTATTGCATCCTTTAATCTTCGTGGCTTTCATCAAAATAGTTTGGAGGGTTACAAATATTCTGTTTGCCTTGTGTGGACTGTACTCCATGAATGCCTACATGTGTTGAAAAAATTCAATGAGTATAAACCCCAAATCAAGAATGTTAAAATGAAGATAATTGATGAATTTACATGTTGTACTACTGGAATTAGAGCTTCAACTATTTTTGCATTTTCTTGTATTGAATGGCTTGAATAGCTCGAAAAAATCCCAAATCAAGAATATTAAAATCCAGAGAATTTGGTGGTTGACAAATTAGGTGAATGTCAAATCCATTTTGCTTTGCAGCCTCACAAAAAACTGGATCATCCTATTTTAAATGGGTAGGTGCATTATCTTGTTGAATGTAGATTGGTTTGGCTCTTTGGCTTGAATTGCCTGCAACACTTTGTTAAGCATGGACACCCTAATCACATCTCTTGTGATCGAAGTTATAGGCTTTACCATCAAGTCTCCACGAACACGACCGGTTCTCTCATTACCACTTTGAGCCGGTTCATAAGTAACTAGTGGAAAACAACCAATTTTGCCATAAAAAATGCACTCTCCATCCCTAAACCTTGGCCGAGCACAAACAACCAAGAACATGATCCTAGGGATGTAATTGTTGCTCTTACAAGTGCGATGGGGATCATCTTCTTCAGGTAGCAAGTAATAATTCTTCGATTTTTGAGTGAGGTAAAACCATTTTTCATAAATGAACACAATGTCAAACAAATCCTTAAATCTTGGGTCATCAAGGATATCCTTGTCAATCATATCAACACACCACTTTAACCTAGCCTTTTTTGTTAGCATCAGTGAGATATGGTTTGATGCTACTAATAAGACCTTTTTTCAGAAACCTTTGAATCTTCCATTAGCTCATGTTAAGTTTGCTACACAAATCTTCTATGGTCATTCTATCCTTGAGAGGAATGTTGCGCAATTCTTCCAAATTAACAGGGATTGCCTTACGACCACATCTACCCTTCTTTCTATTGCTAACCTCAACTGGAATGAAATTTGCAAGTTGTGTTTTACCTCTCTTCCACAAATGCTCAGCAACAATACTTGTATCTTTCTTGCATAGCTTCCCATCCTTGCTTCTAGCTAACAAAGCTTGATAAACTTGCTTTCTAAGCTCATCTGACATCTCTTGATTACTTCAATTTTTTTCTTGAACTGGAGCTTCCACGGCTTGTTCTACATGAACAAAAAAGGTAAAGTTACTTGCAACACGGCTTGTTAATCAACTTCAATAGAATGAACTGAAGTTTTACTTACTGAAGGACCAGAATGGCGACCAGAGAGGGGGGGGGGAGTGAATGGGAGCCGATAAAAAATCTTCTCTAAAGAGCAAACTCGGCCTATGGTCCCAAACACAACTCTGGAGTCCTCAACACCTCGCTAGCCAAATCCACGTAGCCACTGGAGAGCTATTGGACCTAGGAGCTAACCACACACCCAAGCTACTCGAACACACAGCGGAAAACAACTCGAGCAGCAACCAGCTCACACCGGTCACCTGCACCAGTCAGACCGGTCCAAAGTAACCTTCCCTGAATTTCCTCAAACTTGTCCAGCAAACCTAGATGGAAATTCTAGGATATGGAGCAACAGAGAGAAATCCAGAAGTCTACCTGGCAAGCGAAAACACACCAAAACTCGAGCACACCGAAAAACTCACCACAACCAAACTTGCACCAGAAGCACTCTGTGAACAAGTAGCACAACCAACAACAGCAAAGAGGATTTCCCCACTGGAAGCCCTGCACCGGTCTGACCGGTCAACTGCACCGGTCTGGCTCAGGAACCCTCTACTGCAAGAACTCGATCTCCAAAGGCCAAAACTTCACGAGACTGAAACAACAGCAAGCCAAGATCACAACCAACACTTCGGAGAAGAACTCCCCGAGAAACAACCACAACAGGCCGCACCGGTCTGACCGGTCACGCTTGGGCTGCTCGGGATGAACTCCACCCGCGAGTCAACTCCCACCTTTCAATGCCTCGATCTCTCGATTCACTCCACTGATTGAAGTAAAACTTTGGGGATAGGTGTATCACCTCATGGACAAGCCATGCCTAAGAGATCGGCCCCAAAGATCCACTCAATCAATAGGAATCAGAGGATGAACACCAAGAACACATTTTCCCGGAACACAAAGAAAATCCCAAAATTGAGCACCCAAAAACCACGGATTTAGAGGAGGGATCACAAAGAAAAGAACCACAAGAGGCTCATGTATACATCCCACATCAAATCCGCAAAGGGGAGGCCTCAAATCAACCACAAGAAAATCGCCAAGAAAAGGCTCCGAAAATCCACAAAAAAGAAAACGGGAATCACCACCACAAGAGCTAGAGGAACCACACCGAACCTTCTATACATGAAAGGAAAGATTCATACAAGGTCTAGCTTGCCTCCCTAGCATCCATCCCTCTCTCAAGATCTCTCATGAAGCTCTCAATCTAGTCCCAGAGAAAATAGGTAGCTAAAAAGAGAAAATACAAAGAGCAAATGAAAACCGTAAAGCCCAAGAGATGGCTGCTACAACCCTTCCACCAAGTTTATATATGAGGTCCTCCAGTGAGGGTAAATGACTAGAATGCCCTCTAGGCGATACAACCCCTCGAAGGGCATACTTGGAAACTTGACAGCCTTTCCATCAGATGAACACCCAACCTCGCGTAGCCTCGACGCCAAGCCTGCGATCCCGATGCGTGTCCTCCGTTTTGAGCCACCCGACACACCTCGTCCTCCATCGGTCAGACCGGTGCTCGCCACCGGTCAGACCGGTCACACCAGTCAGATCGGTCTGGCCCATCGGTCAGACCGGTCCTGTGGAGACTTGAGTCGCTGACTGCTCGGACTTGGCTTTGAGGATCAACCAAGGAACCCAGTGGTTTTCTGGTGAATCACTGCAAACCCCGCGAGCTTGGTGCAGCCTCCACGCCGAGCTCCTCGACTTGGCCGCCACGTCCACTCCGGCTCGATGTTGGCTTTTGGTCAACCAACGAACCCGCTATCATCTGACTTCGACTTGCACTTCTCGCACCATGTGACCCGCACTTGATCCCTTCTGGCCACCGGGTCCCTCGAACGAAGCCTACTTGTCCCTGAGACCTTTCGCACTTGTTCTTCACCTGCACCAACGCAAATCAAGCCGCAGCCTACATCCACAAGATAGAACACAACGTCAATCCACACAATGTTGTCAATCACTCTTCACTAGAGAGTGGCCAACCACTAGCCATCGGACACTCTGGTCCTCAATCTTCCCCTTGATGAGTGCATTGACAACACACCACATAATCGATACATAAAGAAAAGTAAAAATGAAAGACAAACGAAAGCCACCAAACAAGTGATCCGAACACCAGACAACACAAACCCTGATCACTTGCAAACCAAAGTCTCGGTCCCCTAAGGCAAGGGCGACGGCTCAACACAACCGAGACAAACACCACCAAAGCTCACCAAGAGCAAAGCAAAACTCACACGGAGCAAACCAACCAAAGCAAGAACTCGAACGACACAAGGAGCTCCCCTTGAACACATGCAGCTCCCCCTGAGCAAATGCAACTCCCCCTGAACCAAACTATGCAACTTACCTGGAGCAACCGAGCGCTCAGCTTACACCGGTCAGATCTGTCCAGGCACCAGTCACACCGATGACCATACCTACAGTGCACCGGTCAGACCGGTGCCCACATCGGTCAGACCGATGACCATCTGGGAAAATACACATGCTCATTTTTCGTCCGAAACTCCACCAGAACTCTCTAAATGTATGCAGCAAGCTATTCCACCCAAACTTCCCCCCTTGTTGACAATGCATGAATCAAGGCATTTCTACAAAAAAATTCAACTCTAGGATTCTCAAATGGACATAGAGCCATACAATGTGCTAGGAACAATCAAATGGACTACTTAGAGTTGACAAATGTTCAAAATAGCATAGCCATCAAGAATGTTCAGTTGCATACACACAAGTTCAAGCCATGTTAAAACATAACATTTTTGCGAAAAATTTCCCTCTCATGAGCTAAAGACCTAAACATGAGCAAAGCATACCAAAGTGAATCTAGATCACACAAACTTCATGCTAGGTCACATATCCTCAACACAAGATCATTACAAACACCCATAAGCATCTCATGTCATGTTAAATCCACCGAGCCATGTGCCTACTTCTTAAAATGAGACTTCTCATGGTAGACAACATGCAACGGTTTAGCACGCATAAAAATTCAGTTTTAAAGCATTTTTGACATGGAATTAATGAGAGCATAACTTCAAGCACAAGCATTTCATCCCAATTTAATTTTTCACATTTAAGCATAAAATGGTACATGAAGTGCCTTTGTGGCAAAAAGAAGCTTATGCTCCCCCACAAGGTAACACATGGGCTAAACATTCATAATGACAAATAGGTCTTTGACCCCAAGTGAAAAGCACATGATATCCAACCATGAATTGAGCATGATATAAACCACCAAAGCACACTAAAATCATGCAAATCCTTAAACTCACAAGAGAGAGAGAGAGAGCCTATCTAGCATTTTTTATGAAAGAAAGCTATCTCATCATGAACATACAACCAAAATATCAAGAGCATCGCTTATCATCCCAAATATCATTCAAGCACATCCACAAGCTCAAACATAGCATATCATAGGGATCAATGTACATAGGAGAAGCCATTCCTAACCAATGCAATGATACAAATGCAATGCAAAGCATATCTTACAAAGATGCAAAACTATACATCAAGATACAAAGATGGCTACTCTGTGAAATTAAACATGCATGTTATACATCAAAGTAAACATGTATGATACATATGCTACAAAGTGAGCTCCCAAAGACCAACTCAAAAAGGACAACGCACACCAAGCTCTCCCCGTAAACGAGCAAAGGTAGCTTAGTCAAGTGGTTTTGTGAATATATCAGCTTTTTGGCCTTGGGTGGGTACATGGCTCAACACTATGGTTCCCTTCTCAACATTATCCCTCAGAAAGTGGTACCTCACTTCGATGTGTTTTGTTCTGGAATGGAGCACTAGGTTTTTGGCAACACTTATGGCACTGGTGCTATCACAAAGAAGTAGGATCTAAGTGTACTCCTCACCAAAGTCTCTCAGGGTATAGGAAATTCAAAGCAGCTGGGAACAACAACTAGCGGCTGCAACATACTCGGCTTCTGTGGTAGACTGAGCTACACTCGACTGTTTACGGGAAGACCAAGAGACCAAAGAGGAACCAAGAAACCGGCAAGAACCAGAGGTAGACTTGCGCTCCACACGACACCCAGCAAAGTCAACATCAGAAAATCCGTGAAGTGTGAGTGTCGAGGAGGCAGAATACCAAAGACCAAACTCAGGAGCGTACTGCAAATACCTGAAAATCCTCTTGATGGCCTGCCGATGTGAAGTTCTTGGGGAAGCATGAAAACGAGCGCACAAAGACACACTGAACTGTATGTCCGTCCTCGTCGCTGTCAAGTAGAGGAGGGAGCCGATCATGCTCCGGTGCTCCTTTTGGTCCACTGGTTCACCATCCTCGTCCGCATCCAAAGCTGTAGTCGTACTCATCAGTGTTGACATGGGCTTCGCATCATTCATGTTGAACTTCCTCAGCATGTCCTTGGTGTACTTGCTCTGGCGCACGAAGGTCCCGTCCTTGACCTGCTTGATCTGGAGTCCTAAGAAATACTGCAGCTCGCCCATCATAGACAGCTCAAATTCCCAGCTCATGTCATCTGCAAACTTGGCAACAAGATTGTGAGAAGAGCTACCAAAGATTATGTCATCCACGTAAATCTGTACAATCAATAGGTCATTTCCATGCTTAAGGAGAAACTGGATCTTATCAACTGTGCCCATCACAAACCCCTTACTCAGCAAAACCCTCTGAACCTTCCATACCAAGCCCTTATCGCCTGCTTCAACCCATAGAGCGCCCTCTGGAGTTTATACACACGGTGTGGGTATCTCTCACTCTCAAACCCTGGTGGTTGCTTCACATACACTTCTTCCTCTATCACCCTATTCAAGAACGGACTCTTCACATCCATCTGGAACAACTTGAATCTTTTAGCCACGGCAAAGGCTAGAAGGATCCGAATCGCCTCCAGACAGGCCTGTTGACGGTCGATTTCTGTCAACCAAGAGCACTTGTTACACTTTGGTTTGAGTTTTGAATTATAACTAACCTGCCACTAGGCATACTAATGATGTAACAAGTTCGCACTTGCATGTGGTTTTTGGAGTATGTTGTTTACGCAGGATTTAAGCGCTTAAAGGAGCATTTCCGGGTGAAGTTCATCGAGCACTTTATGAGAAGATCACAAAGCTCGGCACAAGTCAAGACATGAAGTGAACATTACTCCAAATTACCCGAGGACCAAAGCATGAAGCCGTGAAACTCCGTGGACCTAAACAGAAGATGTGGGAGTTCATGCGACAAGACCCCTTATCTTGATCGCGGGGATAATGACGTCTAAAGACCATATGCGAAGATGCAAAATGTCAAAATTGCAAGAAAAACTGTGTGAAGGATGGCGGGCCTGAAGTAGGCCAGAGGGCCTAGGCCCTTGAGACTTGGAGGTTTACCCACCAAATCAACTCAGCCTGGGAGATATTCGCGCAGCCCAGAACAACATGATCTTTCGGTGCAGATTCGGAGACTTAAACAGCCTCTAATGGCAAAAGTTTGAATACCACAGTTGTGGGCCTTGACGAGAGCTTCGATTTGGACATATGGAAGGTCCAATTCGGGTCAAGGAGCTAGGAGATATGGCCCCCGAAATACCTGCTGCGCAGATAAGTCCGAAATCAAACAGATTATCTTCCGATGCCGTTTTAGGGATCTTATCTTTGTTTCTGAGGAATGGAATGAATACCAAAGTTGGAGATAATTTTGTGGCACACAATTTAGACACCGAATTTGCATTATTTGGAGTCCGGACGTGGGGGATATGGTACCAGCAAGGAAGGGATGCGAATCAGGAAAATCTGGGCGAGGCTGATTTTATGGAAACCAAGTTTGCTTAACTCCTAAGCAAGATCTCGTGCGAGGCAAGTGGGAGCACGCCCCAAGGCTCCCCAACGGTATAAATACAACCCCTTGGATGTCCAAACGAGGGGTGAAATCCAATCCATTCATCAGGGAGCTGCCAAATCGAAGGAGACACGCCGAAGGGAGTCGACGGCCGCCGCTAGTCCTCGTGTTGCCTAGGAGATGGCTTAGGCCATGCCCTAGCCACCATGGTTGGCCCTGTGTGGTGAAGCCATGGTAGAGTTCCGGATCCATGCCTCGAATTATTCAAGGCATTTGTACACTCAACATTCGATGGTGATATAAATCATACCTTATCCTTACTTCGATCTACTACAAGTTGTGCTTATTCATATGTGTAGCTACCATATACCTTTAGTAGGAATAGATCTAATTGTGGTGATTAGTCTTTGTCTTGTGGATATCTAGTAGTAGTGTTCGGATGTATAGTCATTCGGTTGTGTTTACCTTCGCGTAGTGACAGTACGAAGGAAGGGAAAGCGCCGAGCAAACGTGTAAGGGTCTCTCCTTATCATGGTTTGAGATTAGATTGGTTTTCATCTTGGCCGGAGCTGCAACTAGAAGACGGTAGGCTAGGGTTACCTTGGGTCGTGTATCTTTATGGCTAGTGAATGTGATCCATACATCTTTTCATGCTTGTATGTTAAATCTTTATGCGATCAACGCTTCTTGTAGGTTAGTTCAATAGATTAGATGGTACACCCTAGATAGTTTGCTTCCGATCCACAGTTCGATATCTTGGGTTATCCCCGAGTGAAGAAGGTGACACGTGATCCGTACGCTTGCGGATCGAAACGCGACACATGTTTCAACCGTCAACAGGGCCACAGGAGCAAATGCCTCCTCATAATCTATACCCTCTTTCTGGTTAAACCCCTGAGCCACCAACCTCGATTTGTTTCTCACAACCATCCTATTCTCACCTTCCTTGTTCTTCCACACCCACTTGGTACCTATAGGACGGCAATTTGGCGGTGGATCAATTAACACCCAGACTTGGTTTCTCTCAAAGTTCTCTAACTCCTCATGCATGGAATTCACCCAGTTTGCATCAGAAAGTGCGTGTCCAATATCCTTGGGCTCGAAAGAGGTAACAAATGCGGAGTGAGCAAAGTGAGAAGTATTTGGTGACCTCGACCGTGTAGTTCTCTCATTCATGTCACCAATGATTTTCGAAGGAGGGTGATCCACTTGTACACGCCTAGGAGCCTCTCACTTGGAGACTACCTCCCCCTCCATAACAGCTTCCACCCTTGCTTGCAGTACATGTTGATGTGTCGTAGTCGAAGTAGAAGGCCCACCATCAACTGTAGTCGTCGTCGTGGAAGTAGTATGTACACGATCCGCAACAGGTACACGATCATCTCCATCACCATCACCATCTTCTTCTTCCTCCTCAAAGAGCGTCTCGGCCATCTCCTCATCACCTGCACAATCAAAGCCAAGAGAGCTACATGGCACTGTCTCATCGAAGGTCACCTCGCAAGTCTCCATGATTTTGTTAGTCTCAAGATTAAGCACCCTATGAGCTCTAGAATGGTTAGCATATCTAAAGAAAATACCATCACTAGATCTAGCCTCAAACTTATCAAGTTTTCCCTTCTTGAGAATATAGCACTTGCAACCAAAGACTCGGAAGTGACTCACCTTAGGAGCTCTACCATGCATAAGCTCATATCACATCTTCTTCTTGAATGCTCGAAGGAAGATACCGTTCGACACATAGCACGCGGTGCTCACCGCCTCAGCCCAATACCTTCTAGTATTCATATGCTCATCGAGCATCATCCTAGCCATCTCACACAACGTCCGGTTCTTCCTTTCCACAACTCCATTCTGAGGGGGTACATAAGGAGTCGAGTACTGATGCTCAAGACCAAGATCACAGCAAAAGGTATCAAAACGAGAGTTCCTGAACTCAGAGCCATTATCACTGTGGATTGCTCGAATAGTGTTTCTATGCCTCTCATTTTTCAACCTCACGATCAAGTCTCGAACAAAACCGAAAGTCTCACTCTTATCCTCCAAGAAAAACACCCAGGCATAGCGAGAATAGTTGTCCACCATAACCAGGACTTACCACTTCCCACCCACGGAGCGAACTCGAGCTAGCCCAACAAGGTCCATATGCAACAGCTCTGTTGGACGCTCTGTCGTGACAGTAGTCCGGGGTGGATGAGAAGCAGCTACCATCTTACCATGCCTACAAGGCACACAAACCAACTCCTTCTCAAACCTCAACCTCGGCAATCCTCGTACCAAATCGAGACCACTCAAGCGGGAAAGAAAATCAAAGCTCAAGTGTCCCAACCACCTATGCCACTTCCACAAATCAGAAGAACCAGCCACCAAATGCTGTGTAGGACAATCAGGCCGAGAGAAATCAGCTCGAAAGATCTGACCCTCGGGGATGACCATACAAACAAGGTCACCTCGAGAATCAAGCACCTGAGATGCACCCAACTTAAACCGAACCTAAAACCCCTCATCAAGCAGCTGAGACACAGAAAGCAAATTGAACCCCAGTGACTTGACAAGAGCAACACGCCTCAGAGACACTTTCTTGCTTACCTTTACCATTCCTTCACCAAGAACTCATCCCTTACCATTATCCCCAAAAGTGATGTACTCCCTGGTACTCACTGGGGTGAGGCTTGTGAACCACCCCCTGTCTCCAGTCATGTGTCGTGAACAACCGGAGTCAAACAGCCAAACGTTCCTTAAGCCTCCCACCTGCAAATCAAAAACGGGGACGAAAGTGAGCAAGCGACTCAACACTGGGGTTAGTACAAAAGGAGTCAAACCAGTGTTGAGCCATTTGCTCAAAAGAGGGGTTAGCCACATCCATCCTACCATATCCATCAAAGCTACGACCCCTACCAAACTGAACCACCTCGCGTCTCGCTGGAGGAGTACGATCACCACGAAAGGAAGAGCGTGGCCCGTAACTCCCCTAAGACTCAAAGCTGCGACAACCTCTTCCATCCTCATATCGACCATGAGATGGAGAACATCCAGCAAATAACCCACGACTAGACTCAAACTGTCTACCACCTATACCACTACCACCAGAACCAGGTCCACGACCTCGAAACCCGATACCATCACTTCTCTGGGGTACATCGGTCTGACCGGTGCCCCTGATCGGTCTGACCGGTGGCTCCCTAGCAACACCACAGTCCCGATCAGCAACTCTCTTACCTCCCCAAGCTGGTATAGACCTCACCACAACCTCTCCCTATGTAGTGGCATACGAGGATCAGGCACACCATGAGAAGGGTGGTACATGTCCTTGTTTGCCCACTCCTTAGCCAACCTCTCATCCCTCTTCCTCTTGTAGCAAAACTCACCAATGTGACATTCTTTTCCACAATACTCACAACAGAACCGGACCTATTTTGGCTTTGCTGTGGGTTCTTAATGGGTTTCTCTTCTTCTTTCTTCTCACCCTTCCCTTCAAACACATTCCCAAGGGTACTCACAAATTTCACCGGTTTTTGGAAGTTGTCGGTTTTGTGGGGGAACACGGGTGGATCGAGAGTCGTGTCAAGCTTGTTTCTCAGGTGGTTAGGCTTGGGAGCATATTTGTTTGTAGGTGTAGTTTGTGGTGGAATAGGAATCCCTCCAATTTTCTCTCCTCCCTTACCACTGCTCTCACCAATCTTGTCAGAGCCCAACGCCTGACCATCAAACCTCTTAAACTCGGCCATCATTAAACTCAACTGTGGCTCATGCCCAGACAACCAACTCATCAACTTTCTCAGCTCATCATTTTCATCCTGAAAGCAATCAACATAATGTGCAAGTTCCATATTTTTCAAAGCATGCAGGTCACATGTAGAACAAGTAGTAGGAATGGGAGCTTTCAACTCAGCCTCTAGGGAAACAATCCTAGCATGTGAATCATCCAATTTAGCATGCAACACAGGACAAGATTTGCAAGCACCAAGCAAACTAGATCAAGCTTTCAACTCATCCAACTCAACCCTAGTCACATCTAGTTCCTCAACTGTGAGGGTATGCTTCTCTTTCAGAGCAGTCAAATCAGACAGGAAAACAGAGCAATCTCTGCAATCAACTTCATCGGTAACAACAGGAGCAGATTTCAAAGCATCAATAGCAAGCATGTCATCAAGATGCCTAGCCTCTAACTCAGCCACTTTTTCCCGAGCTTCCTCAAGCGAGACCTCTCATCTTCTTAGCATCTCTAAGCACACTATCATGATTATTTAGCAATTCATTTAGAGTAGCATTTTCCTCAAGCAAAGAGTCAATGGTGGGTGGAAGTACCTCATCCTTGGAGTCGGAGTCCGAGTCATCCTTATTGCTCTTTTTTCTACCCGAACTGTGTGCCATGCTGCAGAAGCCGCCCGCCGCCATGAAGCTCAACCCGTTGAAGTTCTTGCTCGAGTGCTTCTTGCTCTTGTGCTCCCACGGTCTTCATCTTCACTGCTCGTGCTTGATGTGGTGTAGCAGGAGGAAGAGGTGTCCACGTCGCTCGCACCGGCCACCATCGCTCTCGACTTCTTCTTATGGTAGCCGCCCTTCTTCTAGCCCTTGTACTCATCCCGGCTCTTATGCTTGGAGTAGTGGTTCTGGGATCTGTGCTTGTGCTCGGCCTGCTTGTACTCGTTCTTTGGACGATGCTTGTACTCTTGCTTGTATTCGGGCTTCTTGTACTCGATCTTGTTCTTGTCTCCCTCGGGACACTCCGCGAAGAAGTGTCCATGCTTCCCACATTTGTAGCACGTCCCCGAGTTCCTCCTAACGTTCTTCCTGTTCTCGTTCAGGCACCTGAACTGCTTGGTCAGCAAAGCAATATCCTCATCATCCAATGCCTCGAACTACTCATCCGGCAAAGAAGCAAGAGCAGACAGAGAGAACATCCTAGAATATTGATTAGAGTTAGTTCTCGGTCTAGAAACCAGAGCAAGGCTATCATCAGCAAGGCCCTTGCCCTTCTTGGCTCTTAGGTCACGGTCTACCTCAGACGACTTGAGCTTAGAGAATAGCACGTCCACCGTCAGGGTCTCATACACACTGGACTCCTGAATAGCCTCAACCTTCACTCCCCATACATCAAGATCCAGCGCGTGTAAGAGCTTGATAGCTCTATCATGATCATCGTATGGAAGCTCGGTGATGTTGGCTCTCATGTTGTTCACAATCAGTGTGAAGCGCTCAAACATGGCATCCACAGACTCTCTGGGGAGATGAGTGAAGTTCTCGTACTCTCTCTGGTAGGTCATAAAGCGACGCGCCTTCACCTAACTATTTCCTCCATGGGCATTCCTCAGTTGGGTCCATATCCGATTTGCCAACTTCTCTCCATACATCCTACTGAACTCGGATGCACAGAGAGCACGATAGAGATAGTCCACGACCTTGTTGTTGGCATCGAACATATCCCTACTCCCGGGCAAAAGGAACGACTCCGGTATGATATAGTTCTCGTCAACCGTGACATCCCAAATCAACTGATCCTTTCCACACATGAACACGCCCATCCGGGCTTCCCACATCTGGTAGTTCTTCCCATTGAAGTGGGAAGGACCCGAACCCTTCTCGTGGTCCGCCATCTTTGGATCTCAACCGGTCAAGGTCTCAATGATCCGTATCCGGCTCTGATACCAATTGAAGGGCCAGAATGGTGACCAGAGAGGGGGGGAGTGAATGGGAGCCGATAAAAAATCTTCTCCAAAGAGACGAACTCGGCCTATGGTCCCAAACGCAACTCACTGGACCTAGGAGCTAGCCACACACCCAAGCTACTCGAACACATAGCGGAAAACAACTCGAGCTGCAACCAGCTCACAGCGGTCAGACCGATCACCTGCACCGGTCAGACCAGTCCAGAGTAACCTTCCCTGAATTTCCTCAAACTTGTCCAGCAAACCTAGATGGCAATTCTAGGATGTGGAGCAACAGAGAGAAATCCAGAAGTCTACCTGGCAAGCGAAAACACACCAAAACTCGAGCACACCGAAAAATTGACCACAACCAAACTTGCACCAGAAGCACTGTGAACAAGTAGCACAACCAACAGCAGCAAAGAGGATTTCCCCATTGGAAGCCGTGAACCGGTCTGACCAGTCAACTGCACCGGTTTGATCGGTGTGGCTCAGGAACCCTCTACTACAAGAACTCGATCTCGAAAGGCCAAAACTTCACAAGACTAAAACAGCAGCAAGCCAAGATCACAACCAACACTCCGGAGAAGAACTTCCCGAGAAACAGCCACAACAGGCTGCACCGGTCTGACCGGTGGAGTGCACCGGTCTGACCGGTCACGCCTGGGCTGCTCGGGATGAACTCCACCCACGAGTCAACTCCCACCTTCTGATGCCTCGATTTCCCGATTCGCTCCACGGATTGAAGTAAAACTTTGGGGATAGGTGTATCACCTCATGGACAAGCATGCCTAAGAGATCGGCTCCAAAGATCCTTTCAACTGAACCTTCTATACATCAAAGGAAAGATTCATACAAGGTCTAGCTTGCCTCCCTAGCTTCCATCCCTCTCTCAAGATCTCTCATGAAGCTCTCAAGCTAGTCCTAGAGAAAATTGGTAGGTAAAAAGAGAAAATACAAAGAGCGAATGAAAACCCTAAAGCCCAAGAGATGGCTGCCACAACCCTTCCACCAAGTTTATATATGAGGTCCTCCGGTGGGGGTAAATGACTAGAATGCCCTCTAGGCGATACAACCCCTCGAAGGGCATACTTGGAAACTTGACAGCCTTTCCATCAGACGGACGCCCAGCAACCGCATCTCGTGTAGCCTCGACACCAAGCCTGCAATCCCGATGCGTGTCCTCCACTTTGAGCCACTCGGTACTCCTCATCCTCCACCGGTCAGACCGGTCACATCGGTCAGACCAGTCCGGTTGAGTCGCCGACTGCTCGGACTTGGCTTTGAGGATCAACCAAGGAACCCAGTGGTTTTCTGGTGAACCACTGCAAACCCCGCGTGCTTGGTGCAGCCTCCACGCCAAGCTCCTCGACTTGGCCACCACGTCCGCTTCGGCTCGATGTTGGCTTTCGGATCAACCAACGAACCCGCTATCATCTGACTTCGACTTGCACTTCTCGCACCATGTGACTCGCACTTGATCCCGTCTGGCCATCAGGTCCCTCGAACCAAGCCTACTTGTCCCTGAGACCTTTCGCACTTGTTCTTCACCTGCACCAACGCAAATCAAGCTGCAGTCTACATCCACAAGATAGAACACAACGTCAGTCCACACAATGTTGTCAATCACTCATCACTAGAGAGTGGCCAACCACTAGCCATCGGACACTCTGGTCCTCAACCAAGATTGTTTTGAACGAAATCAAAATCCATCACCCCGAACTCGTATAGTGGCAGGTTAAGATCAATCGCGTTGAGGTCGAGACTGTCGTCATCGTCAACCTCCATTACATGGGCGTCAGCGGTAGCGGTGGTGGCCTCCAGTATAGGGGCGTTCTCATTTTCTAGTACTATGAAAAAACAATGATATGATAAGCTAAGAAGAGAATGGAGGCCGATGACCATTGTACAGGGGCAAAAGGAAAAAATCAAACACAAAAAGAAATGAATAAGAGAATGGATTAGCATTGTTGAGATCAAAGTTACCAATGTTGTCTTCTTCTTCCTCTAAAGGAATGTTGAGATCGAAGTTACTAGTGATGTTTTCTTCTTCCTCTAAAGGAATGTTGAGATCCATGTGTTGCACTAGAATGGGAGTTTGGACGCTGTTTTGGAAGGGAGTATTGTCAGGGGTTGATTCCTGGACAGATCCGCTAGGGGGTTACCCTAGAGGTTTGCAGGTTGACAAAGGGGTGGTCTAGGAACTAAGAACATGATGGTTATGCGAGGCGCACAAGGAATCCGGCAAGAGACACGGGGACAAGGCGATTTATACTGGTTCAGGCCTTCAGAGAGTAAAACCCTACTTCCAGTTGTTGGTGTTGTATTGCTGATAGATTACGTCGATGTCCCTGGGGGGATGCCCTTGGCCGCCTTATATAGTCTGGCGGACAAGGTCAGTGGACCTGGAGTCCATGTCAATTACAACACGGAAACCGTTCTCTACGGATTACAAGTAGTATCCTGCCATAACTGGTCTGTTGGGTAGTGCCACTATTGTCTTGTAGCTTGACTTGCACGCCAAGTTGTTGACGGTTTAATAACACGCAAAGATTCACCGTAAGCTTACAGATCATGTAGTACCTTTTTCCCTCGAGTACCACCCAAGGTATCGAATCCGTGCAACATGTTCAACGCAAGACTCAATCTAATAACCGAGAAACACTTGCATCTTGAAGAAGTTTCGAATGCATCTAATCTACTAAGATCACAAGAGGTAGCGAGAGAAAGCGTAGAGATAGCCGATCTAGAGAGCCTAGATCGCGCTTATGTTGTAGTTCCGAGCAAGATAGAAGAAAGCAAAACGAATTTCATTAAAAGCGTCTTTAAACCTTGACCTTCGGTCAAACCCCCTAAGTTGCCCCGCCGTACTCAGTGTCAACATCCTGTCACGATGTTCCCCTTTCTTCGCGGTCGAATCTTAGAGCACGCTCACAAGGATCGCGTTGAACTACTTGGTAGATCGGGTATGCACCTCTAGCCACCGCGGCTACAAGAACATCCCATGCAATCTATCTCGAGAATAGATCGAGGAAGAAAACACCCAAACAATAACAAGAATCATAAATGAAGGTACTTGATCGCTAGAAATCAGATCCATTAAGGCTTCATCATAAGTGTATACATGAATAATATCACAATCGGGATCCTACCTTGATCTTGATTCAAGCTTTCGGAACTCCGACGTGGTCTTCCTTGCAAGGTTCCCACACTGGCTAGGTAAACACTAGACAACTAGCACGACCCTCCTCTCTGAGATGGTGTCCCTCTAGCTTCTCTGCTCGGCGGCGAATGACGAATGGCTTGATGAATGGTACTTCGTACGGAGACTATAAATAGCCCGAAGGGGTGCTAGGTCAAAGGGGGTGGCGAACCGACCCAGAAAAGGGCCAGGCCGACCGGCCTGGGTCGACCGGCCCAGGCTCTCCTCGGCTCGGTTCGCCCTCGGTTTTCTTCTCGAAGCTTCTCGTGTCTTCCTGAGATTTTGCCGA